>CM053585.1:427112852-427128280 GCA_028646515.1 Pseudochirops corinnae
AGTCCAGTTTATCAAGGTTGGTCATCATATGTACGATGTGTCTGTGATTGTGTACAGGTTTTGCCTGGTTCTGCTCTTCTCACTTAGCATCAGTCCGTATAAGCCTCTCCAGGTAATTATGAAGTCTGTCTCCTTCGTAGGATGCTTTCATAAAAACCTGGAAAGACTTACATGAACTGACACAAAGTGAAGTGAGATAGAACCAGGAAAACATTGCATATAGTAACAGTAATACTGTATGATTAACTGTGAATGACTCAGCTATTCTCAGCAACACAATAATTGAAGTCAATTCTGAAGGACTTATGATGAAAAATGCTATCCACCACCAGAAAAAAAAACTGATGGAGGTTTAATGCAGATTTAAACCTACTTCAAAAAAACAAAACTATTTTTCTTGGAGTTTTTTGGTCTGTTTTCTTTTGCAATATAGCTAATACTGCACATTTATTATCAATATCTAATTTCTTGCCATCTCAGGGAGAGGAGAGAGAAAGGAGGGAAGCGCAGAATTTGGAAACCCCCCCAAAAGTTAAAACTTATTTTTACATGTAAACTGAAAAAAATAAAATATAAAAATTTTCACAAAAATAATACAAGATAATTTTGGAGAAGGAGGCACTAGCAGCTGTAGAGATAAGGAAATGCTTCAGGTAGATGGTCTTGAGCTCAGCTTTAAAGGAAGCTAAGGATTCTAATAAGTGAATGTAAGCAGGGAATGCAGTCTCAGAAATGAGAGATGGAAGGCCAGGTGTCAAGAACAACAAAGACCATACACCTGCACAATTTTCATCGCAGGGCCCACTAATCTCTCTCAGCCTTGAGAAGTCAGTTTGGTCATTCCCTAGTTCCAGGAACTCTGAGAGCTTTTCAGATGTCTCCCTTAGGCTTCTATCCCTCCACCTTCAGAGGCTATAGAAGCCATGAAGAGTCCTGAGATGGCCTACAAAGAGTGACAACCATTTCTCCTTCCCCATCTCATCTTAGTGGTCCAAATGAGATTATCATAAACCTGTTCAACTCAACAGTCTACATAAAAAACAAAAGAAAAGGGGTCTGAACCTCAGCATGCCACTGGAAAAGTTGTCAATGGCTAATTGTTATTTAAAAGGGAATCCTAAAAGAAAGTATGACTCTAGAGCTATGTCTGGATAAAAAGTTTACATTAAGGAAAGCCTTGAGACCTATAGGTTGAAGCTTTTTGTCTGTGAAAATCACAAGACAAAAAATGAAGTCTGAGAAGTTTAGCATTTTCCTTTTGAAGATATATAGGAACCAGAGAAGTGGGCATTTAAGAGATAGGGAAGGTTATAGGAAAAGAATTGTTGTAAGATTTGATTCTTTTCAGCAACAAACCTCATTAAAATTCTATCCCATTGATCTACACCACAGGGCTGCCTTATAGGTAAGACATTTTTTTGTTACTCTTATAAAGACCCTTGCCTGGGATATTAAGACAGCAGAATGTATTCTATACTACAGGAAATACTATTATATCAAGATTCAAGTGCATCTAGAATTTCTGTAAACTACTGCTGACCTAAAGTTTAATCATTAGTTACAATTTAAGATATTTATTTAGGGATAGTTATTTTTGAGCATATACTTCTTTTATTATATCATTATATCCACACTGCTGTACTGTAAACCAGAAGCAATATAAAAGTAAACGTAGGTTTCTGGTAAATTAAAGATGAATTGTTGCTATTACACCTATAAAGATAAACTTACAAATATGAACATCTCTATAATCACTAATAAAATAATAATACTACTAATGATAATCACTGTACTATGTGTCATCATCTATCCCTGCCACTCCCTAAAACTATTTAAATCTTTGTAACTTAATTTTTCATATTTTTATATTGTCTCCCATTAGTTTGGAAGCTCCCAGAAATAGCATAAATTCTTAAATGAAGCATGAATTTTTAAACATGCAGGAGTTTTTAACCTTTCTTTGTGTCACAGAGCCTTTTACAATTTGTTGAAGTCTATGGACCCCTTTTCAGAAAAATGTTTATAAACATATAAAATTAAAATACATAGGAAATACAAAGGAAACTCATTATACACTTTTAAAAAAAGAGTTCATGGACAGGAAAGAAGCTTGAAGAATAAGTTAAAGTTTGACTTTGCTATTAACTAGTTGTGAGACTGGGCAAATCATGAAGGTTCTCTGGAGACATGGTTATTCAATGTACTGATCAATATACTTAAGTCTTTAAAGGTTGTTTTACTTTACAAAGTTACTGTCTTTATATAAATTGTTCCCTTGGTTTATCTAACTTCACTTTGAAACAATTTACACTGCTCAGTAATTCATGAAAACCATCTTTTTTGACATTTCTTACAGCATGATAATATTCCATTACACTTATACACCATAATTTGTTCCCCTAATTGTCTAAAAGGCCATCTAAGGTACTTACTTCCTCTTAGATTTTGGTTCTCCCCCCACCTTAAGAATTGCAAAGTTTATTTTGCTTCCAACTGTTATCTTCCATTAGTATTATCTCCCTTCTTAACGCTCCTCCCCAATCTCTCCTTGTTTCCCTATTGAGTCTGAAAATTTTCTGCACCAAACTCTTTGTGTATATATGTCCATAATTATCCTTCCTTTCTCCCTTTTAGATAAGAATGAAATTTATCCCATGCCTACTCCTCCCACTGGTTCCCCCGATTTGTAAACTCTCCTTCTTGCACACCCCAATTATGAGAAATAGCAAATTTGCTTCTTTCCAACACTGCTATATCCCTTTTAACCCTCCCTTCCCTTTCCCTTCTTCAAACCTTCAAAATAGAATCTGCAAAGAAAATAATTCCTCCTCACAAGGAGCTTACATTCTAATGGGAGAAACAAGTAAAGACAAAAATTTATACAGAATAATTATAAAATTAATAAACAGTTCAATACAAGATCATTTGAGAAGGACACATCACATATCACATATTTGAGAAGAAGAAATACCAGAAAAGACTTCATGAAGATGATGCTTGAGTTGAATCTTAATAAGAGAGATGGTCAGTGCAAAGGTATGTAGATTTTTAGTGTCATGTATAAATAAGGAACAGAAAAAAAGGAATAGAATGCAGAGTGTGGAAGGAAGAATAAAGTAAAATGAAGCTAAAAAAGCAGGTTGAGGTCAGGTTGTGAAGAGATTTAAGAGCTAAACAGTGAAGTTTATATGCTATAATAGAGCACTATTGGAGTTGATTGACTGGGGGATTCATATGGTCACAACTCAGTGAAAATTACTTTGGCAGCACTATGTAAGATGGATTAGAGCAAGCAGTGAATTGGGGCAGGGAAACCAATTAGAAGGCTGTCAGGTAATTTAGGTGAGAGGCAACGAGGGCCTGAATTAAGGTGATAGTTGGCTTCTGTTGTCACTCAACAAAGTACTCTCTCCAAGTTTGTCAATGATCTTTTAAACGCCAAAGCTGATTGCCTTTTGTCAGTCCTCATCATATTATATTGGATAGAGTTCTGGACTTGGAATCAGAAAGACCTGTATTCAAATCCTACTTAAAACACTTACTAAGCTCTTCAATTGCTCTGTGCTTCCTTGCTGTAAAAAGAGGATGACAAGACTTTATCTCAACATTGTTGTGAAGATCACACACAAAACTTAAATCATCATATAAAAATGACTGTTAGTAAGTCATTATTGTTAGTAATAACAATAATATATATAAATATATAATTGTATTATTATTCATTATAATATTAATTACATAACAATGATAATTTGTGATGACCTCTCTGCAATACTTGTCAAGGCTAACCATCTTCTCTCTTCCACAGACTTGCTATTCAACCTCATCACTACCCTCTGCCCCTCTGATTGGAGGGTGGAGCCATGAACCCCAAAATATCCATCTAAGGAGTTAGTCCAGCTCAGACACCCCCTCATTTCTCATCTAGTTGCTCAGGTGTACTGAGGTCAGTACAAAGAGTGATTTTAACAACATGCTAAGAAGGGTGGACATTACTCTTTTGGTAATGGAAAGCCAGTGAAGATTTCTGATCTCTGAGTTACATAGTCAAAGCTATGCTTTAGGAAGATCTCTGGCAACAGTATGTAGGATGTGATGTAAGATCCTATAAAGACTGGAAGACAGAGAGAGCAATTAAGAGGTTACTACAATAGTTTAGGCAAAGACAATAAAACCTTACCTATATTATTCTATTCTCCAAGATTTTATGTTCTTGCTTATTAGTCCATTGATCCAACTGGATTTTACTGCAGGATGTATAAGAAGTAAATCAAAACTCATTTCTGCCCTGTTGCTCTCCAATGTTTCCAATACTTATTTTACCTTCTGTTTTATATGTGAGTGTATGTCCCTTTCAAACTTTGTCAAATTTGCAAGAAGAAAGGGGCAAGTAATAGTAACAAGGAAATGTAAAGATAAGCCTCTTTTTGGCTTATTTTGCTCCTTTTAAAAGAATGTAAAAATGTTTTAAAATTAATTAATTTATTTTTAGTTTTCAACATTCACTTCCATAAGTTTTCAATTTTTTTCTGCCTCCCTTCTCTCCTCATTCCCAAAGATGGCATGCAATCTGATATAGGCTCTACATATACATTCTTATCAAACATATTTTCACATTAGTCATGTTGTATAAAAGAATTAGAATGAATGGGAAGAACCATGAGAGGGAAAAAACAAAACAAAAGAAAAAAAGAGAGCAAATAGTATGCTTCCATTTGCATTCAGATTCCATAATTATTCCTCTGGATGTGGACAACATTTTCCATCATGATTCTTTTGGAATTGTCTTAGATCCTTACACTGGTGAGATCTAAGTCTATCAAAGTCAGTCATCTCACAACGTGGCTGTTACTGTGTACAGTGTTCTCCTGGTTCTGCTTACTTCACTCAGCATCAGTTCATATACGTCTTTCGAGGTTTTTATGAAGTCCACCTGCTCATCATTTCTTATGGAATAACAGTATTCCATTACATTCATATACTACAAGTTATTCAGCCATTCCCCAACTGATGGGCATTCCCTCAATTTCCAGTTCTTGGCCACCACAAAAAAAGCTGCTATAGATATTTTTGTACATGTAGGTCCTTTTCCCATTTTTATTGTCTCTTTGGGACATAGCCCTAGAAGTAGTATTGCTGGGTCAAAGGGTATAAAGAATGTAAAAAATTTGTGAGGCTTATTTGCTTCTTTTAAAAAGCACAAGGCTACAAGTAACTAATTTTCATATTATAAAGGTTAGGAAAGAATAGCTGGGAGATACCATGACTTAGCTCCCAGCATTTTAGACTGCCCCTGACCTTTTTCTCAATCACTAACCATAAGCAAAAGGTCTCTGCTTATTTCACTCTGAATCAATTCATGTAAGTATTCCTATGCTTCTTAGAATTCTTCATATTCATCATTTCTAACAAAGCAATATTCCATTATATTCACGCATCACAATTTATTTAACCATTCTTCAATGAGAATCTATGTCATTTGTAGTTCTATTAAGGACTAGACCTGTGACTTCACTGGCATAGGGTGCTGGAAAGGAAATTCCCTATACCAGTGCAAAACGGCACTTAACCTGTTAAGTACAACCCATGAGAGTTTCCTGATTGACTAAGAGTTTAAGTAACATGTCCAACTGGTATGTGTTAGGGGCAAGACAGAACACAGGCATGTTATCTATTGATTTTTTTTGGTATAATTTTCTTTGAATTACTTGCCTACTATTTTTTTTCCATACAAATTTTTGTACTATTGTACCTAATTCCCTGAATTAGGCTACTGGTATGACATTAAGTCTATAAATTACTTTGGGGACATACTTGCTATATGAGATAAACTTAATTTGGTGCTGGGGATAGCTTTCTAATTGTGTGTATTTTCCTAATTTCCATTAAAATAATTTAAAAGTTAACAAAGAAGTTCTTGGTAGGTTAATACTAAAATTCTAGATATACAAAGAAAAATAATTCCTCATTTGTAAAATGAAGGGGTTGGATTAAATATCCTTTGAGGTCCCTTTTAGCTCTAAATGTATAATCCAATGATCCTATGAATTGAAGAACCAGAATAGTGTTGTGTTGTGTTACAAAAACCAAAGAAGATGCAAAGAGATAGACAGTCAATGTAAGTATGGGACATAAACCTCTTGAGCTAACAGAGTATAAGTATTAAGCCAGGATTAGCATCAATCACCAGTCCAAACAAGTATGGGGATAATTTCAAGAAGAATTATATCACACAAGGCAATAGACAAAGCAGTATGCTTTAATCATTTCCCCTGACTATTTTTACAGTGAAGCTTAATCTTCAAGATAATAGATAAACCATATTCATGGATTGGCTATACAATGTTTCTGCATGGTACAGTGCAGAGTGCTGGATCAAGAGTCAATCCCAGCTCTGCCACTTTCTAGTTGTTTGACCTTGGGCAAACTACCACCTTTCTGAGTCTCAATTTTCTCACTGAAAAATGAGTGGCTTGGGTTCAGTGCTTGCCAGCCTCCTTTCCAGCTCTAAATCAATAATATAAATAAAAAGTATTTGACCCTAAGATTCCCTGTAACAAAACTAGCTCTTATATACCACTATTAAGTCTATACCCCAAAGATATCAAAAAAAGAGGCATAGGACTAATATGCTATTTATAGCAGCGCTTTTTGTAATGGAAAAAAAAAAACTGGAATCTAGGAGGGGGTAACCATGTATTAGTGAATGGCTCAACAACTTATGATATATGAATGTTACAGAGTATTACTGTCTCATAACAGAAGACAAAAGAGATGGTTTCAGAGAAATCTGGGAAGCTTTCTATTAGAGTAAAATAAGCAATAGTAGAACTTTTATAAAATGACAAAATTATAAAGAAAATTCTAAAAGTCTTGGAAACTCTGATCAATTCAATGACAAACTACAATTCCAGACGACTGATTGAAATATGTTACCCATTTCTTGATAGAGAGGTGACAGACTCAAAGAGATGCAAAAGAAGTCATACATTTTCAAAGACAGAAAATGTAGAAATTTATTTTGCTTGAATACACATATTTGTCAAAAATTATTTTCTTTTTTTCCCAATGGGAGGTTGCGTAGAAAGGGGAATAAGGATAGAAAAACAAAAAAAAAAAAGTGAGTCTGAAGCCTCTTTCTTAAAAATGCAAAGATCGGAAGAAAAAGCTAAAAGAAATAAAAACAAATAAATAGTTCTGAAGCTACATGCTGAACTTAATATATATTTTAAAAGAAAAGCAAGCAGTATATAATACCTGTCTGCAGTTTCCTGTACAATTCTCTTTTTTATGGTCTACTCCGTATATGGAAATGGCTATTTGATTTGACATTTGTTAAGTTCAGAATAAAAATAAATTTAAAAAAAAAAAGAAAAGAAACCGAGGAACTTTCAAACAAACTTGTTGATGTGAAAGGTTCCAACCAATAACATTCACAATGGGGAAACACTAGAACCTTTCACACTAAATAAAAGAGAAAAGCAAAGATTAACTTTTTCTTCACTGCTATTTGATATATTTCTAGAATTTCTAGTGGTAGCAATATGACAAGAGGAAGATTCATTAAAGCCAAAAACATAGTCAAAGAAGGCACAAAATTATCATCTGTTGATAAGATGATGGTTTATTTAGAAAATCCCAGAAATCTGGCAAAGAAAGTAACATAATTAATATCCTTAGTAAAATAGCAAGATATAAAATAATCCCATACAAATCAACAGTTGTTTTCAACATAAAGCAAGAAAATAATCCAGACAAAAAGAATAGAAAGAGAAGTCCCATTTGAAATGAGTACAAGCTGTATAAAATATTTGACAATCTACCAAGGCACAGTCAAGACTTATATAAATAAAATTATGAAACATTCATAAAAGAAAAACAAATAATTTGTGAAATGTTCATGGCTCTTGGCTGGGCTACCCTGTAGAATAAACATAATGATATGACCTCAATTAATTTGGAGCCATAAAAAAATATCAGAATGCAAACTGAGAGTATGGATTATTTCATTCTTTGTATTTATACTTCCAGTGACTAGCAAAGTGCCTGGCACATAGTAGATGCTTAATAAATACTTGCTGATTAACTGAGAATTCTTAACTTAAAGGGGACAGAGGCATTTACAAAACATAAATAAGATAATTTAAATTATATAAAATTGAAAAGCTTTTGAGAAAACAAGAGTGATCCAATGAGGATAATAAGGGGAGTTTTCAATTGAGACTTGAAATTCATGTTTACAATGTAAATGAAGATAGAAAGAGAAAAATCAAACTTGCAAAGGGGTAACTTATAATGATAAAGAAGAAATAAAGAGAGTTGGGGCAGCTAGATGGCACAGTGAATAGAGCACCAGCACTGGAATCAGGAAGTTCAAATCCGACCTCAGACACTTGACACTCACTAGCTGTGTGACCTTGGGCAAGTCACTTATCCCCAATTGCTCTGCCCTCCCCCCTCCAAAAAGCAAAAAAATACAAAAATATTTAAAGCAGAATTTATTGTGGTACAATGATCAATCACAAATCCAAAGGGCTCATGATGAAATGTTCTGTCTACCTCAAAACATAAAGCTGACAGACTCAAGAGTGCAGACAGAAATATAGTTCTTTTTTCTTTCTTTTTTTTGGGGAGTATGGGTGTTTGGGAATGGGTTAGTGGAGAGATATGGCTAATGTGAGAATTTGTTTTGTATGACTATACCTATTTGTAATGGGTTTTGTTTTTCTTGCCTTCACAATGAGTGGGAGAGGAGGATGAAGAGAGAAAATTCAAACTTGAAAATAATATAAAATGAATTTTTAAAATAATTTATTGTGGTAGCAAAGAGACAGAATGAAAGTTGGGTACCCATCATGAAAGAAATGACCAAAGGAACTGTGGCAAATGAATGTAACAATAATTGCTGTATATAAGAAATGATGAATACGAAAGATTCAGAGAAACTTAGTAATACGTGAACAAAGATGCACTAAAGAGTAAGAACAATTAAGAAAACATTTTACACACTGACCACAACTGTATAAACAAAATCGACACTGAAAGAACTAGAGTTTCAGAATTCTAATCAATGAAACAATCAATCATGACTTAAATGAACATAAGGGTAAAGCATCCTTCTTGCCTAATGGCAAAGAAGTAGTGGATAAGTATGAGTCATAGCATACAAATTCCAACTTGACCAATTTCTTCATTTGTTTTTTTTTTCTTTTTGGAGGGGGAAAGGTAGGGCAATTGGGGTGAAGTGACTTGCCCAAGTTTACACAGCTATAAAGTGTTAAGCGTCTCAGGCTGCATTTGAACTCAGGTTCTCCTGACTCCAAGGCCAGTGCTCTATTCACTGTGCCACCTACCTGCCCCATGTCTTCATTTGTTTTTCTTTACATTACTTACAACCAATCACTGGGACTTGCTAGATGCTACAAAAAAAAAAAAGCAGCAATGACAAAGTTTCTTATTTAGAGATTAACAAGAAGATAATTTTTAAAGGGTCATGGTAAGAAAGATGAGAAGGTACCTGCAGATGTTTGTGAAGCTTAAAGTTGTACACGTTCCTGTAAGAATTAATTAAATTAAATTAGGTTTCAAGTAGGTTTTGACTATTTCCCTGGTGGACCTTGGGAAATAGGTCTGTACCAAAAAATTACTTATATGATTACAGGAATGAAAGGGTAAGAGCTAACAGTCAACAGTATTAACTGCAGTGCCGTAAAGAGAATGAGGATTGATGCTCAATGTACTTGTCAATTAGGGTTTCACTGATGATTTCTGAGCAAGCAGTTTCACTAGTGTTGAAGAAAATAACCACACAGCAAGCAACTGATGAATAAGAAAACTTCAACAAGAAAGTATAGGCTACTATTTTAAGAGTTTGGCTGTGAAAAGGAAGGGGAAGAAAAGATGATAATTTGAAGTAAAAGGGCAAAGGCATTTTGATGAGAAATATGTATGTGGTATATGAACAATAGAGAAAGACAATCCAGCTAGATGGCAGAATATGGTAAAGAAATATTCAAGGAGGCTAGAAAAATAAATTAAGATCAGATTGATCTGAGCTTCAAAAACTAAACAGAGCAGGTTATATTTTGTCCTGGACCAGTTCAGTTGACTAAGTAGAGGAATGGCATGGTCAGATTTGTAAATAAGGAATTCACGTTAGCAGCAGTGTGTAGGATGGATTGGAATGGGAAGAGATTTGAGGCAGAAAGGCTAATTCAGGAATTGTTGCAATAATATAGCAAAAAAGTGACAGAGGCCTTATCTAAGTTGGTAGCTATGTAAGTGGTAAGAAGGTGGTCAGATGAGTGAGAGGCTGTGAAGAGTGAAACATCAAGAATTGATAATAGATTGTCTATGTATGGTTCAGGAAAGTCAAGAAGTAGAGGATAATGCCAAGATTTCAAACCTGAGAGACTGGAAGGATGATGGTGTCTTCAACAGAAAAAGTTAAGTTCAGTAGAGTGGAGAATTTGGGGAGTGGGAAGGGAAGAAGAAGACGGATGGTTAATAGTTCAGTTTTAGACATGTTGAGTTTGAGATGCTTCTATGACATACAGTTGGAAATGTACAAGAGGAAGGGATGATGTTGGATTGAAACTGAGGGGAGAACCATGGGCTAAATATATAGATGTGGGAGTCATATGCAAAGAGAAAAAAGATTTAACCAATGGAAGCTGATGAGGTTACTGAAAAAGCATATAAAGATGGAAGAAGACCTTGGACATAACCTTGTGGTATACCAAGAATAAAGAATATAATACAGCAGATTAGCCAGCAAAGGAGACAAAGGATGGTCAGACTGGTGAGAGGACCAGAAAAAAAAATGCTGTCATGAAAACTCAAAATTCAGCAGATCAGTTGGGAGGATGAGGACTGAGAAAAGACCATCAGATTTAGCAAGTAAGAGGCCTCTGGAAATATTGAAGAGCTGTTTCAGGCTAAGTGATGAGGTCAGAAAATAGACCATAAAGGGTTGTAGAACAAGGGAGAAGACAGGAAGTGGAGGCAGCAAGTGTTGACAATTCTCTCCAAGAAGCTTGGCTGAAATTTGAAACTAGGCCCAAAGATCTATAAAACCACGCACACCCTTTGACCAAACAATACCACTTCTATATCTGTATCCCAAAGAGATTAAAAAAAAACAAAAGACCTATATGTACAAAAATATTTATAGCTGCTCTTTTAGTGGTGGCAAGGAATTAGAAACTGAAGGAAGGTCCATCAGTTGGGGAATAGCTATACAAGTTGTATATGACTGTAATGGAATACTATTGTGCTATAAGAAATGATGAGCAGGATGCTCACAGAAAAACCTGGACTTACATAAACTGATGCAAAGTGAAATGAGTAGAACCTGGATAAAATTGTATATAATAACAGCAACACTGTTCAATGAAGAACTGTGAATGACTTCGCTATTCTCACCAAAACAATTTCAAAGGGCTCAAGATGAAAAATGCTATGCATCTCCAGAGAAAGAACTGAAGGAGTCTGAATGTTGACTGAAGCATACTTTTACTTTCTTTATTTTTCTTGGAGTTTTTTTTTTTACTGTTTTCTTTTGCAACATAGCTAATGCAAAAATATGTTTTGTATGACTCTACATGTATAAGGGATAAGGGAGGGAGAGAAATTGAAACTCAAAAATGTTTTAAGATGAATTTTTAAAATTGTTTTAAAATATAATTTGGGGAAATTAATTTCTTAAAAAAAAGAAGTTTGGCTGAAAAAGGAAGAATTGATATACTGTAATAAAATAAACTAAGGGAAGAGTTGGGCCTAATGCAGGGTTTTTAAGGATAATGGGGACTTGGGCATGTTTGAAGGCAATAGGGAAAGAATCAGTAAACAAAGAGAGATGTAAGATTCCAAAGAGAGAAGAAATTGTTGAGATTGCAATTTTGTTAGAAAAGATGCTAAGGGCTGGGACTAAGCACATATGTTGGCTGTCACATGAAGAGCCACCTCTCTTTCAGAGAATGGAGAAAAGGTAAAGTGAGTGGAGGAATATGTCAAGGGGTTTTGAGATGAAAAGAAAGGGATGAAGGACTTCATGTCACATGACATCAATTCTCTCAGTAAGATAAGACGCAGGGTTCTCAACTGAGAGAGGGGACCAGGAAGGGGGAAGTGATAGAGGCTTTGGAAAAGAAGAGAAAGTATAGAGTAACTTCTGCAAGTAATGGGATGAGTAGCCAATTAAGGAGCCACAAAAAGCCTACCTTAGCACAGACAGGCAGGCAGTAAGGAAGGAAGGAAAGAAGCATTCATTAAGTGTCTATATATTAGGCACTTTACTAAGCACTATACAAATATTATCTCATTTGATCCTTACAACAACCCTGGGAGGTTGGTGCTATTATTATTCACATTTAACAGTTGAGGAAACTGAAGCAGACAGAGATTACGTGATTTGTCCAGGGTCACAGATATAGTGTCTAAGGACACATTTGACCTCAGGTCTTCCTGATTGCAAGCTTCCACAGAGTTGCGTAATTAATAAGTCTGAAGCCAATTTTGAATTCAGGCCTTCCTGATACCAGATCCAGCATTCTATCCACTGCACCACCTAACTACCTCCCAGCAAGAGCCTAGCTGAGATTGGATAACACATCTAAAATGTAGACTTTTGAGGTTAGGTGTGGAAGCAATGAAGACAGGACAAGCTGATAAAGTAGGCTCCAATCCACTTTTATGTGCTTATCATATATTCACATCTGCTATGATCCACTCAAATGGACTTTCTTGCTCTTCCTCAAGCACCCCTACCTCTTCCCTCTGTCTGTGCATAGACAGTTTCCCAGGCCTACAATGGACCTGATCCTCACCTGCACATCTCAAAATCCTTAGTTTCCTTCAAAGTTCAACTCAGATACCACCTCCTACATTTCTATTAATCATAAATTCAAGTATTGCCTCCAAAAAATTATCTTGTAATTAATCTGCATATATTTATACAGATTTGCACACTGTCTCCTCTGACAGAATACAAGTGCCTTGAAGATAAGGACTGTTTCATTTTTGTCTTTGTGACCCCCTACCATGCACAGTGTCTGGCACAAAGTAGACTCTTAAATGCTTGCTGACTGAGAAGAGGAAGTGCAAACCAAATTCCGAAGTCACTGAGAAGGATTTGGGAATGTTACTGATATTAGCAAATAAAAATGACAAGGATGGATTTTGTAAGAAGAGAAGCATTCAGTAATGATTTAAAAAAAAAAACCCTGTAAATGTGATTAGTGGAACTGATTAAGTAAACAACATAGATAAGAATAATATTCAGTAAATCCAAGGACCTCAAATGCAAGAGTAAGACTGGGAGAACTTAAGCTTAGATCAATAGTTCATACTATAAGTCTCAACTTCCAAAACTAAAAATTCCCTATATGTACAAGGTCATAGTATTAACAAATTAGAGGAACAGAGAAGAACTACAGATAGAGGAAGAGTTCTTGACCAAACAAGGGATTAAAGGGTAATAAAATTGACAATTCTGACCACGTAAAATGGAAAAAAAAACTTTTGCCCCCCCCCGCCCAAATCCATGCAGTTTGAATTAGAAGGAAACAGTTAACTAAGAAATGATCTTTGTAGCAAATTTCTCTAATAAGGGCTGATACCCCAAATACTAGGAAATTGAAAAAGGAACAGATAAAAATGTTCAAAGAATCTGCCTGTTCTCAAAAGAAGAAATGCATACTAACAACAATATGAAAAAAATACTATAAATCACTATTAAAAAAAAAAGAGAAATGGAAATTAAAACAACAAGTTTCTACTTCATACCATCTGATTGGCAAAGATGACCAAAAAAAGGAAAATGACAATTATAAGAGAAGCTATGGGAGGACAAACTCATTAATGTACGAATGATGGAACTATGAATTAGTTCAACCAGTCTAGAAAGCTATTTGGAAATATATTCCAAAAGTTACAAAACTATACCATTTGACCCAGCAATACCACTACTATGCATATACTCCAAAGAGAAGAGAAGGGGGTACATATGCACAGATATATTCATAATAGCATTTTTTTGTTGTAGCAAAGAACTAGAAACAAAGTGGGTACCTAACAATTTAGGAATGGTTGAACAAATTATTATATATTAATATAAATGAATATTACTGTACCATAAGAAATAAGGAAACGTACAGATCAAAGAAACTTGGGAGGACTTGCATGAAGTGAAGCAAAGCAAAGAAAGCAGAACTAAGGAAAAAAACGTACACAATGACTATGATTCAGTAAAGGAAAACAAGTAAGAAAATCTTCAGAACTATCATCATTGCAATGATCAATCACACAACTCTGGAAAACTGATGATGAATTCTCCTTCCTATCCCTTGGCACTTCTGAAATCATGGGACAAAAGTGAAGAATGGCATGGTCCAGGCACAGCCAACCTATGAATCTGTGTTGCTTGCCTAAACTTATTTGTTATAAGGCAGGACATTTTTGGGAAGGAGGGAAGAGGGATCATGGAAAGAAGATAATTAGTGAGAAAGAGACACAGAGAGAGACAGAGAGAACCAATGAAGTATTTGAAAAATACACAGAACAGAAGGAAGTTCTTAAGGGGACACAGGCAAGTGAAGCAGTGTTAAAATTATGTTAAATTTAACATATATTTGAAGTAAAATATACCCTAAGAGAGATTCATGGTGTTATATACAATCCTCTTTTTCTGTTCTTTCGTTAAAAAATGTTGGTGTTTGTTAACGTTTGTCAAATTCATAATAATTTTTTAAAAAGAAGTTGTTTAGGGTGATGAAGGTTAAACAATAGTCTAGAAGCTGCAGGGGGTTAATAAGGAATCACAACAACTCCTGTATCCATTAGTTTGGGCAAGTAGGAAAAAGTAAGACTTCCACTGCACACAACCTGAGGCATGCAGAATCGTCAATAGAAGACGAAGTTTCAGTTAATTGGCAGAGATGTAAAGGAAATTTAAAGAGACGGCAGAAGATTTAAAAGAATTCATTTACAACAAAACTGGGGATGTATTAAGGAGGCTTAATTTTGTAACTGGAGGAATATATAGAACTCTTTTGCGCCCAGAACTTTAAGCCAGTGGTTGCTGATAAAAGTTTTTTCATTGTGGTAGTGGTAAAAGATACTGTGTTTTACTAAACAGGGCACAAGGAATAATATGTAGTCATTACGGAAATCACATGTACCAATTATTACATGTGATTTATGTGGTTTACAATCCATTTTCACTTGAAACTCTTTTTTTTTTTTAATGGGGAGCACGTATTCCTTTATTTTTTTTAATTTTTTTTTATTTACTCATTTACTTTTAATTTACAAGATTCAGTTCCACAATCACTTCAGTTTAAGATTTTCTCCCCCCCTTCTCCCCCTCCATGGCGGCATGCAATCATGCATAGGATCTGCAAATACCTTCACATTGTACAATAGTTTGG
>CM053585.1:427128780-427146449 GCA_028646515.1 Pseudochirops corinnae
AATTGCCTGTTCATATCCTTTGACCATTTATCAATTGGGGAATGACTTGTATTCTTATAGATTTTACATAATTCCTTGTGTATTTTAGAAATGAGGCCTTTATCAGAGACACTGATTGTAAAAATTCTTTCCCAGTTTCCCTCTTCCCTCTTAATCTTGGTTATATTAGCTTTGTTTGTACAGAAACTTTTCAATTTAATGTAATCAAGATTATCCATTTTGGATTTTATAATGCTCTCTAACTCTTCTTTGGTCATAAAGTTTTCCCTATTCCATAAATCTGACAGGTAGACTATTCCTTGCTTCCCCAGATTATTTACAGTATCAGGCTTTATACCTAGGTCATGTACCCATTTGGACTTGATTTTGGTGTACGGCATTAGATGATGGTCTATGCCCAGTTTCTGCCATACTATATTCCAGTTTTCCCAGTAGTTTTTGTCAAATAATGAGTTCTTATCCCAAAAACTGGGGTCTTTGGGCTTATCAAACAGTATATTACTATAATCGTTGCACCTAGTCACATCTTGTAAAGAATTTGCCTACACAACTATATCAAAAACATGTTTTATTCTTCATTTTTTAAAGTCCATTAACTCTCTGGCAGAAAGTGGGTAATATTCTTCATCTTTGCTTCTCTGGAATCATGCTTTATCGTTGTGTTGATTAAAGCTCTAAAATCTTTCAAAGTTTTTTAAAAATATAATGTTATCATGTAAATTGTTCTCCTAGTTATGCTCATGTCACTTTGCATCAGTTCATAGAGGTCTTCCCACTTTCTTCTGACATGCTTTATTTCATCATTTCTTACAGTGCAATAAAATTCCTTTGTATCTATATAAGAAAATGTATTTAGTTGCTCTTCAATGAGTGGGCACTCCCCCCTTATTTTCCAGGGTTTTTTATACTATTAAAAGACATGATATAAATATTTTTGTATGTATCAGATCTCTTCATCTTCCTTTGATCTGAGGATAAAGGTCCACTAATGGAGTCACTGGATCAAATGGTAGGCAATTTAGTGACTTGTTAGGTATAATTCCAAGCTTTCTAGGATGGCAGGACTGGGGAACTTGTAACCTCCAGGTCACATGTGGCCCCAGTCCTCAAGTGTAGCTTTTATGGATTCAGTGGAAAACCACACTTGAGGACCTAGAGGGTCACATGTGACCTCAAGGCTATAGACTATATGTCAGAGGTTATAAGATCATGAATGCTCTAACATTAGCCCATGAGCACCTATCTGTGTGCTTCCATTATCAATCTGTCAGTAGATCATTTAATTCTTTAGGACAGGCTATGCAAGATCAGTAGTTACAAAGCATTTCCCTCAAAACTAGGAGGGAAGGTACTTTCTCACCAAAACGCATAGAATCTGTGATGAGGGGAAAGAGTGGGCACACGTAGGGTAAAATGGTAGGGAATGTAGGGAACATATATGTTCAAGGCAATTCCCAATTATAGAATATAGGGCCTATATGTCCTTTCACTCTCCATTGGGGTCCTCTTGAAGTTCACTAAGGGGCATGATGTCAGTGATGGATAAGTCACTCTACTGATCATATGTGATGGTTCCATTGTAGGGCACAGCTTCTCTGATGGACAGGAGACTCAACTGGCTTGGTCCTCACAAGGTATAGCATCAGAACTCAATGTGTAAATACTCTGCTGGGTTGGGTCAGGTAGGTTACTCAGCCACTGAGCTCTTTTCAGGGCACAGTATCTATGCTGATGGATCAACCTTGGGCTTATTCTTCAAAGGACAACTGCAATCTTTCACCACCTTTGGCTGCTATCTTTGCCAAGCAAACAACCCCACACAACAACCCACAATGGTGTAGAGAACAACAACTCCCTCACAAAAAATAAAAATCCCCAATCAGCAACATTAGCTGTAGAAATAGTCTGAGAAAATAGCAATGCCAGAGATAGTTTGGAGCATTAAATTGCTCAAGCATCTGGAGATGTTTTATTTACAAACTGTAGACATAGAGACTAAATCAGCTTGTGTTTAAAGGAGATAATGTTGTAACTATCTGAAAATCTACTTGCCTACACAACAAAAATGAGCTCCACTCGTCTTTTTGGTTTCCTGGTATAGCATGCTACCTTTGGTGGACAGCCCTTGCTACACAGATAAGGGGACTGGATATTTTCCTAATTTGTTATTTTTCAGTCATGTCCTGGAGTGGTTTGCCATTTCCTTCTCCAGCACATTTTATAGATAAGGAAACTAAGACAAATAGGGTTAAGTGACTTGCCCAGGGTCACATAACTAGTAAGTGTCTGAGGTCAGATTTGAATTTAGAAAGATGAGTCTTCCTGACTCTAGGCCCAGCACTCCATCTACTGTGCAACATAGCCACCCTAGGTATTTCCTAATACCTTACAGATATAGGACTATATAGTTTTCAAATCACTTTCACATATTTTCTCACTTAATATCTAAAATAATTCTGTAAAGGGGAGATAATAGCTTTGAGAGAAATAGCTATTACCCCCACTTTACAAATGAAGAAACTGAGTTTCAGAGAGTTAAATGAATTGTTCATAGTAACATATCCATGAGAGGCAGCATGGTATAGTGGGTAGTCATTTTGGGAGTTAGGAAGCCCTGGGTTTGAGTATCTCTGACACATACTGGATATATGACTCTGGGCAAGTTACCTAACTGCTCAGCACCCTAGGTAACTATCTAAGAATTTATGTAGGACAGATGCCAATCTACTTTGGTAGAGGAATTTTCCTCATTGGAAGTGATGGGGGGTGGGGGTGGGGTGGGGTGGGGGTGGGGGGTGGATAGGATCTGGACCCTTGAACTTTCCCAAACATTTCAGTAGCCCAAATCCCTGATGTTTGCCTGAGGCTTCTAGCCCATACCAGTATAATCCTTTCCACTGTTCTTTCATTGTGGCCCTCTTACCTAGCTCAGCCTTTCATTCTCTGTTACCTTCAGACCACCCCCAGGCTTTCTACTCCTTAATACCATCAATATCTTTTCACTGACCCTTTTCCCCTTTCTCAGTATAAAAGTATCATTCTCACCCCCATTAAGTGCAGACTCACTAGGAATCTTTCTCACCCAACTAGTGTCATGACCAACTTGCTACTTGGATGGAAAGGAGGCTTAAGTGCTCAAATTCTTTCAAGGCATACCCACCTTGTACCCTTACATTTCATCCCTAGACTTCATCAGAAGTTCCCTACAACAATGAAATCACAGCTCTAATCTGAAAATAAAACTTATCTAGTAAATGATGGGTCCACTTCTTATGATTCTAAGTTAAACATCTTTCTACTACATTGTAATGCTGTACTCAAATACCAAAAAGAAAATAATAATATAAAAAAATTTATTTGTATAGCAATAAAAATTAAAGAAAATTGAGAGGATTAGGGAGAAAGGAGGCCTTGCAAAGTCTCATGACTTTTTTCCTTTTCTTAAAAATCACTAATAAAGATTGAAAAGGAAAGTGAAAACTTGAAGTGCTAAATACAGTCAAACTTAGCTAATTCTCACTTTGCTTAACTGCAAACTTGATCATTTTCACCAAAAAGGCAATATCACCCCAATTTGCAGCAGAGATTGCTAAGTAGAATCCTATACTGTAGTCATATTTCTAATCTTTTACTTTTAAAACCTATTGTATACTCTAATGTATAAAATTTATTGAAGTTAAACTAATGAAGAATTGTTGAAACACATTTTGTTTGATATAATTCTATATTTAACCAGAGAGTTTAATATTTCTAATTATGGGACCCAATAAAATGGTCTCCTGTTTGTAAAAAATCTGCAAGATTTCACAGTACATATGAAAATTGCCTGCAGTGAGTGCTATACTAATAATTATATGTGTGTGTGTACATATACCTATATATCAGATACATATGTATTTTAACCAAATTGTTGAATACAACACAGAGCTCACTAAGGTCATGTTGAGCAAAATATCTGAAAATTTAAACGCATCTATAAAAAGAGCACCAGGAAGAGTAGAACAGGGCTTGTACTAGTCCATGGGCAGCAGTTACAATGGCGTATAACAACAATAACAGTTCACGTCTGTGTATTGCTATAACATTTCCAAACACTTGGCTTAATGTTTCTAGTCCCTATTACTGTTGCCTGAGTGGTGTCGAGGATGAATTGTCAGTCTGGGATAATGATGGGGTAGAAGATCAGTGGGTTAAAACTAAGCCAGTATGGAACGGAATGGAAAGACAGAGAGCTCATAGTGTTATTAGTGAACAAGAAAGAGGGGTGTAGTAGCAATTAACTGGTAAACAGAGTCTAATGTATCTTAAAATGTATACCAAATTATTTTAAATCTTAATATGTTTTTAAAAGGAATGATAATCATTTATGGAAATATGTCTACTGTATTTCAAAAGATCCATTCTAAAAGAAAAGAAAATTATATTGCTGGTCTCTTAGATTGAGGTTTGGGTTTCCCAATGTTTGGGGAAAAACTGTTTTGGGAGTCCTTTTGGGCTGGTCATGAAAGCCAATAGATGAGTTCTGTCCTTTTCCCTTTTCCACATTTCTTTTAGAGAGATGAATAAATAAATGAAAAATATTTTATTAAATGTTTACTATGTAAAAGCATTGTGACCAGTGCTAGGAATACAAAAAGAAAAATAAGACAGTCCCTATCTTAAGAAGCTCACATTCTAATGGAAGGGTTTTCAGCTGCAAGTCAAATTAAAAGACCCAGTAATCCTTAGTATACAGTGGCAAAGCAAATAGTAATGAGCTTCTTTAGTGTCAATTCCAGTAATAAAGCCTTATCAGTTTCTGATGTTGAACCATTTGACAATATCAAGGATTTTGGTGGGAAGATCTTTTTTTCTGGGTTTTTAGAAGTGGTGGCTGTATCTGCAGGGGAAATTTCCAGATCTCATCTCAAAAATGAGAGTTGTTAGTCTGGGGGAGCTGGGTACTGAAGGAGCAGCTACAAAGGGCTAAAGCCACAACAGAGAAAAGCAAGAGACTTGGACTTTGTACTCTGTTATTACAGTGAGTAACTGGACAGTGTGGGAAGAAAAGTTTCCAGTCTATCAGTTCAGTTCCTTTCCCAGGGGAGTCCAAACCACGGGGCAATACAGAGTCTGGAGGACTCCATGAGTCTGTGGGAAAATGGGACCTGCTAGAGAGTGAAGAGAGTTCTACCTGTTGTTTATGAGCTATTGTGAGTCCTTTACATATTCTGCATTTTTTTGTGAAATGACATAAAAAGAACCCAGTAACCAATAAATGCCTTTTTTTTGGTTAAACTTAATAGTCCTTGTAGCGGCAGCTAGGTGGCACAGTGAATACAGTGCTGACCCTGGAGTCAGGAGGACCTGAGTTCAAATTTGAACTCAGATACTTGACACATTTACTAGCTGTGTGAGCTTGGGCAAGTCACTTAACCCCAATTGCCTTGCCTTCACCCCCTTCAAAAAAAAAAGAGTCCTTGTATAAGAAATGAAGGCTCTTTTACTATTTCTGTGGAACCTAGACATCAGGTATATCTAGGTCTAAGGTCTCTCAAAGGAAACTTTGGGTAGGGACAATAAAAGTCAAAGAGAGTAATATTTTCACGGCTGTTGCTGAGAATAGATGCAGTTCCTATAGTTCAATTCAATAAACACTTAATAAATACCTACTACTATGCGAGAGATCTGGGATACAAGATAAAAAACAAAACCATCCCAGTCCTTAAGGATCTTATGTTCTATAGTTTGGAAACACCATGGACACAGGAAAGTAAATACAAAATATACTGAAGGTAAATAAAAGTAATATCCACAAGGGAAGGCACTAGCAACCGGGAGGATCAGGAAAGACTTTAATAGGAGAGGATTGATGGCATTCTGTGAGCCAGAGATGAGGAAGGGGTGAATTTGACCTCTAGGGGATAACTGCACAGGAACAGAGACAGAAGACAGAAGACAGAATTTTATGTGCAAGGAAAAGTATCTAGGCCAGTTTGGTTGGACTACAGAGTGTGGGAAATGGAATACTGTGCAATTAGCCTGGACGTGTAGACTGAAACAAGATTGTGAAGGGTTTCAAATAAGGAAAAGAGACATTTATGACTTTTACAGCAAAAAATACGGAACAATTGAACTTCTTCAACAGAGGAATAAATGGCACGGTCAAACTATGCTAGGAATCAACAAGGCAAAGCTTACTATTTGCCAGGAACGATGTTAAGTGCTAGGAATGCAAATATGAGCAAAAAGACAATTTCTGCCATAAAGGAGCTTACACCCAATGGGGGAAGACAACACATAAAAGAGAATTGAAAAAAGGGAGGGAGGGAAAGTATGCTCCTAGGAACACAGTGGAGAAGCCCAGAGAATCAATAGCTGAGCTGGGAGAGGAATGAAAGAATGAATACTGTTGGCCTGAGCACTCCTCAAAACAGATGTTCCAGGAGGAATTTCTCAATCAGAGAAGGAGACTACAGGGATAGAGAGATATTCCAGAGAAGAATGAAGGGAGTCATCCTCCAGGAAATACTGGGACATGGTGGAGAATCTAAGAATCAGGAACTGAGCCAGGAGGAATAAGGGAATGAACATGGCTGGCTTGGACACTTCTTCCAAATGGACATTTTAGGAAGAATTCGCCAATTAGAGGAGGGGACTTCAGAGAGAATTGACAAAACTTGACAACTGATTGGGTGTAAGGGGTAAGAGAGAGTGATGAGATGAAGGTAATTCCTAGGTTGTTAATCTGTTTCACTGGAAGGATGGGGGTGCTCCCAATAGAAATAGGGAAGTTAGGAAGAGGGGTAAGTTTAGGAAAAAAGATAATTGTTTCCATTTTTGATATGTTGAGTTTGAAATGCTTATTGAGCTATCCAGTTGAAAATATCCAATAGGCAGTTGATAATACAAGATTGAAGCTTAGGAAAAAGACAAAGGCTGGATATAGAGATCAAAAAACCAGCTAACAGGGATAAAATTGAAAATATGAGAACAGATAAGATGACTGAAAGACAGGATATATGGAGAGAAGAAAGACTAGAGCTTTGGTAAGCATCCATTGGGAATGGATAGAGATCTGTGGTTATGCCAAGAGCTCAGAGTATTAGGTCACAGGTTACAAAGGTCATAATGTTGGGAACTGAAGATCTATGTGAAGTAAATGGATTGATTTCTATTACAGTGATAAAAGTACTGATATATTGTAATTATCAATACTTAAAAATAATAATTACAGGGTGGATAGAGAGCTGGCCTCAACAGTAGGAAGATAAGTTCAAGACTGGTAATACTTATTGGCTTTATGGCCCTGACCAAGTTGTTCAACTTTTTCAATGTTCTAGACCAAAGGTCTACAAATTACTGCCTCTGAAAGGGATTAAATTCAACCCACTGCAAGAAACTAAGAGTTTTCTTTATTTTAAAATACAAAAAAATCCTTTATTTTAAAATTAAAAAGCACTCTTAGGGACCATATAAAAGCACGCTGCCCAGATTTGACCCTTGGGCCATAGTTTGGATCCCTGCTCCAGACAACTCTCTAAGACTATGAATTAAAGACGATGTGCCTATGCATTGATACAGAAAGTTTTCTCATCTGGAGTAAAATCACAGAACTAGTCTCTGTCTTTATGCATAGTGAACAGGGGCAACTCTCTAAAACTCAAAGTTACAGAGAAATAGATGTTGGAGGGATCTTCAAATTCCTTCAATTGACGAAATCACAAAAGATAACCATCTTCCTTTCCATCATCCCCTACCCCCTCCAAAAAGATGTTACTTTGGAAGTCTTAAAGAGAGATGTCAAAAACTCAATGGATTACAAATTTTGTCTTGCTTTGAAAGTCTGTGTCATTTGGGCAATCTGCTTTCAGGTGCTGGAGAAGAACAAAACATATAAATAATAGCTAGGATTTAGATATCACATGGAGGTTTATAAAGTGCTTTACAAATATTATTTCATTTGATTTGTATGTGAGGTAGGTATTATTATTATTTCTATTTCATTCACACTGAGGGAGATTAAGTGACTTGCCTATGGTCAAATTGCTATAGTAAATGTTTTGAGGCAGAACTGAATTCAGATTTTCCTGAATCCAAATGCAACACTCTATCCATTGTGCCACCCAGCTGCTATTCACTTGTTAATGATTCAAATCAGCTATTTATTAGGCAAAGAATATATGAAGAGACACATGCTACTGCTGTTACAAAGTCATCCCAAGATCTCTCAGTCACCAGACTCTGGGTTACCAAGCAGCACCACTCTCAATAGAGTACTCACCAACCAGGAAAACCCCAGGCACCACTTAGGAGCAATGAGGCTAAATGAGATGACCCAAGAAGTGATGTGAGCATATGAGTCAGAACCAAATCACCATGAAATGGCTCAAAAATAGATGCAGCCTGATAAAGGAATTAGGTACTATAACCCTTAAGCTATAAAAATATAAGATATAACATAGGTTAAGGCACCTAAGGCTCGTCATGGCCAGAAAGCCTACTCTTCCATGATCTCTGCTGCTCTGGTCTTCTGGATCAGTGTTATCAAACTTATCTAGAAATAGGGATCACTAAACCATACATAAAGATCCCTGTGGGGAACAAACTGACTTAGGAAACTGCAGGTTTACATATTTCTTTTTTTTATCATTAATACATTAACACATTAAAATTAGATGGGAACCAAATTTTAATCTGATTTGGGCTGCACTTAGGAGTGTTGTGTATTCAAACCTTCTGCTCTGGACCACTACCCAGTCCTACAAGGGAATCCCATTGCTCCAGGTCAACATAAATCATTAGGATAGTGCATAGCTATCTGCTCGGTACGCTTCCTCAACACTAAATTAGCTATAAAAAATGAATGTAAGTTCTGTCAGTATGTTAGGCACATATGGGAAAAGAACAAAATGAAAACATATTGACAAAATATGGCTCTTGTCTATAAAAGGTTCATTTGATCTCTATTCCAAGTCCTCTTTGACTTGATTAGCACAGGATTGAAAACTGTAGAATATGAGGCATGTAGAAAGCTATTAGATCATCCAGTCCACTTTGGAAGACAGCATATAATTATTTGTTCCCTATAGAAATATGTCCTAGAAGTTTGTCTAATCCAATTCAAATGACTGCTGTAAGAAGCTTTAACCACTTTTCTTGGGAGATTGTTCCCGTTAAGTATACCTTAAATATCTGACAGGTTTTTTTCTAGAACTTCCATCCCAATTTGTCTTATTTTAATTCAATCCCATTACTCCTCGTTAGACCCTTTTCCCTTCCATTCCTTGTAGATAGTTATCATGTTCCCTTTTAGGCATAATTTAGCCATGCTCTACACATTAACTGGAGCAGACAGTATATGGTATAAATTACTGAAAACAGCGATGTGTGAAGACATTCTGTGGTGAATAAATTAAAGCATTAATTTCAGACATATCAAACTAACACTCTCTTAATTTGTGGTTCCTATAATTTTCAGACCAGTTTCCAGACCAGTTGCCAACTCTTCCTCATGGGAAAATTAAGTGGAGAGAGAAGAATAAAATAGATTCTTTCACTTTATATTGCAGAGAGAACTTCAGCTCCTTTCAGGATAGATTTGTTTTAAGAGGTCAAAGGTGATGGGGAAAGATACTTTAATTAATGCACTGGACTGTAGAGTTAGAAATCCTAGGGACTATACAGTTTTCACTACAAGGTGATTTTCTGAAACTGATTTTTCTTTTTTTATCTGCAAAATTGGGATAACGGTATCTACTCACTTCACAGAGAGATTATGAGGATTACTTAGATAAAAATCACTAAGTGACTACAATTTCTTCAAGAAAATTAGTACATAAGTATATATATATATGTATATACAAATGTCTAAATGGCAGAGTGAACTGAATAACAACATGAAAAGTTTGGGAAAAATGAAAGGAAAATATTGCCGTTTCTTCCCCATTTTTGCTTCTGACTTATTAATAAAAGAAATTTTAGTGCCTAGGAAATCCCTTCTTACACATAGGGTCCTCAGAAAAAGAACTCTTATTCAAGGTATTCAGTCCATTGCTCAAAAGCCATCACCAAAGTGTCTATTTATCCTAATCAACCAAAGGTCACAATTAATTCAAGGCCCAGGCAATTGATGAAATGCCATAATAAGGTAAGAATTCCCCCATGAAATTAGAGTATATTCTCCTACAAATATACACATCAGTGAGAAGAGTGGGTACTCAAAGGCATCATGCATGCTGGCATACATAGGGAATAGATATGTCCAGGGAATGCAAGGAAACATTTATAGATGGTTCACATATACAAAGGGGCAACGTAATCCAATCCTGAAGGGCTGCTGTTGGTGTCTTCCAATGATGTCATCAAGCTATTCTCTCTGGAAGTTGCATTGTATCTCTGCTGTCCCTCTCGGGTGTCATATCTGCTAATCATTGTCTCTTGTTGTTCTGGACTTCTCTGCTCTCTGCTGGGGATGTCCCTCCACTGGTCTCCTTGACACCTACATTGTTCCTACAACCAATCAATGAAAATTTATTAAATATGCCAAGCTCAATGCTAAGGAAAGAAAGAAAAAGCAGAAAGAGTCCCTACCCTAAAGGAGCTTACATTCTGATAGGGGAGTAAATATATATAAATCCGTACATAAAAGATAAATGCATAGTAGAAGTTAACTTGAGAGGAGATGGCACTATCAGCTGGGAGATTAGGAAAGGCTCCCTGTTGGAGGTTGGATTTGTTCTAAGACTTAAAGGAAGCCAAGGATTTTACTAGTTGGAGGTTGGGTGTGAGAGCATACCAGGGAGTCAGAAAATCTACTGAAGCATGTGGCATTTGAACTAAACATAAAGGGAGTTCAGAGTTCCAAGAAGTTAAGATGAAGAGGAAGAACACTTCAGATATAGGGGTAGGGGGCAGAGCAACAGTCAATGCCATCTATATGAAGAAGCAAGTAGGCTTTTTTTTGGTTGAAACAGAAAACATAATATAATGTAATATAATAAATATAAAAATATAATACATAAAAATATGAAATTAGTCTAGAAAAATAAATTGGAGTCAGGTTGTAAAGGGCCCTAAATGTCATTCAATCAATCAATATTAATTAAGCACCTACCATATGCCAAGCCCTGGAGATAATAAAGACAAAAATGGAATAGTCCCTGCTCTCCGGGGACTTGCATTCTATTGGGGAAAGCAACACGAACACATATAAGAATATACAAAATAATCACAAAGGGATTTGGAAGTTGTGGAGTTTCTCAGGAAGGAGTGTTATGATCAGGTCTGTGCTTTAGACTCATCCGTTTGGCACCTCGGTGGAAGATAGGTAGCAGATGAGTGAGTGTTGAAGCAGAGAAGTGAATCAGGAAGCCATTGCGTTAGCCCAAGTAAGAGATACATGCCCACTCTGGTTAAACCCTTGTGCTCTGGAGTGGTCTGAATAGAATTAACTTGAGCTGCAGTTAAGGTGAGGTTTGATTTACTACCCCCCACCCCAATCAACAAATCTCAGCAGCTCTGCCCCAGAGGGAGTCCCAAAACTGAGTAGATTAACTCTCCAGGGGGGTGGAAGGTGGGTAGGGTCTCCAAAATTCCAAAGGTGATAAATACCTGCTTACTTGACATAACAAAAAGGGGTCTTCAAATTTAAATTAATTACCATTACAACCATTCACTAGCCTCTTGCTCGCCCAAGCACAAAAGCCAGCAAATTCGATGTTAGGAGCTCCTCCTTTCTTCCAGCTTCTGAATGTGAACCAGCCTGGCCAACAAGCAGGTAGAGAAGGAGGCACTCTACTGAATCAATGTTGTCTTCTTGCTGAATATCCCTTCCATACTAGGTTTAAGTAATTTGCATTCTGTTGTTAGATAGTCTGTGAGTGCCCTCACATGTTTTGGTCCTGAACCCAAACCAGCAGACTGGCCTGACTCAGGACTGGAATAGGACATCTAGCAAAATCATTAGGATGAGATCAAAAAGTCATTGGGCTCATAACATGGTTAAAGTAGGGAAAGGGTGATATAGATGCAGAGGAAGGCAAATCTCAGATAGTTTCTGTGCTTCTGGTAGTGATGCTTCCAGCTGTGGCTTGTTTTTGTTGTTGTCGTTTGTCCTTTGTTTTTGAAGTGGACCCATGATATCATGATATTGGGGTCAGGGTACAGTGTGTTCAGTTGTGGCTTATCAGTCTAGTATGAGTATAGAAGGCTCTACCACAGGCTGGGCACAAGTAGTCCTTTAGTAAAACAGTAAAATAGTGGTGATAGATGATGTCTGGACTTGGAAGTGAATTGGATTTAAGTGAGGCAGAGCCACACAAAGTTGTCAGCCTCCCTCTCTCTTCCAGAGTCATTGAAGTTCAGTGACAAGACAAAGATGAAGACAACTGGTTATAGCCTGGGATGTAGTGCATGACCTTGGCATCTTCAATGTCTGACCAAGCTCTAAGTGTTTCACAGTGCCTGCTTCAGCTGCCTTTGTGCCCATTGGAACAAATTATTCTCATCTACCCATTCTGCCCAGAGAAGTCTTTACATGCTTACGGCAGACATCCTCCACTTATCTGATCTATATCTTGCCACTGGACCCATACTGCTCTGGAGGAGTGAGGCTGATGACTTGGCACAGCCCTGCCTCACTTAAATACAATTTACTTCCAAGTCAAGACATCACCTTCCTGATGTCACTGGTTCTCTTCAAGAATCAAGGACAAACAACAATGTGTTCATAATTAAGCCACTAAGTCTCTCACAGTCTTAGTTTTCTGATCTACAGAGATCATTCTTATGTAATCAGAAGTGCCCTGCCTGATCTGCTAAACGTGGGCACCTTTCCTGGAACTCTGGAAGCATACAATGGCCTTTCTGATCAGCAGGCCCCTTCCCTGAACATTTGAAAACAGAAGCTTCATTTAGTCTCCAAGTACCTCCCACACTATCCTAACTTTAAGACAGACAACTTCTAACTCACTCTGCTTTCTTCCTCCCTACTAAAAATGTGGTCTGACGCTTTGAAAAGCTCTCCCTTGGTAATGGTAGGAACAACATTCCTATGGCACTGTTACTTTTTTGCCTCATTTCTTACACACCCTTAGTCACTGTCACCTAGGCTAGTTTTTTCGACTGCCCTACACATGCAATGCTAGTTTTTCCTTGAAAGGTACCAAAATCATCATTTAGACTTATTTATTCCAGGGCCTAAGGCTTGAACCATTGTAATGCCATGCACGAGCAGTTTCCCAAAAGAATGCTACTGTGAACAGCTTTTAAGATTCTGATTATACAGTATAGTGAACACTCCATTTATTCTATTACAAATCAAGGCAAACATTCACAACAAATCACAATATAATATTCACGACATTACATCTTATCACAGAAAATCACCATATAGTGTTCACAACAGCTTAATATTAGAATGGCCACATATAGTTTTCACCAAAGTGGTCACAGTATTAAGAACAAAGAACAAAAGAATAATCATCTGATATCCCTAAGGAGGTTTGCCTCCTCACTCAGTCATTCAGTCATCTCACAATACAATAATTAATCTTCCACTCATGGGGCAATCATAGATTAACTTAATCAGTCACTTATCTAGCAATCGGTCACTGAGTATCATTAATTACTAAAAACAATCATTAGAAAATTACACAAATCCTCCACCCTTTGGTGTCTAGTAAACTACAATTTCATCACATATTTGCTTTTCCTTTCATTTTCACTACATCTAATAAAATTTTGTGACCAAAACCCAACGTCTTTGTCACATGAATGAGGGAGCTATTTGAGAATAGAGATTCCAGATGAAAGGTGAGGTAGAGCCACAGATTTGTAAACTGTAACTTCTGATGGTATGAGAACTTCTCTCAGATGTGTGTATACCAGAAACACTCTGATGAGACTACTCAGCTGGTGGCTTCAGTCATCTGACAGAAACATAGAAATTGTACTACCATGCTGGATAATTAATATAGAAACACACTGTCTTTTGTAAGCTTAATGGACATAGCACATGAGTTGATGTAGACTATATATACTTTAGAATCCACTTGTGATGTTCCAAGTGTCCCAGTGTACACTCAAAATGTCATGTGGTAACCAGTCCAAAAGCATACCTATTATATATGTTTCGAGTTTGAGACTAAAATCAAGTATGAAGTTGGGAGGAATACATTTCAACAAATTCAAACATGAATTCTCCTTCCTTGAACTTGTTTAAAATATAATTCTCACACATTCCCCTACTACTAATTCCTTTTAGCAATGAGCAGGCATGCATCAGTAGTCAATGTGAGTTTGTTGAGGTGATATCTTGAACATTCTACATTTGAAGTTTAGGCTTGTGTAACTACATGCATTTTGTAGTCAACCACTATGTTTTATAAAATAACACTTTTTCTCAACTTATTTGGTTTCTAAGGTAATTTAAAATAAATTATTTCAAAGTGTCAAAACTGCTGATTTGCCTGTGTGTGTGTGTATGTGTTTATCCCACTGGTATATAAGCAAACACGTTTTTGGGAGAAAAATACACACTAGATACATGAAAAGTAACATTATGTAAGAGAATGATTTTTAGACCCTGTGTTTGAATCCCACAATACTTATTAGCTATGTTCAAGTCACAGGGGCAAATCACTTCATTCTAAGCTTCTTTCTTTTTTTTTAAAAATTAGTTAATTACTTAATTTTTAGTTTTCAACATTCACTTTTGTAAGATCTTGAGTTCTAAATTTTCCTCCTCTTTCCCCTCTCCCCTTTCTAAGATGGTATGCAATCTGATATAGGCTATTCATATTAAACATATTTCCACATTAGTCAAGTTGTGAAAGAACAATCAGAACAAAAGAGAAAAACCATGAGAAAGAAAAAAAAAAAGAAAGAAAATAGTATGCTTTGATCTGCTTTCAGACTCCACAGTTTTTTCTCTGGATATGGAAAGCATTTCCCATCATGAGTCTTCTGGAATTGTCTTTGATCATTGCATTGCTCAGAAAAGCTAAATCTAACAAAATCGGTCATCACAAAATGTTGCTTTTATTGTGTATGATGTTCTTCTGGTTCTGCTCATTTCACTCAGCATTAGTTCATGTAAGTCTTTCCAAGTTTTTCTGAAATCTGCCTGCTCATCATTTCTTATGGAACAATAGTATTCTATTACATTCATATACCACAACTTGTTCAGCCATTCCCCAGTTGATGGGCATCTCCTTGATTTCTAATTCTTTGCCACCACAAAAAGAACTGCTATAAATATTTTTGTATGTGTGAGTCCTTTTCTCTTTTTTATGATTTCTTTGGGAGACAGACTTAAGCTTCTTTTCTTAAATGTAAAATATAAAACATTGCATGACATTTCATAATACATGTAGAACATATTGTATATTTATAATATACCTTAATACAAAATAATTTTAATATGTACATTATCTCATTTGGTCCCAGTTCCAAAGGTTCTATGAAATAGAAGCCAAAGAAGATATCTCTTATGAAGTAGTATTTAATAATCTATGCTGATTATAACTTATTACAATTTATAAATTATCAGACAAATTATAACATATAAATGACTTTATAAGAGGCAACATCTAACAGAACACTTTGGGATTGGGGACCAAATGAGATAATGTACATAAAGCATTTTGGAGTTATTAATTTTAAAATATATGCTATTATTACTATCTGCAGTCAAAATTAAGCTAATTATACAGATGTTTTTAGCTATGTAAGTCGAACAACAAATATGCTATTTTTGCTTTTTTTTTTACTAAGCTGAATGAATGGTTATTTTGGCAGCATTTAAACCTATAATTTTTCAGACTTCCACTTTAGGTAGTACAATTCCTGAGCTGAGTACCTATATTACTCATTAACACCCCTCTCCCCCCCCACACCCTTAATAAATTAATGGGTAAAATAATGTTGCCAGTAATGTCTGGGTGGTTTTGTTTTTGTTTGTTTTAAATGTTGCAAGTGGATCACAGAATTTTCAAGTTGTAAGGAACCTTAGAGAACATGTGGCCCCAGCCATATGTGAAGAAGAATAAGTGGTCATCCACCCTTTGCTTAAAGACCTAAAGTAAGGAGCCCTTCTTCTACTTTCTGAGGCATTCCATTCCAATTTTTTTGTGGTCATTGTTCAGTTGTGCCTGACTCTTCATGACCCCATTTGGGGTTTTCTTGGAGTGGTTTGCCATTTCTTTCTCTAGTTCATTTAACAGATGAGGAAACTGAGGTAAACAGGGTTAAGTGACTTGTCCAGGGTCACACAGCTAGTAAGTATCTGGGGCTGAATTTGAACTCAGACCTTCCTGACTTGAGGCCTGGATACAATCCACTGTGCAATGCAGCTGCCCTAATTCTAATTTTGGAGAGCTGTAATTGTTAAGCAATTTCCTTCCTGACATTAGGTTGAAACATTTTTCTTTGCAATTTTTCTCATTGCTCATATCTGATCTCTGACATGAAACAGAACACATCTAAGCCCTTCCACATGAAAGCGCTTCAAATATTTGAAGATAAGTCTTCTGATCTCTTCTTTAGGCATAAGGGATGACTTCAATGTTGCCTTCCTTGTTGTCTTCCTCTGGACATTCTCATTAATTTCAAGTGTTTATTAAGTGCTTACATGTGCCAGGCATGATGAAAAACTTAGGGGCACAAAGGAACCCCAAAACACTATCCCTGCCCTCAAGGAGCTCATAGTTCAATGGGAAAGACAATGAATAAATTAGTAGGTACATATGAGATGTACACAGAGTAGAGGGGAGGCAATCTGAGAGAGGCAGTCACTGGGACAGTGAGAGGAGTCCAGGTGTGGCAGAGGTCAGGAAGGAGAGCATGGATGGAGGACAGCCAGTGAAGAGACAGAGAGGAGAGGAATTGCTTTGTGTTCCAGTAACATAAGAATGCTATTGTCACTGGATTATGTAATATATGTGTATATACATATATATATATATAATATATACATGTATGTATATATATGTATATATATGCATATATATGTATAACTTGTTTATTTTTAGTTTACATCATTCACTTCCACAAAATTTTGAATTACAAATTTTCTCCCTGCCTTCCCCTCTACCCACCACCCCAAAACAGCGATCCCACTGTATATCCTCTCCCCCAATCTGCTCTCTCCTATGTCCTCCCCCATCACCTCTCTGACTTTCCGGTAGGGCAAGATGGATCTCCCTACCCCAGTGCCTGTATATCTTATTACCCAGTTGCATGTAAATAATAATAATAATAATGATATATACACATATAAACATTTGATTTTAGAACTTTAAATTCCAGATTCTCTCCCTTCCTCCCTCATCACTCACCCCCTCTGGAAAGACAAGCAATTCAATATAGGCTGTACATGTGTAATTACACAGAACATCTCCACAATGGACATATTGTGAAAGACTGACTATATTTCCCTCCTTCCTATCCCACTCCCCACTTGTTCTATTCTCTACTTTGTCCCTGTCACTTTACAGAAGTGTGTACTTCTAACAACCCTTCCCCCAAGCCTGCCCTCCCCTCCATCACCCCCCCTCTCATCTCCTTCCCCCCTACTCTTCTGTAGGGCAAGATACCCAATTTAGAGTGTATGTCATTCCTTCCCTAAGCCAAATTCAATGAGAGTAATGTTGATCCATTCCCTTTTGCCTTCCTATTCTTCCCCTCCA
>CM053585.1:427146949-427169984 GCA_028646515.1 Pseudochirops corinnae
GGGAGTTCTGACTGTGTGGTCTTCCTCCCGTTCCCTGCTTTGATCCTTCTTGTCTCCAAAGAAGGAATCTAGAGTTTGGTTGCTGTTCTTACTTTGCTTCTTTTGCCTGCTCATGATGGCCAGTCAATGATTTTTTAGCTCTGTGGAACTCTGCTTCCAGAGGGGAAAGCTCTGTCCCAAATTGCTGGGGTTTTCCCAGCTGCCGGAGCTTTTAGGAGGCTGCTGCAGCCCCCACCAGCTTTGGCTCACTGAAAACGCACCCCAGGACCACCAGCCAAGACCGTGATCTGGATCCAGAACACTCAACACAAAAGCACTTGGCCTCTGAACAATCACTTGGCCCCCTGCAGTCTGCAGGCTGGGAGCTCTGAAGTAGCAACATGGAGGCGGCTGCAGGACTGCCGCTTCTGCCGCTTCCTTGCCCTGGAGGCAGTTTGGCCAGACCTGCTTTTCTCCCCCAATTTTAGCCGAGTTCCACTGACCTTTCACTTAGTCCTTTTTTCTTATGGCTTGATAATTCTGGGAACTGCCACAGCTGCTGCAGATCCACTCTCCTGAAGCTCCAGCTGCAGCTGGGCTGGGCTTGTCTGGCCGCCCCTGGGGCAAAGCCGTGGTTTCGGGCTGGGCTGGTTTCGGCTCCCAGCACTGAGATGATCCCTTTGAGCCGAGCTGCCTTCAGTGGGAGGTAGATCTGTGTGTGTTTTAGAGCCCTAAAATTTGTTTAGAGTCATATTTTTTGGGTATTTGATGTGGCTGTGTGGGAGCTGCTGTACCTTGCTGCTCCTACGCTGCCATCTTGGTTCCACCCCCCTCATCTGCCAGACTTTTGATCTGTTTTAATAAAAGATGGAGAGATTTGGGCTATGTGAGAATACACTTAGGCAGACTTGGAATTATTTGTGTCACCAGATACCAAGTAGTCCTTAATGGTTTGATGCAGACTTGGCAGGTGGTCTCCAGGAGAGTATCCTTGGGATCTGTGCTTGGCCTTAAGCTATTTCACATTTGTATTACTGCCTTAGATATAGGCAGAAATGGTATGTTTGTCAAATCCACAGATGAGAAAAAAGTGGGAAGGTGGACTATTGGATGGCAATATCAGTATCCAAAAAACCCTTGAAGAACCAGAGAATTGGCTTGAATCTAAAAGGATAAAATTTAATAGGATTGAAGATAAGTCTTATACTTGGGTTAAAAAAATTAACTTCATAAATTCAAGTCTCTATAACATCACATTTGCCTTCTTACATAAGAGTCCTTTCATTAGTTAATCCTGTTTATTACCCATATTTTGTACATTTATTTATAGACCCCTGAGGCCACTGCATTAATTATTGGTACTTCATTGGATTTTGCCTCCTACAAACTTGTAGGTGTCACTAAACACCTGGATTTAGAAATGATCTCTATATTTAGCTAAATGACCCCAGAAAAGTCATTTAACTTGTCTGAGTCTCAGCTTCCTCATCTGTTAAATGGGGATAGCAAATACATAGCACAGTTGTTGTGAAGATCAACTGAGGTAATATAGTGGGCACTTTGAAAATCTTAAAACACTACATGAACATGAGCTACTACAGTGTTACTTATTATCATTTCATTGTACTTATTCTCTATGATATTTATCTTGGTGGATATACATAGGATATTTTCTCCTTCCCTCTTCTTTTTCAGTTTAAAGTCCTTTTGATTAAAATCATTATTTCCTGCCAAAATGAAAAGTATATACATTATTTGAAAAAAGTAGAGGGTCTTATACAAGGTAGTTTTTCAATAATTATTTGTTGACTTGACATGGATATTGACATGATCCAGAGTCTGTGGTCTACCTTTTCAGAATAATGGTCCACAAACAATGCTTTTAAATAAGGAATTCCATTCCTGAGCCATATTCTAGTTCTGGGTCTCGGGCAAAAGATTCAAGGGAAATCCAACTGAACTGTCCAAATCCATTCTACTATATTTGGCCTTTATTCTTAAGTACACATATACTATTCTCTATGATAAGTGGAATTCATATTCCCACTTGAACTGGAAGTGCTAATTTGTTAATAACTTCCCTAGGGTTTTGCATCTTGGTATGACAACTTCAATGATTTCATCATAGTTTAAGTGTAATAAAACCTCATTTTATATTCACAGGCATTTAAGTTTCTAAATGTTCTTTAGTCAGTCTATTTTTCAGCTTTGTTTTGGTCAGTGAATTTTAAAAACTTTAAGAAGACAAAGTTGAGTACTAAGACTTGTGACTTTCAATTTAAGGTGGTCAGAGAGGAAATAGAGAGAGTAGAGGAAAGAAAGCAAAGGAAAGACAAGAATAGATTTGGTGTATGTATGGATTTGGTTTGAAGTGTTGAAGACCTGTTGCTACACTCACAAACAAGACCTCCAGGAATGGTAAATTCATTACATTCCAAGGTATTTCAATGCAATTTTTAGATAGTTATGGTAGGAATTTTGTCCTTCTAGTGAACTTAAATTTTCCTCTTTGAAATTCCTATTACTCAACTGCCCTCTTGAGTAAAACATGAATTGAGTACCCCTTCTACACTACAGCCCTTTAAATACCTCAAGATTATTTTTGTGTCTTGTACTTAAGGTCTCCTTTCCAAGCTAATCATCTTCCAGTTCTGTAGTCCATGCCAAGTGTTAATTTTTTTTATTGTACTGATTTCCTCTATGGATGGGTCCTAGCTTTGTCCTAGATTCCTAAAAGTAGTGCTCAAAACCTGCAAACAATCCCCATATGTAGACTAGTGACATTTCCTCTCCCACCTCTGTCAGGCTGTCTCTGGTGCCTCCAAAGCTCTTCCTCTATACAATCCCTCTTAGAATTTTTTTTTGGTTAGTTGTTTCAGTCGTTTTTGGGTTTTCTTGGCAAAGTTACTGGAGTAGTTTGCCATTTCCTTCTTCAGTTCATTTTACAGATGAGGAAACTGAGGGAAACAGGGTTAAGTGATTTGCCCAGCGTTGGACAGCTGTTAAGTGTCTGAAGCCAGATTTGAATTCATGAAGATGAGTTTTCCTGATTTCAAGCTTGGTGCTCTGTCCATTGCCACTTAGCTGCTCTTTTTAGAATCCAATTCCCCTCAAGGTTTTGCTCGAGCACAGGCTCCTAGAAGAGGTCATTTCTGATTCAACCAGGTAGTGCTGCTCCCCGCCAAAATTTATTTTACACATATTTTCTGTTCATTTATCTGTGTACACAGTTTTCCCCTGGTAATATAAAAACTTTGAAGGCAGGTACAATATTGCACTTTCTGTTTCCAGCACAGTACCTGCTACTTAGTAGGTGCCCAATAAAGGCTTTTAAAATTGAAACAGGACAGGCGGGGAGGATATAATCTCCCTTCATTCTACACTAGAGGTTCTCGACCTTTTTAATGTCATAGTCCTGTTGGCAGTCTGGTGAAACCTAAGGACCCTTTTTCAGAATGTTTTTGAAAGTATAAAATAAAATACAAATGAAACCAATTATATTGAAATATAGTTACAAAATAAGACAAATTCACAGACTCCAGGTTTAGAACCTCTGTTCTACAGAATAAGCTTTTCTTAATGCAATTTCAGATTCCATGAGCTTTGGGGGGAAAAAGGAGGTGCTATAAACTCATATTGAGCTGGAAGTCTACTAAACTCCCAGCTCATTTTTATATGAATTATCTAGTCATATCTCTCCCTTCCTGTATTTGTGTAGGTAAATTTTATTCCAAGTATAGAACTTCAGATTTATCCCAACTGTGAGAGGTTCTCTCATTTAAATGCCTCACAGAAACATGAGTATATGATGCCTACAGAATTCCTCTGTATAAATTTAGTAGTCCTGTCAAAAATGAACTAAGGAGGGACAGCTAGGTGGTGCAGTAGGATAGAGCACCACCCCTGGAATCAAGAGGACTTGAATTCAAATGTGACCTCAGACATTTGATAGCTGTGTGACTCTGGGCAAGTCACTTAACCCAAACTGCCTCACAAAACCAAAAAAAAAAAAAATGAATTAAGGTTAGTTTGGTAGAATTATTATTTATTAACCCACGGTGGCTTATATTGACCACTGCTTTACTTCCTAAATATTCATAAAACATGGCTTTAATAATATGTAGCAGAATGTTGCTAAGGTAGCAATTTTAAATTGCACTCAGTCTTTTGGGACATTCCATACTGTAACCCAACTCTTCTTTCACCTAAATGCCTCATACAAAATGATCATAGCTCTAGAAAGCACCTCAGAGGTCATCTAGTCCAACCTCTCCTTTTATAGAAGAGGAAACTGTAGTCCAAGGACGTGACTTCTCCCCACCAATCACCCTTTCCCCTTTCCTGTCTCCTTTTGTGGGGTCTTCTTTCTCTTTAGATTGTAAGCTCATTTAAGGCAGGGACTGTCTTTTCTTTAGTTGTGTCTGCAGTACCTGGCACAGAGTAGATATTTAATAAATGTTTATTAGATTTGATTGTCTAAGATAACACAGGGAATAAGTGACAGAGATGGAATTTGAATACAGGTTCTTTGACCCCAACTCCCATGGTCTTAATCATTAGTACCATTGTGGCTCTCACTTAATGCTGCACATCCCAAGAGGCATACAATTATTTTTTCCCTCTCTCCCAGAGGATGTTATGAAGAAGAAACAGTGTCCTTGATGTGCTCTGTGCTCCTTAGAGATGCCCATAATAAGTCTAATGAAATGCTTATTGTTTATTCCTTTTATTTTGATATCATTAAGCCAGTCTTTTGCATTTGCCTTAGGGATTTCATCTTTAAAGAGGTAACAGACAGCTAATGCAGAACCTTAGGGATGACAAGTTTTCTCGGGACAACCCTCAATCCACACGTGTTCTCCAAATTCTGGGGCCACCCCTACGAGATCTGTCGACATTCGGGGCTCAGTGTCAATGTTTTCTACTCTTCTGAGTAGCCTTAGTACATTTCATATGTAGTTATTTGTGGACAGGAGAGTTAACCTCTAACAGTTGCTTAAAACAGGGGCTCCCTGGTTCAGAAATTTGAGAGTGGGAGGCAGTTTGGGGGTGACAGGGCATACCGACCTCCCCAGAACTGAAGCAGACAAGAGAGGATGACCCCACAAGACTTGGAGTCTCTAAGGAAAAGGAAAGAACTAGCAGGATCCTGCCTGTGAGGGTGAGGCTCCCCAGACAGCTCCCAGGCCGTCGGGGGTGGAAGCTGACCCAAGCAGCACTCTCCAAAGCCGGGGGCGGGGGGGGGGGGGGAAGGGAGAAGGAGCCACCCCCCACCCTGAGAGATCCCCGAGCCTTGGGCGGGCGGCCGCGACGCGCGCGGGGGGGGGGGGAGGTGTATGGGGAGGGCGCGAGCGCGGGCCGAGAGCGCGAGCGCGCGGCGACCACGGCTCGCGGGAAGCTGCTCAGTCCGTCGGTCGGTCCGTGGGTCCGTCTGCCCATGCGGCCTCCGCCTCCTCGGGATGCCGTGGGGCCGGGGGCCGAGCCTGGGGAGCGGCCAGCGGGCTCGGCTGGCTCCCTCAGCTCGGCCCCCAGGGGGATGGCGGAGGCGGGGAGGGGGCGGCCCGGGGCGCCGGTGCGAGGGCTGGCTCCCCCCAGCAGGTGGCACCGGGGTCCCAGGCAGCGCGGGCGCTCCCTCCTCCGTTCCTTCTCCTCCTTCCCTCCGCCTGCCTCGGCGGGGGGTGGCGAGCGCCTCTGACCCGGCTCCCCCAGCTCCGCCGCCGCCGCTGCCACTGCCGCCTCCTCCTCCCGGCCCGACCCGACCTACCGCTGCCGCCGCCTCCCCAGCAGCCCATCGCCGCCCTCGCGCCGCCGCCGCCGCCTCTCGGGGAAGGAGCAGGAAAAAAGCGCCCGGCGCCTACCCGCCCCCTTCGCAGCCCTCTGCTCCCGGGGCCAGCCCCGAGCCGGCCCCGGGCCAAGTCCGGCCCCAGCCGAAAGTTGTGGCGGAGGGCGGCGGGGCCCGGGCTCCGCGGCTTCCTCGCCTTTTCTTCGGGCCGGGGGCCAGGGGCGCGGGGCTGGGGGGCTAGAGCAAAGTGGCAACTTGTCCCGAGGAAGCCTCCAGCCCCGCCCACTCCCGTGTCCGAAATCGCCCGGAGGGCCGGATTTATTTTGTTCGTTTAAATTATTCTTACAATTATCATTCCTGCTGATTGGAGAGACGGACCTTGGTCCTCCTGGCGGCTGCTGCTGCGGCCGGGTGACAAGAGCCGCCGCCGCCGCCGCCGCCGCCGCCACCTCCTCATCCACCTCCTCCTCCTCCTCCTCCTCTCCCTCCCCCTTGTTCCTCCCTCTCTCTGTCTCTCCTCGCTCTCCCTTGCCACATTCCCTTCCTCCTTCCTTCTCCCGAGCACCATGGAGTTCTCCGAGAGGAAAAGAAGCAGGAAATCCCAAAGCTTCAAACTGGTGAACCAAGGTAAGAAGAGAATGAGAGAGAAGAGAGGGAGAGAGAGAGAGAAAGAGAGAGAGAGGGAGAGAGAGATGTGGGGACCGGCAAGATAGCTTCTCTCGGGTGGGTGCCAGAGACCTGGAGAAGAGACTTTACCGGGGTGTAAACATCTCCCAGCCACCAGCGCTCTCTGAGCCCCTCTCGCCCCCTCCCTTGTCATTTCCTTCACCCTCTTGTTATTTGTCAATGCAATTGTATATTTTCAAATCAGTAACTGTATCTTTTAAAAAGGGTTTTATTATTATTTTTTTAAAGAACCCGCTCTAAAGCGGGGGCATTTTGGTGGTGGTGGGGGCAACACAGATGCTTGACGGCGAGACCGCTGTACACAAAATAAAGTTGTATTGTGAAAGGGGGTGGGGGGAGGCAGGATATTGTTGAACGTAAACAGCCCAAAAAGCAAATCAGGAAATTAGCAAACAATGACACTTAGGGAGCAAAGAACCTTCTTGTGCATTCAACTACCGTGGCCAGGTTTGGAAAGTGAGGTGTTTGCTATTCGATTTTAGTGGCATACAGAAATCTGGAGTAATGATTCCTGTCCTTATGGCCACATTTCTCCCCCCCACGCCCCCCACCCTCAGTCTGAAAGGTTTTAGTGTTGGGTTTTATTTTTATTTTTTTTATTTCGGAGGAAAAACAATGCTCATGCACAAGGAAGAATTGTTGCTATCTAACTTGTTGGGTTGTGTGATTGGTTTAGGAAAAGGTATTTTAAAAAGAATTATGCATCTGGTAAAAGTCAGTTTTTAAAAATTCCATAAATCTCCCAGTAATTTAACAGGTGTATGTCTCAACTGCTTGGGTTTATGCTATTTGGAGGAGAAAGGGTGGTAGGACAGGGAAACCCTCGTCAGTTGAGGATGAGTTACTTGTTAGAATGTTAATTTTTCTAATTTGGCTTAGAAAAGACTGAGAAGAATTAAAGCCCCAGGCAAAAAGAGTAAGATATATCTTTTAACTACCTTGTGCCTTGTTAAATTCAAAGCAGGTGATTAGTACAGTGTAATGTCACATTTATATTTTGAGGTTTCGGAACTTCTTTTTCCCTTAAACCTCTTTCTTTGAGTCAACCTTAAATTTAAACAAACACAAAAACCCGGAACCTGTTTTTTCTCTGATGTTTTATGGGCTGTTTGGGGTGGGAGCAAACTAACTTTTAACACTTCTAAAAAGTCATCTTATAAGACTAATGAAAAGTAGAGGGCTATTTGCAAATAACAGGGTTTTTTCTAATTAAACCGCAGCTAAGCTGAATGTTAGTGTGGAGCAAATAAATCCTACTTTTAGTTTGTTTGAAAATTCATTTGATTGTATGTCTTCTTCCCATTTAAACTGATTTAAATAGTTGAGCAAATGGATAGAATTTGGTGAAAGGGGTTTTCAGTCCCTGTGCATATTCAAAATATTAGGTTCTTTTTGATTTTTTATGACTTGCTCAACAGAGTTGATTGCTCAGTTACTTGAACTTTTAAAAGTTTCTCCATATATAACTTCCCTTTTTTTTTTTTTTGGCTCAATTCATTCAAGAATATATGTTGCTTCTGTTTTTCTAACCTTAGATAACTTACTACTGTATCTTGAAAATGAGAATAGTTGTGTAGGTATTGGTCTATAATGTCCAAGATCCCCAAAAGGCATGGATAATAAAAAGAAATCTACATTTAAGGCAGATATTTAGGTAGTGGGAACTATATCAAAACCACATGAGCCTCTACAAAGGGGCTACTGAAATACTGTATTTTTAAGTTGGACTGATATAGCAAGTTTATAACAAATTCTTAGTCTGATTCTTTTCTCTGCTATGCAGGTGCATTTTCAGATAATAAGCCACTACATATTAAAGTGCAGTAGCTGAATGCAAAAGATAACCTTGTGTGAAAGATGAGACCCTAGCTTCCATATTCAAATTCTACTCTATTTAAAACAACAAATTAGTATTTTTCATATGGGCTCCCGTTTAAACTACTTTTGATTGCCAGTATTTTTCAGTATTAACTGTTAAAATCAAGTGTGTTGTAGCTAAATGTTTCAAGTACTCTTAATATGCCCTATAGAAATTTAGTTGTAAAGTTAAGTAAAAAACTTCTATGACCTGGGATACATTACACTTTCCCTCTTGATTACAAATTTACTTGCTGAGCTTTAGAAAAACATCTGGACTTTCATGTTGACATACTTGTCAGTGAAAATTGACATAGGTCAGGCAAAGCTCTTCTCAAAAATCTATGAAATATTTGTTTTGTATAGTTTCAAAAATACTAATAAAGTTCTTGGGTGTTGCTAGAGTTTGTATTCTGTGGTTAATTTGATTTTTTAAAAATTACAATTACAAATTAAATTATAGAGTTTTAATACCATATGTAATAAGACTCTAGTGTTCAATGCCTTTTTTATATCTTCCATGCCATTAGAATTCTAATTTTTGGTTGTTTCTCTTCTAGATTATCACCATGAGATATATAAGGTTTCTGACTTCAACAATGATGTTAATGGAGAGGCCAAAGAGACACAACCCATTTTTTTAGGTAGGTTCTTATGTCGATTAATTTCTGAGCAAAACAGTGTGGCCATTTGCAATTAGGGGGAAAAAAAGATTATGCAAGAACGGGAAATGTCTGCCATTGCTTAATGTATGACATTCTTTTCAAGACCTTTTATTTTACAGATTGCCAATATATCCCTTATTAACATTGCTAAAAGTTGTAATTTCAGACATAAATGTTTATTAGTGTCTACACACAGTGCTAATTATCACTCACTCACAGAGCCAGATGCTGACTGTGCAGTTTTGTAGCTCTGTGCTCACCCCATTTACATTGCATATTTGCTGGCATGCTTCACTGGCAATAGTTTGTGTAATTGGGGTATTACATCTTTGACATCTGGATAACAGAAATTCAATTTCCAGGAAGCTGCTATTTGTTTGGTTTTGCTTCTGCCTTGGGTGGGATAGAGGATTAATGTGCTGTCATATTGTAATGTCCCTTCACCTCTGTAGCCTAGTTGCTAATCCTGCCATGACAAAATTAAATTAAATCTACAGTTTTAAAAGTTTGAGGAAAGCAGAAGTATTATTGCTTGCCTAACTATCTCTTGATAGTACTAGTTATCACCGAGGGGCTCATCATCTTGATGTGTTTTGTATTCATTTCAAGCTAACCATTTATTGAGTTCCAGTTATGTACAAGGGTACTAACACAGGATACAGCCTGCTAAGAAACATGTACAGAGTTATTATACAAATCATTTATAACATTGTAAGTGAGGAATAAAGAAAATACTAATAGAATTCAGAAGAGGGACATATAATGTCTGTCAGGCAAGTCATGGAGGTAGTGACATTTGAGATGAGTCCTTGACAGAAGGGTAGGATTTCAATAAGTGGAGATAGGGGGACAGCACATTGCTGACATAAAGAATGGTACAAAGAAAGGTAGGCGAAGATAGGATGATATCAAGAATAGTGTGGAGTCTAATTTGGCTAGGGTAAAGTACCCTCCCTACAAAGGGGCTAAAGTGGGATAAGGGTAGAATGGTAGAGTAGTTCAAAGGGTGGTTCAGAATTGAGGAGGGCCATTAAATGCCATGGCAAGGAGTTTGGACTTTATTTGATAGGAAGTGGTGGGTTATTGAAGGTTTTTGAGCAGGGAAGTAATTGAATAGAGCTGTGCATTAGAAAAATTAATTTGATGACAATGTGTAGGATGGATTTGAGTGGAGAAAGAACTGAGGCCAGTTTGTAAGTGTGCAGAGAGGCTGAGGCTGATGGGGAAAAAACGGATTGGAAAGAAATTGTAGAGGTGAAATCATAAAAGAACTGGAGGACTGGTTAGTTGAAGGATGGCAGGGATGAAAAAAGATGACTGAGTTTTTGAGTCTGGGTGACTGAGAAAATTGTTTTACCTTTAACAGAAATAGGGAAGTTAGAAAAAAGAACAAGTTTTTTTTTTTTTTTATGATGGATTTGGTTTTATGCTTGTAGAACTTGAACTGCTAGTATGTGAAATTGGAGGTAGCAAGTAGGTCGTGGGAAGTGTGTGTCTTGAGGTCAGGGAAGAGATCAGAACTAGAAGTATAGAATTAGAAATTTCCTATCTAGAAGTAAAAGCTAAAGCATACGAGCAAGTAAGATTATGAAAAAAAGAGGGGAGAGGAGGACCTAGGACAGAGGCAAAGGGAAATCTACATTTAGAGGCTAGAAGGAGAGGGAAGAGGTGCTATAAGAAGAGATGGAAGGAGAATAGCCAATGAGGTAGGTGGAGAAGCATTGAAGCCAAGAAAAGGACTTTAAGAAGGAAAGGGTGGTCAATAGTGTTACATACGAGAGTTTTTGATCAGAAAGAACAACTGTGCTTTCCTCTTACCATCCTCATTCCTAGCTCACCTAAAGGACAAGTAGAACAAAAGCAGCATCTCTGACTGTCCTTCAAACAAGTATAGCTGCATGACGGATGGGTAGGTAGGAAAACACCATTTCCATTTCCATTCTTCATTAATCATTTTTGGTACGAATATTGTACCTGAAGATCTTAAAATTATTGTATATTGACTCACAGGTAGATATTTGGTGGCTCCTAGTAATTTATATGATAATTGAGATTTTACACAGTAATCTAAAGCAGTGGGGTAGTAAGTAGAGTAGTCCTGGGCCATCAAAGTCTGCTTTAGGCTTTGCCTTTTCTAGCTTTCATGTCCATGCAATGAATGTTCTAGCTACAACCCTAAAGGAAAAGGTTAATGCAGCACAGTAAAGAAATAACATGTGGAAAGGAACAAGTAAAAAAAAAATACTAGAAAGTATTGGCACTTGAATTGGGGAGAACAGATGGGTAAATGATAGCCAGTGGAAATCTTTAGAGCACATGCTAGGATGGGTCAGTTCGGACTCTTGAATAGACCTAGACTAGTTGGGACTAAAGTCAGCATATATTTGACTAAACCTTCCTTCCCAAAACAACAACTTAGGTAAGATAGCATAGTTCTTGCTTAGGTAGCCTTTGTTTTGTGTCCATACTCACAGGTACAGAGTCATATAAACTCCCTGTATAAAAGAGTACAGGGAATAGATCAAATGACATTTCAGTATTTCTAATGTCACTAAATTTATGTCAGTTATATCACATAACCTTTTTATCAGATATACAACACCATCTTTAATTGGTGCTAATATAGCTGAAATAGTTCATTCTGTTAAAGGAGGCAGTGTTACTATGGTGAACATAGCTATCAGCATTGGTTTACCTTTCTTAAAAGAATGAAATACCTAAGGTAAAAGTTTTAACCTCAAGGAATTTCAACCAGTTCATAATCAAATGAAATTTGGTGACCTACAATCAGAATATTTTTGGATTATAGTTTTTTCAGTACCCCTAAATTTAAACAGTTGAAATTCTTTTTTAAGTACTGCCTTATTCAGTATTTTGAAATGAAGGACTAGCTTTTTAGTGTAAAATCAGCATTTATCATAAAAAAGGGAACATGATGTCCTTGATTTAGTAATTCTCCAAAGAAGTGGGCTTTTTTTCTGTGTACTTGGAAAATAGTAATGACACTGTCAAGTGCCTGTTTATTTTGGGTATGACAGACTAGAGGCGTACAGATTGAGGAGCATGAAGTGTGCTAATGTAACCAGTATATAGAATGAAATAAAATGAAAACTCTTAAAGATGACGTCACTGATTTCCTTTTTTACAACAAGAACCCATGAAGATAAAGTACATGAAAAGAAAGATGAGTTTTAGAATGCATAATTGAAGTTATTGTTAAATAAGGCCTTTCCTGTCAAGGGCAAAAGAGTTTGTGCTTTTAGTAGTATCAAAGTATACTATGTGATATTTCTCAAAATCTTGCTTACTTTGAGGAAAGTAAGATATGCTTCTTAAAGAATATCTTGATTTTGTGGTAGCTAGAGTAATAAAATAAAGTAGTAAAGGAAGAAGTGATCATAAAATTAATATTTCTAAAGCATCTATGACTAGTGTTATTGACAGTATCCACAACTTAATTAAGAATTCTCTTATTGATAAGAAAATACATGTTTTCAGTTTATATTTATATATTATCAAAATATAGCTTTAAGTAATATTTGCTTTACAATTTACTGAGGCATGGTTATGACACTGCTTAGCTTGGAATTCAGTGAACCCAAAAGGAGTTAATTACTAAAAGTACCAGAAAGGCAGTTATAGCAATTTTACTCAGTGCTTAACTGAAACATGGACCCTCAGCCTAATGTTATATGGAGTCTCCATTTATGCCAGTTTGTAAGATCATATACTTTACATTGATGAAATCAAAGTTTAGGAGAAAAAAAAAACAAATTTGTTCCATGCTTCAGAAGAAGTCCTCAATCAAATATATTTCCAAAGAATTGTATAAGCTCCTTATTAGCATCTTTTGTGGAGAGAGAATTTGGTTAGTTTTCTTCCTGGATCAAATAAAAAACATTTGTTTGGCCAAGTGTCTTGGTATTTTCCTTGTGTTTTGAACCATATAATAATATTAGACCAGGGTAGTTCACTGTGTAGACTTCCAAATTCTAATGTTTCCCATGAGAATGATTTGAACAGTCATGGAGAAAAGTTCTGTGAGAAAAGAGAAGTGTGAATGCAAAAGAAGTATACAAAAGAAGTAAGAAATATCTCCTAGGGGAGGCTAGGTGGCTCAGTGAATAAATCACTGGCACTGGAGTCAGGAGGACCTGAGTTCAAATTCAGACTCAGACACTTAACACTTACTAGCCGTGTGACCTTGGGCAAGTCACTTAACCCCAATTGCCCTGCCTTCCCCCCTCCAAAAAGCAAAAAAAAGAAAGAAAAATATCTCCTGACCTCAAGAAGTTTCTAATCTAGTTAGGACCTACAGGAACGCAGGTAGCAATTATAATGATATATGGCAAGATTGTTCTGTTGTTTCAATTGTGTCCAACTATTTATTACCCCATTTGGGTTGGGTTTTTTGGGTTGTTTTTTTTTTCGACAAAGATTATAGAGTGGTTTTCCATTTCCTTTTTTTTTTTTGCAACTGTCTCAACAGACTTTAATTCCATTTCTTTTAAACAGGGTGCCTCTAAACATCTAAAATCACACTGTTCAATAGTTATATACATTAGTGCAAATACATACAATTGGGGCTTTTCTGAGAAAGTTACATGTCAAAGTGGGCAAGGAGTTTTGACTCAGGAAATTATTTTGCTACAAAAACCAACAGCCCCCATATTTCCATGGCCAGAGAAAGTAACAAGAAGGATCTGAAGTCTGGTAACTATTTTTGCACACAAACATAGGTTCCACTAACTCTGTAACAGCTTCTCCAGGTCTCTATGCACCTATAGAAATACAGAGGAGCTTACTACTAAGCTCAAGTCATATGCACGTGACATTAAAAACATTGGCAAGGAATAAATTGGGAGTTTAAATTCAGATCTCTATTGTAAGAATCACTTCACTATCCTTTACTAGCCCAGTTAATTGTCCCTCCTTGTCTAATAACTGAGGTCATCGGCTAAAGATCTCTGGTTGATTACATGGGGGAAAATATATCCTTTGTTGTTTAGGGAGATGATGTAAACCCAGGTCTTCATTCTTTAAAAAGCAAAAAAAGGGATGGAGGATCCTGGTTTTTTTTCTCAGATATGATTACAGAATGAAAAAGCAATACTGGAGAGGGTGGAAGGTGCTACTCCTGACTCCCAAGCCCTCCCTGTGGGATGTCGGGCAGGGCACCGCCTCTCTCCAGCCAACCTCCCAGGCTCCCTTTGGCTCCAGGGATAGGTCCCTACATTTCCCCTTGTTTTCCTAAGTGAGACTGAGTTTTCTGTTTTAAGTGTCTCAGAGCCAAACCTGTTCCCAGAAAGACATGGTTCATTGCTTAGAAGGGGCTTTCAGAAAGCAAGACCCTACCCTTCATGGAGGGAGCACGTTGATGTGCAAAGACTATCTGTTGACCAGCCTCCATGCTGTGGCCTTTGGCAAGTCCTTCCCTCCCCTAATTCTCAGTTCCCTCATCTGTAAAGATGAGAGGTTTGGACTAGATCATCCCTATGGCATGTTCTTGTTCTATTCTGTGATCCTATTCAGGAATGCTTATAGTGGTGTATGGAAATCTGAACAAAAGTGATTAGTAAAAATACCTTTGAAGAAATAAAGCTAACCCAGGCATCCTGGTGTCAAAACTTAGTGGATGTATCTCACACCGTTTAGTGCCAGAGAGTTGACTGGCAATATGGTGTGGCCTCTGACAGTGGAAAATACAATCTCTTTCATGCAAGTACTGGCAGTCTTCTGAGAAGTTTCTGGAAAACTAAAAAAAAGTACAAACCAGCCCAGCTCCCCAAGGCCCCACGGCACATGGATAGCGAAATGTCTTGGCACCTTGAGTCCAGGTGTGCTAGAACAAGGAAGCTGGAGATCAATGTAAGTTGCCATTTCCTTTTCTGGCTCATTTTACAGATGGGGAACTGAGGCAAATGGAATTAAATGACTTGCCCAGGGTCACACAACTGAGTAAGTGTCTGAGGCCAGATTTGAACTTAAGTAGATTAGTCTTTCTGACTTCAGACACTGCACTCCATTCATTGTACCACCTAGCTTTTCTTATGGCAAGGTATTCTGTGATTAATTAAGTAGTACAAGTAAATGCCAAAATGAGTAAAGTAGATATTAAGTTCTTTAACAATTCAGAGAAAGGAAAGTGGAGTGATATTACAGACTTCAAGGGAGAGGCGAGATCCAAAACGGAACTTAAAATATAGGATGGGATGGCCATCAGTTGGGGAATGACTAAACAAGTTGTGGCATGCAATTGTGACAGAATATTATTGTGATAGAAGAGATGATGAGCAGGATGGTTTCAGAAAAATCTGGGAAGACTTACATGAACTGATGCAAAGTGAAGTGACACCAGGAAAACACTGCACACAGTACCAGCAATACTGAAAGGATGATCAACTGTGAAAGACTTAGCTGTTCTGATCAAGACAGTGATCCAGGACAATTCCATAGGACCCATGATGAAAAATGCTGTTCAGCTCCAGAGAAAGAACTGATGAAATTTGGAATACAAATTGCAGCATACTTACTTTATTTTTCTTGTTTTTTTTTTTTGTGTGTGTGTGTGTGTTTTATTTTGTAACATGACTAGGATGGAAATATGTTTTGCACAACTTCACATTATAATTGATATATTACTTACTCTTTCAAAAGGTGTAGGAGGGAGAGAACTTGGAACTCAAAATTTTCAAAAATAAATGTTAAAAGATTTAAAAAACATAATTAGGAAATATTTAATGAAATGAGGCATATTAAAAATTAATAAAAGAAAGATGGGTCAAATTTGGATAAGCATAGAGAAGGGTGAGGGGAGTGGGAGGAGATGGTGGGAAGAGCATGGGCAGAAGCACAGGGGCCATGAACATGAGAAGCAGAATTATATAGTGGAAAGACTTGGGTTTGAATTCTGTCTTTGATACTTCCTCGTTCTATGAACTATGGATAAGACACTTAATTTCTCTAGGTCTCAGTTTTCTCATCTGTAAAGTGGAGATAAAAATAACTGGTTAATTAATATTAGTATCTCATAGTTCTGCTCAAATGGAATTAAATGACTTGCCCAGGGTCACACAACTGAGTAAGTGTCTGAGGCCAGATTTGAACTTAAGTAGATTAGTCTTTCTGACTCCAGACACTGCACTCCATTCATTGTACCACCTAGCTTTTCTTATGGCAAGGTATTCTGTGATTAATTAAGTAGTACAAGTAAATGCCAAAATGAGTAAAGTAGATATTAAGTTCTTTAACTCTTTGTTAACTCTTTAACCTATCTCATAGTTCTGTTCATAGTATCTCATACAAATGAGATAATGTGTATAAAAGTTCTATGTAAGGCTTAAGGAACTATATGAATTTTAGGTGTTATTATTATGGTCTAACCTAGTGGCAAGGAAAAGAGATCCAGATTAAATAGCAAAGAATGCTGAAACAGGTCTCTGGATATTTTAATGAGCCAATTAATACTGTTTGGAACAATAATGTAAACTTTAAATAGAATGTGTTCTTATACAGAATTTTGGTTTAGATGTTTGATACTAGGCTAATAAACTAAACAGTATAAGGTCTTAAAACTGTACTTAACTGCTCCAACATTTGAAAATGTTTTGATTATTTGTGTGACATTCAAGTCAGATGACAGATTTATAGAATGGTTTTAGACACAATTAGAAAATTATTTATTGAGTCAAATTTTAGAGATTCTCTTGAGGAAACAGGATTTTTGTTTAGTGATCAAGAGAAGCATCAAATGTTGCTATGCTAACCAAAGTACTTACGTGAAAACTAAAAAAATTGATGGTGGGTAGATTGTGACTAACCTACAATGTTAATATAAAGTTAAGAATCAATAGCCATACTTTCTTCACTCTCCTGTTTCTATTAGCTACCATTTCCTTTCTTTTAATGAATAAGTTATCTATTCTTCATTTTCTCAACTTCTTTACTAATCCCTTTTTTTTTTTTTGCTTTTTAGAGGAGGGAGGACAGGGCAGTTGGGGTTAAGTGACTTGCCCAAGGTCACATGGCTAGTAAGTGTGTCAAGTGTCTGAGGTGGGATTTGAACTAAGGTCCTCCTGACTCCAGGGCTGGTGCTCTATTCACTGTGCCAGCTAGCTGCCCCTATTTACTAATCACTTTTTACTTTATTAAATTTAGTTTCATACATTTATACATACATTCTTTCTTTTTCCTTCTCACTGTGATGACCCTGGTTTATTACACTCTTGTAATCTTTTACCTAGATTTTAATAATAGCCTCCAAACTGTTATGTCTTCTTCTTGACTTTTTCCTAGCTTATTTTTCTTTCATACTATTGTAAGATTTAGGTTTAATCTTATTAAAATACTAAATTATTCTCCTGGTCAAAAATTCCCTAGTCATTGGCTTCCCATTAATCTGTGAGATAAAGCCTAGACTCCTCTTCCTGGCCTTTGAAGACTTTGTACATTCTGCCTTACCAGTCTTATCTTTTTCTTTAAAAAAATAATTAATTAATTTTTAGTTTTCAACCTTCACTTCCATAAGTTTTCAATTTTCTCCACTTCCCTTCCCAACTTGCCAAGATGGCAGGCAATCAGAGATAGGTTCTACATATACATTCTTATTAAACATAATTTTCACATTAGTCATGTTGTATTCAAGAATTAGAATGAATGGGAGGCATCATGATAAAGAAAACAAAGCAAAACTAAACAGAAAAAGAGATAAAATTGTATGCTTCAATGTACATTCGGACTCCATAGTTATTCCTCTGAATATGGACAACATTTTCCATCATGAATCCTTTGGAGTTTTAGGTCCTTGCATTGCTGAGAAGAGCTAAGTCTATCAAAGTCATCATCTCACAATGTGGCTGTTATTGTGTACAGTGTTTGGCTGTTATTGTGTACAGTGTTCTCCTGGTTCTGCTCACTTCACTCAGCATCAGTTCATATAAGTCTTTCCAGATTTTTCTGAAGTCCACTAGCTCATCATTTCTTATAGCACAGTAGTATTCCATTACATTCATATACCACAACTTGTTCAGTCATTCCCCAGCTGATGGGCATCCTCTCAGTTTCTAGCTCTTGGCCACCACAAAAAGAGCTGCTATAAATATTTTTGTACATCTGAGTCCTTTCCCCATTTTTATGATCTCTTTGGGATACAGACCTAGATGTGGTATTGCTGGACTAAAAGAATATGCAGAGATTTATAGCCCTTTGTGCATAGTTCCAAATTGCTCTCCAGAATGGTTGGATCAGTTGACAACACCACCAACAATGCATTAGTGTTCCAGTTTTCCCACATCTTCTCCAGCATTTATAATTTTCCTTTTTTGTCATCTTAACCAGCCTGATAAGTATGGTGTTTGCCAGTCTTATCTTCAACTATTTCCTCATGAAAACTTTCTGCCGTAGTCAGAGGATGGTATACCATATGAGAACAAATGCAAACATGTCCTGTTAACATACCTTGCCCTTTCTCACCTCCATGTCTGTTCTCAACTTATTTAATCCTGTTAATTTAATAAATATTTATAGTGTCTTTTGTGTTCCAGGCATTGTATTAGTTCCTAGGGATAAAGAAGAAAAATTGTCTATGTCTTCAAGGAGCTTATATTCTATTGTGAGGGCCAGGCAAGAAACAACATGTATAAACAAAGTCAATACAAAATAAATAGTCATTGTATGTTTGGAGGACACACATCAATGTAAAAGGTAGTTTGTTAACAATAGAATTGGGGTTCCTTAGGACATTGTGGAAGGGAAAGATAGAGTAGAAAAGGGAAATGATGAGGATGAGACTGGAAGACATAGGTATGAGAGCAGAGAACAGTGAACAAGGATGGGAGTTTTGGTTTGGCAGCTCACTGTTTGGAATCAGAGGACTCTGAATGAAATGAGGTGGTGGTAGATTTCTAAGCTTTCCTAGTAACAATGGTATTGTTCATTTGATTTCTTTTCCTTCCTCCCTACCCCCACCTTTCTTTCTCATCCCTATTTTTGAACATTCATCCTACTCTTCAAGACCAGCTCAAATATTACATACTTCAGAAAGATCTTAATTCTAACCAGAAGTTATTTTTTTCTTCCTCTGAATTCCTATAGCTCATCTCTCATTCATGCAGCACTTGCTATGGACTACTTTATGTTGCAGTGTGTGTGTGTGTGTGTGTGTGTGTGTATCTTCTCCAACTAGATTTTAAGTTGCTAGAGGGCAAGAATTTAGGCTTCTGATTCTTTGTGTAACCATTCTCTTCTGCCCCCAGTTTGTTCTGAATGTCTAGCATAGTATACATGGTAGGGCTCAAGTATCTGTTGAATGAATGGATATACTTGTTTATCTCTTGAAGAATCTCCTTATAAATTCATTGTTATCTCTATACAAACATAGACTATTGAGATTTTGGAAACTTTAGTCAAATAAATTATATTGTGTTTTATTTAAGAAATCTTTTCGATCATCTAAGTCAGAGTAGAAATTTGTTGGCCTGAGAGATTTGCCCAGAAATGGAACACATTAAAAACAGTTTTTATCAAAGGGGATATGAAGGACATAAACTCTAAAGAATCAGAAATGAACAAGTCCATGACCAGTACTTATTTAGAGTATGTCTATACATTTTAAAACATTAGGGACTATTAAAGTAGTGCATAAGATAATATATCCCTGACTTATAAACTGATTTTGATATTGTCTTATACTCACTTGGCCTCTGAAGGACAAGATTTTCTAACTTAAATAAAGTAAAGGATATAAAAAGCATACTAAAGAATATCTAGAGAATTTCATACTTATAAGCAAAATGTGGTTCACATGGGAATATAGATTTCTTACACTGAAGAGAATATTTTAATCATATTTAAAATAAAATGAAATTACAACAATGGGATAGGCATCTCATAGTAAAACATTATGCAGAAAATATGAAAAGTCATATTAGTTGAGGGAAAGATTAATTGATTAGGAGTGTGAAAGAAGAAGAAAGAGATATTAGTTAACTAGAATGTATGGTTCAAATTAGAGCTAAATTTAACAGAATGAAATAGGCCATTTTGAAACACCACCTACTGGTTTTTTGACAGATCTAAACTCCACAAGCAATGACCTGACATGAAAATTTGCTTTGCCTGTTTATATATTTAATTGGATGCTTATAGTTGGGATACAGTTGTGTGTTTCTTCACTCATCAGAAGTATCTCTTTTCTTCATTTCTTCACTTTTGGTGACAATTAATGTTTATTAAGAGTTGACCCAAAGTATAATATACCATGTTATAACATTAGGCCATGGTAGTTTTCAGTTAGAACATGGTTTTAGTTTAACAAACATTTATCATTTTCTGTATTTGGAACACACTGTGTTGAGTGAAACAGTCTAGGTAAGATACAGTCACTGCCATTTTGGGATTTATAGTCTTGAGTCCAGATTGTAACTTCAGTTTTCATGGGAGTCTTTTTAATTTTGGACAGAAATGCTCTATTCTTTTCTACAGATTACACATCTGCTTCCAGTCAGTTGTCTTTCAGGTACATAAAGGGGGGACCAAGAGAATGAATGTAAAAGATTAGTTCCAATTCTTCACTATTATGAGCAGAAGAGATCAAAGGGTGTATTTCTGTTGGTGGTTGGGTAATAATTACTATACAAAGACTCATATATTATGGTATATTAGATTTAAAAATCATAAAGATCAGATTCTTATTCAATATTCCTAATAATCAACACCCTTATAAATTGGTTTTCTTAGAATTACATATTATCCTTTTGCAAATTTGTGGAAATACACTGTAAAGAATTTTAATTCTAGGGTTTTACAATATTTTATACTTGAAAATCAGACTTTGCATTTGAAAGGTTAATGTAGAGAAGTATTATACTATTTGGTAACCAAATGTGTGATGAGACATTTGTCTCTGTAATTAACAGCAAGGAACTTTTATAGTTTCATAAAATCAAATGCTACATACAGTATTCTGTGTGCATTTGTTTGGAAGAGATGTCCAAACCAGAAATGTTTATGGATGATATAAAGTTGTGCTGAAATGTAATGCAGGTGTCTGTGCATCTTACAGCATTTCTCATTGTTGAAATGGAAGCCAGAAGATTAATAACTTTACTTTGTCATGATAAAATAAGTAATGTGTTCTTGGAACAGTGGTACAGTACATAAGTTACTCAGTAATTCCAAGAATTTATTCTGTTCCAGGAATAATATCTTTAACAATTTATTTTTACAGAAAAAGTTGATCTAACATAATAGTCCATGAAGTTGCTTGTATGTTTAATGGAATTATATCTCAAATGTGACTTTATACCTCCACATAAATGGAAAAGTAACAAAAATACAAGGTTAAGGCAGAAACTTAAACCTAAAAAGTCAAGAGATGCAAAAGTTAAGGTTCTTTTGGTAACATTAACTCTTTCTTATTGCTCAAATATAATGTTTTCTATTACTAGTGGGCCTTTAATGGGTAACTGAGAATGCATTGTGTGAAATATAAGTGAGTAAATGTTATAAGAATGCATGTTTAGTAGTTTTGAACTTAAATTTTAACCTGATTTTACTTTGACATCAATATAGCCTAGTTTATAGAACCCTGAACTAGGAGTTCTGTTCACCTTCCAGAATTGCTTTATCTTGAAGCAAGTGTCTTTAAGTTTTTTCCTTTGTTGGATTGGAGAAATACTACCTGCTTTCTCCCCTTTTTGGAGGATTAATTAGAAAATTATACTGTAGAGTCTACAGATTTTTCTCAGGATAGTGGAGTAGTATTAAGGCACATATGGTCTTAATGAGCAGTCTATATCTATTGGGGAAAGGGAAGATTTTCTCTGTAGTTTATGTAGAAGTGTGCCTGTCCTCTGCCTCACTGGTAGTTTTTAGTTGTCTCCAGTATGCTTCTTTACCCAGGCTTTATAATTTCCCTTATTTTCTTAAAGCATATATTTTTATTGATACCCTTTGTCTTTATGTTGAAGTCATTTCTTGAAAAAACTCCCCTTCATTTCCCTTCCTATTGAACCTTTTATTCTAAAAAAGAAACAATCAAAAACAAGCAGAAATACTTTTTACATCTGACAATGTATACAACATTCTTCCCTGTCGTTCCTTGTCCCTCTGCCCTGCTGAGAGAGGTGTTTTATTTTCTATTCTCTGGGACCAAGACTGGCTTTTCAGTTACCAAGAGTTTGACTTCCTTTTTGTGATTTTTCATTTATGTTGTTGTCATTGTATAGTTTGTTCTTTTGATTCTGCTTATTTTATTTTGTGCTGGTTCATACAAACCTCTCCATATTTCTTCAAACTTATCATATTTGTCCTTTCTTGCAGCACAATAATGTTCTGTTACATTTATACAGCCTACTTTTGGTCAGCATTCCCCAATTGATGGGTTCTCACTTTGTTTCCAGTTCTTTGCTACTACAAAATACCATTATGCCTCATACCTTCTTCTACAGTTTTCACTGTAGTTGCTGTCTCTCTCCTAGTATTTCTAGATTTATTGAAAATGTAATCATCTGCCATCAATTCCTTATATGCCCTTGAACCCAAAGTCAGTAAAGTTCTTTTGGCTTCTTTGAAGGAAGGCATTGTATAAAGAGACATTACTTCTATAGTCATCATCATTAATGTTTATATTGATGGTGCAGTTGTTATATATGTACATTTTTTTTCTTTTTAGAGGGCAGTTGGGGTTAAGTGACTTGCCCAAGGTCACACGGCTAGTAAGTGTCAAGTGTCTGAGGCCGAACCTGAACTCAGGTCCTCCTGACTCCAGGGCCAGTGCTTCATTTACTGCGCCACCTAGGTGCCCCTATATGTACATATTTAATTGCTCTGTTTTTTTTCATTCAGCATTCAATGAATATCCACTATATTAAGATTTAATAATGCTCTTTCATACATTACCACTAATACAGATATTTAAATAAACACTTCATTAAAGAAAGAAGAATTTACACTTTTTTGTTGTTGGTATTATTCTGAAGAAAGTTTTCTTTTTCCCTCACTTTAATAGGAAAGTAGCATATCAAGTCATATTGACTTGTCTCTTACCAACATAAAATGATAAAAT
>CM053585.1:427170484-427188394 GCA_028646515.1 Pseudochirops corinnae
TAGGAAGATTGAGAACCACTGCTATAGAAGCTATGACTTAACTATTGCCATGATTTTTAAATATCCCATTCCTACTAATCAGACACTTGTAGGTCAGTGGAAATTATAAGTAGTTTTTAGTTGCCATATTCCTGTATTTAGTTTATGTGAGTTCAAGCTAGAAGGAACCTAGAAGGTCATCTCCTCTAACTACCTCATTTTATAGGTGGGGAAATTGAGGCCAGAGAGGTTTAAAAACTTCCTATGATCACATAGGGAATAATAACAGCAAGCATTTATAAAGCACTTCAAGGTTCATAAAGCACTTTAGAAATATCTTATTTTATCTTCATAATAACTCTGGGAATTAAGGTGCTATTATTATTTCCATTTTACAGATGGGGAAATTGAGGCAGATGGAAGTTAAGTGACTTGCCCAGAATCACAAAATTACTCTGAGGTTGGGTTTGAACTCAGATCATCTTGGTTTCTATTCTAGCACTCTGTCCACTGTACCACCTATGGAGCAACGCTGGGTCTCCTGCCTGACTCCACAGTCAACATTCTTTCCCATTGTACTGGACATTGGTCACCTCAAACTGGCTTTCCGCATACATAGCGCTCTGTTTATGTAATCTTGTTTTCGCCATTCCCTGTTTCTGGAATGAACTCCTTTCTCACTTCCACCTCTTAGAATCCCTCGTTTCCTTCAAGGCTGAGTTCAAATGTCTTCAACTTGAAATTTTCCTGATATCCTTGAGCTGCTAGTACTTTCCTATCCCAATCACACTGTATCTATTTGCAAGTGTATATATTCGACCCCTGGCTAATTTGCAGACTTCCTGACTGCAGGGACTGTTTCACTTCTGTCTTTGTATCCCCATCACTTAGCACATCTGGCACATAGTAGATATTTAGTAAATTCTCAATGATTGATTGATTAATATCAGCATAATTCTGAGATTTCTGCCCATCTGACTGTTGAAAGTGAATTTGATATAAAAGATATGATATATATTTGATATAAAAGAAGTGATAAAACAGAACAAAAACCAAATTTTAAGAAGTTTATTGATTCGTTATAATTTAGGTATAGCAAAGAAGCTCTAAATACTTAGGTGTATCTTATAATTTATACTATCTAACACTTGATAATAGGCTGCCTCCTATTTATTCTCTAGTTATTTTTGTGTCTATGTCTTGTTTCCTTGACTAGATTGTAAGTGTATCGAGAAGTTTTGATTTTATTTATAGCAGCTCATTTGGAGGTGGCTAAGAATTGGAAATCAAAGGGATGCCCATCAGTTGGGGAATAGTTAAGCAACCTGCAATATGTGGTTATAATGGAATATTATTGTGCTATATGAAATGACAAGCAGGATATCTAATATTGATGCTGAGTACATAGTAGGCACTAAATAACTACTTGCTGGATTTGATAAATTGTAGTGACTTTTATATTTTATCATATTGCCCTTTTTATCTTCTTCATCCCCTTTTCACTACAATTATTTGAGAATAGGCCACGTATAATTTTTAAAAAAAATAGACACAGCTAAGACAATTTTATAAAGATGTTTCACTATATTTGCACAAAAGGATGAAGCCGGTGCCTGGTGTTTAAAAAGTGTATTTTCCAAATGAATGATTTCTCCTTTGACACCAGAACATTAGTAAGCTATGCTGCTCTATTTCAGAACTCTCCCAGTCATTTCATTCTCCTATCCTTCAAAAACAAGTACCTTTCTTCTGCATCTTCAGGCTATAGTCTGTCACTTCATATTTCCTTTCCCCACTTAGGGCCAGTAGTGTAGCATGTGATTTTGATGTACATGTTTACATATGCATCAAAATCAATGATTTTTAGAAATTTTAAAGTAATCTGCATGTGTTATGGTATGCTACTAATCTGCTTACTTGGATCCTCTTAACAGCTTCTCTGAGTTACCCTGATCCTCTCTATCAGACCACACAGCTGCTCTAACAGACTCTCTGAACTTCTCCTGCTACTGTATCCTTGTCAATCCTCAAGTTTGCTGTGTCAACTCCTCCAATCTCTGCTCTGAGGAATGTTAGGACTAATAAATTATCAATTGTGTATTGCAATATAACAGTGAGGCAAAATTAAACATTCCTTGAAAGAACATTTCAAAGGCACTTAAAACTAAGCTATTTAAAACCTAAAGATTACCCAAAACAGCTCTATTTCATACATTAATTCCTGTGAATCTTTTGTTAGAAATGCCTGAAATCTGAAGGTCCCAGGGTAATTTTGAGTGGGGTACCCTTCTTTAGGCTTGGTCCTCCCACTCTACCTTGGGGAAAGACAAGGAAACAGGCAATTATGAATGATTCAAGGTAGTGTAATCTTAGCACAGTAATCTGAGGCAGCTATATGAGGAAGACTAGGATAGGATGCTAGACTCAAAGTCAAAAAGACCTGAATTTAAATCCTACTTCTGTCTCCTAGCAGATGTGTGACCCTGGGCAAGTCACTTAATCTCTGCTTGTTTATCTCCTCTTGGATCACAGACCTGTTGTGGAGGAGTGACTTGACTTGTATAGCTTAATGAAACCATCAGCTGTGCTGTGCAGGATTACCCAAGACTGACAAGTCATAGTGGAGAATTCTGACAAAATGTGATCTCCTAGGGAAGGAGACACGAAACTGCTCCAATATCTTTGCCAAGAAAATCCCATGAACAGTATTAAAAGGCTAAAATATATGGTATCAAATGGTCAGCACTTCAGATTGGAAGGGAAGAGTTGAACATACCTGAATGAATAAACAACAGCAATCTAAGTGCAAAGGAGAAGTCTAAACAAAGTGCTAGTAGAAATTTGAAGAAAGCATTTTTTCCCTCTACCATGGGGGTCCTGCATGGGGAGGGGGTAGGGTAATGGGGACATTTTGGGAAAGAAAGAATTTATTTTGGGCCATGAAGAAAGAGGAGTACATAAACAGATGAAAATGTTGGAGTAAGGGCATCTATTCTGGGCACAGAGGACAATGTGAACAAAGACAAAGAGATAATAGAGGGCAAGATGGAATTAGTGATTGGAGAGTAGTCTAGTATGGTTGGAATATAGAATATATGAATTGAAAGCAGGATGAGGCAAGACTAGACAAAGAGGTTGAAACCAGACTGTGGAGTGCCTTGAATGCCAAGATCAGTTTATATTTTATTGAGTGGGCAACGGAGAACAGTGGAAAAACTTTAAGTAGATGAGTTATCCAATAATAGTGGTGTATGAAGATCATTGATCTAGAGTGTTGAAAGGACATCAGAGGCCATCAGTACAAGCCTCTCATGGTATCGATGAGGAAACTGATGTGCTAGTCATAGTTCCATATCTGAGGCAATGGATAACTCAGAGTCTATGAATTCAAATGAATTTAATGAAACATATTCAGTAACCTACAGATAAAAGCAATCCACATGTTGGTAAAATCAGTCCACAGAAAGGTAAAATCAGTCAGTCAGTAAATAAACAGATACAATCCACTCTTAAGGTGATAAAAGTAGTTGGCACAAGTAGATTCCTAGGGCATCAGGAGCTCTCCACCATTTTGAAAGCTTTCTTCATATACTTCTTGCCAAAGGACGTACAGTTAGGTCAATCCATCTGGGGGCAAAGTTAATTCTAACTGCCCCAGATCTGCTCTGCAAAATCTTGTCTCACAATGACAAATTTGAGACTTAACTAAAGACATCCCAGTTCTACTAAAATCTTGGTCCATAACATCCATGGTAGTTAAGCGACTTATCTGGGGTCACCAGGTAGTATCAAAGATGAAATTTGGTCCTCTGTTTATAGACACTGTGAATGTTCTGCTGTACTATACTGGCTCCTAAGGCATATTCCTCCTGGGAATGCATCTCTGTTGATATCCTTGATACTCTTCTGCAAAATACTTTGTAGGTAATATGCTGAAGGATGGCATAGAAGGCTAGCCTAGAGTCAGACCTGAAGTCTTGCTTCCGACATGTTGCTCTGTGATTGTGGGCAAGGCAATTACCTCTCAGAGTCTTCAGGCACATCTCAAAGACTAGAAGTTATAGAATTGCCCACTTACACTGACAGAAAACAATTCACCACGCTGGTGAAATCACCATTCTCTTCTAAAAATGTATCTATATTATGTATCTTTGAATTGCCTTTGAATGAATGGTGACTTTCATCTTTTGGCTACTGTTACATATCATGACCCAGAGCCATTTCCTCTGGAAGAATAGGGATGTTTAAAAAGGCAAAACTTTGTTTCAGGGAGATAGTTGGGGGTCCTTAAAAGAATTATTTAATTTCCTAAAATCCAGTCAAGCTCATCTCTGCCTTTTCAGTTCTGGGCCCAGGTTGTTGTCCTTCAGCAGTATCTATCTAAGATACGTACCAACTCCTGGAAGAGATGTGGAGAATGAATTGGAGAAGGAATAAACTAGGGTTAGGGTTTAGGACAGGGGTGGGGAAACTGTGGCCTTGAGGCCACATGTGACCCTCTAGGTCAGCAGTTCTCAACCTGTGGGTTGCAACCCCTTTGGGGGTTGAATGACCCTTTCACAGGGGTCACCTAAGACCATTGGAAAACACATATTTCTGATGGTCTTTGGAAATGAGATACTGCTCCTCTATCCAACTCCAGGTGGGTCTGCCCTACCTGGATACGTGTATTAAAGGGTCATGGCATTAGGAAGGTTGAGAACCACTGCTCTAGGTCCTCAAGTGCAACCCTTTGACTGAATCCAAACTTCAAGGAACAAATCCCAGGGCTTGTTCTCCAAACCCAAGGACCTAGAAGGCCACATATGGCCACAAGACCATAGGTTTCCCCACTCCTGATTTAGGGAAATGGGTAGGGTGAGCCTAGGGTTGGGTGAGATAAATGATAGGAAATTTTTAAAAAAGTTTCTGACAAATTTCTCACCTCATTTATCCTCAGAATGTCATTAAACAAGATTATCACTCTTATTTTTCAAGGAATCTTGAATGATTTTGATATATGGAAGGGAGACACTTTGTTGGAAGAAAGCCCTGAAATTCTACCTGCTGGTATGCCTTTTTATAACAAAAAAGAAGGCACAGTGGGATTTTGTATTTTGCACACCTTTCAGTAAATTATCTAACAGTAAAGATATGATCTCACTGTGGAATATCAATTGTGAAAGTTTTCTTGTTCCCTGCTAATATCCTTCAGTCAGTCATGCGATCAGGAAGCATTTATTAAACACCTGTGACATGCCAAGCACTAGGCTAACTTTTGGGTTTATGAAGAAAGACAAAATACAGTTTCTGCTCTTAAGAAACTCACAATCTAATGAGGGAGGTATGATCATGCTTGTGCATCATCACACTTGTGCAATCAAGCAAGTTATATACAGGATTAGTTGGAAATAAACAACAGAGGGAAGGACTAAAATTAAGGGGGATTGGGAAAAGATTCTTGTAGAAGATAGGATTTTATCTGGGACTTGAAAAAAAGCCGGGGAAGTCAGGAGGCAAAGATGAGGAGGGAGAACATTCTGGGCATAGCCAATAGCCAGTAAAAATGCCCAGAAGGCATATGCAGGTTGTTAGTTGCTAATGTCATTATCTTTTTCAGTATTAGGAAGGTTTAAGATTTCTTTCCTACATGTTTAGTATCTTCATTTCTTTCTGATATACCTTATGAACAGGTCATTAAATGCCTTCACAATTGTGTGTTTCCAGCATGGATCTCCTTTTTTGTCTAATCCAAATACTTTTCCCATCTTTATTTTTCTTAGAGAAATTTCATCCCCTCTATAAGTAAATCTTCAACTGTGAAGTTAGAGACCAAAGGTGGTGTATCTCCCATCCTCGATGGTGGGACAGTTTTCTCATAAACACCTCCGTGGATTGTTTTCATTTTTCTTTTGTTATCCTTTCATTTTTATCATTGAAGGCTCTTGTGATAATTCAGTTTGTTGTTTCTCATCAAATATTATTTAAATTGATCTTATCCTCCACTACTTTCCACTTTTTCATGAGGCAATAATGTTCATAATCTTCTGTCATTCTTCTTCATGAGATTTTTAAAAAGTTTATATTCTAAACTGGTGTTGACTTTGGCTGCTATCTTTCTTCACTTACTGGAGTACCAAACACAAGGCAGGAGGTTAATAAATACTTGATTGGTTGATTGATTTGCTCAGCAGGTTATTAATCATGTGCTAACTAGGGTGTTTTCAACTTCATTTGGCCTCCTTGTTTTAGCAAATGATTTACATCAGTTAACAATTATCTGAAATTATTATTGTCTGTTTCTAGGGCCTTTCTTCCATCCATTATCCATTTCATCATCCAAAGATAGTTTGAATAGGTTATGATTTAGTTATTTCAATTTCATACCTTATCTTTTTTCTCCTTTTTATTCTTCTAACTTTGTATTAATTTTGATCTGTGCTCTTAACAACTGACTCTAGAATGATTCCCATATCAGTAGAGTTGTTTCCAATATGTTAAAATATAATCAATTTCATTTCTTATAATTCTATCTGTCTATCTATCTATTTAATTTATCTCTCTATCTATCTGTTGTTGTAGTTCAGTCACTTCAGTCATTTCTGACTCTCCATGACCCCATTTGGAGTTTTCTCCAAAGATACTGGAGTGGTTTGCCATTTCCTTTTCCAGCTCATTTTACAGATGGGGAACTGAGGTAAACAGGGTTAAGTGACTTGCCCAGGATCACACAGCTAGTAGGTGTTTGAGGCCAGATTTGAACTCAGGAAGAAGTCTTTCTGACTTCAGGCTTGGCACTCTATCCACTCTGCCACCTACCTGCCCTTATCTATTTAGTTAAGTGACTGATGTTAGACAAAGATGTTTATTTGCCATTGTGATAGAAGACATTTAACACAGAATCCAAGTTGAAAAGAGATTTTATATGGACAATAAGGTCTTCCACATATTACTGTTTAGAGATGGCATTGCTCTGGTTGCCTTAGGTCCTAAAATATTATAGAATCTATTGGAAGAAATCTATAACCACTCAAAAGAGTTTAGTCTAACCATATATGTAGGAAAAACCAAGTGGATAAAAATATTTATTGCCCAAATTATGAAATGAAGTTAAATTTATAGTCTGTAGAACTTGTCCATATACATATATACATGTTCAAATATGTATAAATGCATATGTATATATTTGCATATAAGCACATGACAGAAAGTGCAGATGAGCAGTAAATTGGCCCTAGAATTAAGCAAGAGAAGATGAGTGAGCTGAATTGCCTTTAGAAAATTGCGAAGCCTCTTTAATGAACCTAAAATTTCCCAGAAAAAAAGATTTATTTTTAAAAATATTAATATTAACAAGTATTTCCATATGGCTTAGATTCTAGAGTCTATGAGGAATTAAAAATGATAGTTCAGAGAAATTCAGATGTCAAGAGACAGATCACTCAGAGACAGCTGACAAGGGGAAGAAAATAGGTGCTTTTAAGGTGAGTCTTAGGTGTAGCCCAGCTGCCTCTGGAATATCCTATTCTATCAATCAGCTGGCATTTATTAAGCACCTATTATGCATCAGACAAGAGGTCTCAGTAGATACAGTGCTGGACCTGGAATCAAGAAGACCTGAATTCAAATCAGGCCTCAGACACTCATTAGCTGTGTGACTGAGCAAGTCATGTAACCTCTGTTTGACCTTAATTCACTGGAGAATGAAATGGCAAACTATTCCAGTATCTTTGCTAAGAAAACCCCATGGACAATATGGTCCATAGGGTCATACAGAATCAGACATGACTGAATGACTAAATAACAAATGTACCAGACACTATATTAAGTGTACATCTAATGTTATAATACATAGAATAGCATACATATCATATTGTATGTTTCTGCATTTATATTATACATCATAATAATAGAATATGACCCTTGGAAGAAGAACTAGAGTTAAGAATATCATCAGAGAAGTATATGAGCAAAAAAGAAGCTAGTTTGGCCCTGTAACCAGATTGAGGGATAATTGATAGACACCCCAAGTGTTCCACTGGTGTCCTTGTGGTGTCAGTACAAAGGGAGGGAAGTTCATGGCTTATTGACTGGACATCCTATGACAAATAAACGGGAGGGCACAGGCAAGACACACACAAGATGATTTGTGTCCTGCAATTTATTGGAAAATTGCTAACATCACAGATTTGAATATTGAGTACTTCTTACCATAATTCTGATAGAGACAGACTGAAACCATTCAAAAGACACGGGAGAACTCACTTCAAAAGAGAGACATGGAGGGAGCAACTAGGTGGTGCAGTGAATAGAGCACTGGCCCTGGAGTCAGGAGGACCTGAGTTCAAATGTGACCTCAGACATTTAACACTTACTAGTTGTGCGACGTTGGGCAAGTCCCTTAACCCCAATTGCCTTGCCTAAAAACAAACAAAAAAACAAAAGAGAGACATGGAGATCTAAAGTTTTCTTTAGCTAGCTGCTTGGATATCACATCCCATAAGAGCTCAAGATGACTCCTTGAAGCTGTGAAGAAAGCTGAAGACCCATGTTCTTGTGGGCAAAGAAGCTTCAAAGTAGTCAGAGACCAGCAGATGGCAGCAAAGAGCAAAAGGCACTAACCTCAACCACAAAGGAGATGCCTAAAGTATAAAGGAAGGAACAGAGACTCATCTCAGTGAAGGTGCCCAGCAATAATCAGCACAGCATAAATAAAGGGGCCACAGCAGAGCCCAGATCAGAAGAGAAAGCAGATGGTCAATGACATGCCACAGGATGCCAGGGATGCTGATGCATCCAAGGTGTGTGGATATGTGTGTGCCTTGGATATGTGTATGCCCTGGCAACATGTATCCTCTACACGTGACCCACCACTGTATCCTATGGCTTACAGAGTTCCCACTGGTGATGTGGGAGAGATATGGATGGGAACCATACTTTGGTTGGTATATCTTGCTAGATTATCAATTATTTGTTTTTTACTTTAAAGCTTTTCACCCGTGGCTCCAAGAAGCTGTAGCATCTATAGTCACCATACCCCAGTAAAATCAACTCAGCAGATGGGCTAAACCAGGTTGAATATAACCCAAAAGGCCTCAAATTCATTGACGAGTTGGGCCAATGTCTACCCTAAGCATGGGAAAACTTGCCTTAGCAGAATGGGCAGATGAAAACAATTTATTTCAACAACCATGAAGGCTGCTCAGGCAGAGGATGTGGAGTGCTTAGAGCTTGGTCAGATATCAAGAACACCAAGGTCATCTGCTGCATCCCAGGCCATTGACTTTTGTCTTGCCATTGCATTTTCATGACTCTGGGACAGAGAGTGAGCCTTATGACTTTGCACAACTCTGTTTCACTTAAGCCCAGTTCACATGCAAGTCAAGATATCAACCTACTGATGTCATTGATCATCTTGGGAAAGGAAGAACAATTACCCTCTGGTTGTACCCAACATTAGTTGGGGTTTGTGCAATATGATCTTGTGTGGACACACACACACAGACACAAACACAAACACGTGTACCTCAAACCTAGGAGAGCATTCAGCGGGGCACAGATGTGAGAGAAGAGCCAGGTGCGACAAAACATTTCCTGCCCCTAAAGAAATTAAAATGTATTAAGAGGATATGACATAAACATAAATAAATGTCAGGAAATAGATCACAGGATTAGCAAAAAGACATGAAGGCAGTAGTAGTCACTTATCCAGATGGTGGAATGGGCTCTGTTTCTCTGACAAGAGCTAAGTAGTTTATAACTTCTTGACTTGCTTTAATGGTAATTTTATCTTGCATAAAGTAGAGGAATCAATGAGGAAAATGTCTATTGTGAATCTGCTTCTTGGTTTGGAAATGATGGGAACCTGGGTGGTAAGCGATCATTCCCTCAGCCGTATGTAGGTTCCCTTGAAGCAATATTTTTCTAGTTTTTGTCTTTGTTTTCCCAAGGATTAGCATAGTATCTAATAAATACTTATCTTAATAAATATTTAATTGAATATGAACTTTGATTGAAAGAACTCAGTATGTTTTACCTGGAGAGAAGACTCAGGAGAATCTGAAATTTGGTCTTCAAATACCTAGAGGGCTGTCATATTAAAGAGAAAATAGAGTTGGTCTATTTAGTATCCAATGGAAGAACCAGATAGATGTTGCGCAGAGGCCACTTAAGACATAATGTCAGGAAAAAACTGCTTGACAATATCCCACAGTGTAATGGGCCACTTTGGGAAGTAGTAGGTTTCTTCTTCTTTTTTGTGTTTTTGCCAAAGACCATTTACCTTAATAGTTAACATAACTATCCCTCTACACTCAAGTAGCCAGTCTTCCCAAATTCCTAGAACTAAAAATATTTACCACCTTCTGGCCAACCTTCATTGACTTTTTATGGTGAATCATTATATCTCTACTTGTACACTCTCCAGCTTGGTAAAACCTGCAAGACTTTGTGTCTTACTGTAGATAATACAGGATTACTTTGAGCTCATGATGCAGAATGAGAGTTGGGCTTGAGTAGTGACTCACAGATTTTTGGGGAAAAATTTTCTATGCCTACACAAAATGCTCTATGATGACACACAATCCAAATATTTCATTAGTATGAAAGTCCCACACTAAGGGGTGGCTAGGTGGCTCAGTGAATAGAGTACTGGCCCTGGAGTCAGGAGGACCTGAGTTCAAATGCAGCCTCACTTGACACACTTACTAGCCATGTGACTTTAGGCAAGTCACTTCACCTCTATTGCCCTCCAAAAAGCAAAAAAAACAAAAACAAAAACAAAAAACAGTCCCACACTGGCAATGATATGAATAACTATCAAAGATGCAAGTGTATTTCCCCCAGATAGTATAACTAAGACCAGAGAGAAGCTCTCTCCCCTTCTATCATTAGGAAGTGATGAACTCACTCCCTTAGGTGTAATGAATGTAATGAAACCTTTTATTTTAATTCCATCCTTAGGGGGCACGTAGAATTTCTTTTCCTTATTTTTCATTTTCAAATCCTGCTGTTGTTTATGCATTTCAGTTGTGTCTGACTCTTTGTGACCCCATTTGGGGTTTTTTTTTTTTTTTGCTAAAGATGGAGTGGTTTGCCGTTTTCTTTCCCAGCTCATTTTACAGATGAGGAAACTGAGGCAAACAGAGTTAAGTGACTTGCCCAGGGTGACACAGCTAACAAATGTCTGAGGCTGGATCTGAATCCAGGTCTCCCTAACTCCTAACTTTCTAAGTCCAGAGCAGACACTTTCTCCACATTGCACCACAAAACTGCCCCTTTAAGTCCTATATTAGGCCCTTAAAGGCTGGGCTGGGTAACCCTGGGCAGATCCCTCTCTAAGTCTCAGTTTTCTCCTCTGTAAAATGCAAATAATGACAGCACCTACTTCACAGTGTTGTCTTCAGAATCAAATGAGATCAAATGTGTAGAGTGCTTTGCAAACCTTAAAGCATATATAAGTACTAGCTATTAATATGATGATAATGATAAGGATGACAATGTATGTATCAGTGGGGAATTTGAAACTGACAAACCCATCTTCCTCACTGGAGAAAAGTCATGCAGGGTGGAGGGTTGTGTTAGGTTTCGTATTTCAAAAAATATAGAGAAAGCCTCCTACTGAGTTGTTCTAACTGCAACAGGATTTATTAGGTAATATGCAAACTACAAGAATATATTCACTAATACAAGAGAGCTGTAAGAAGACTTGTACATACCCGCTTCATTACCCACCATTGAGTCTGTGTTTAGCTCACAGAACTACTTCCAAGAAATCAGCTCTTTCTAGGTAACAGTCTGACCATGGTTTGCCCACAGATTCCAGGGGATGCCAGATTTTATGCTAAAGGAAGAGGAAGCTGGATGTTCTTTTCCAGGATAAGCAATAAGTTAATCAAAAATTATTTATCGAGTACCTGTTATATGCCAGATACCACACTAAGGGACTGAGGATACAGATACAAAAAAATGAAAGGAAGAAAAAACCCATTTATTTTCTTTTAAGGAGCTTGAAACATAAATATATCAGATAAATCTAAACAAAGAAGTTGGTAGAATTGTTTTAGAATCAAGAGGTGTTCTCATGAGTCTATGTCAGTCACTTTATTAGTTCCCATCTGCAAATCTTTCCTTCCTCCCCTTCCTCTCTTCCCCCCACCAACCAAATAGGTCTGATTTAACTGTGATCTATCAAGGAAATCATGAAAAACTTCCTTATTTACCACAGGTCAATATTCTAACTTAGAATTTTGGACCTATAGAGGATCTTAGAGGCAAGGATCTAGAGAGGATCTTAAAGGCAAGGAAAATAAACCCCAGAAAGTTTAACTGGTTTCACCAAGTTTACATAGCTAGTTAACAGAGAGGCAGTGCTGGAAACTACGTCCTACCTCCCAATCTAGGACAGTTTCTGTTACACTAGTAGTGTCCAACTTGAATAGAAATTCAGGTTACTAAACTGTGGGCTGTGTATTGACTTAGAAAACCATACATGTTTGAATATTTCTTTTTATTTTATTTTATGAATATATCAGCCCACTAAATCAGGACCTACATTTTCAACTGGCTTGGGCCACACTCAGAAATGTTAAGGGTCCAATGTGCTACCTCCAAGAAGGACCTGATGTGTATTAGGAGGACAATACAGGAAGTGAAAAATGATATTTCGTCTGGCTTTTAAAGTTTATTGAAACTGCCCAAGATTGTGTTTTTGAATTAAATTTACTTCTTTTGGTTGACCACAAATCTCTTTTTTCCTTTTCACTCCTCTCTTTACTGAAAAAGAAAAAGTCTTAATAATAAATATACGTAGTAAAGCAAAACAAATTCACCACCCAAACATGTGAAGCCAGTGGGTTTTAGTGGATAAAGTGCTGATTTTGGATTTAGGAAGACATGGAGTTGAATCTAGTCTCAGACACTGGCTAGCTATAATCCTTCTGAGCTTCAATTTACTTATTTATAAAATGAGAAAGTTAGCCGCAATTTCTCAGATTCTTTCCCTCTCTAAATCTATGAGCCTGTACCATATGAGGTTCATTTTTTTTTCCAGAGGAGAACCATTTAAAGGAGTTGAATTTGTTTAGCCAGGAGGAGACTTAGCAGGGGACATAACAGTTGTCTTCAAGTATATAAAGGGCTGTCATATGGAGGAGGAATTAGATTTGTTCTCTATTGTTAGAAGTTGCAAACAGACAGATTTCAGTTCAATATAATTGTGATGGGAGGGTGGGGAAGGACTGGTTAGCTAGGTGGCTCAGTGGATAGAGCTCTAGGTCTGGAGTCAGGAAGACCTGAATTTAAATCAAACTTCAGACACTTACTAGCTGTGTAACCCTGGGCAAGCCACTTAACTCTGTTTGCCTCAGTTTCCTTATCTGTAAAATGAGTTGGAGAAGGAAATGACAAGCCACTCCAATATCTTTACCAAGAAAATCCCCAAAGAAGTCACAAAGAGTTGGACACAACTGAAAAAGTGACTAAAGAACAACAATGGGAAGAGACAGGCTAATGAGTGTGCTTCTTGGTAGGTTATCTCGAGGATGTGCGTATATTCTCTGCCTGGCTCTAATCCAACATATGGAACTTTACAATCCTGTGCGACCAAAGACTTGATAATGGGTGATGATTAAGCCTCTCCTAATTGACTGTGGAAATGGAAGAACCAATGGCTAAGTTAACACTGAATTCACACATGAAAGAGATAGATGATTTCTATTCAGCCAATAAACTCAAATATAAATTAATTTCTTCTTATGGAGATTGAGGCAAGAACTATTTGAGGTTCCAAGTGAAGAGAAGGCAGCTGCTCTATTTCTCACCTTTAAAAAAGAATTGTACACAAGCATGTAGTACCTCTGTTTCTTTTGTGTTTATTGATTTTAAATTAGTGAGTGTTCTAAGAAGAGAGTGATTAGACAACTATGTGAGTTTGGGAGATCCATCAGAGCCATCAGCGGTCCCAATGACAACTGAAATCAGTGGCCACCAGAATAGGAGTAGTCAATGATGGAAGAAACACCTGCTGACAGTCTTCAACCATTTTTAAGTATCTACTATGTTGCAGGCAATGTTCTAAGGGCTAGAGATACAAAGGAAGGCAAAAAAAAAAAATGGCCCCTGTCCTCAAGGAGCTTACATTTGAATAGGGGAAAAACTTACAAATAACTCTTTATATACATGTTGAATACAGTGTAAATGAAGGGTAATATGGGGAGAGGCACACACTAGGAGGACAAGGGGGATAGGAAAGGCCTCTTGTAGAAGGTGAAATTTGAGTTGAGTCTTAAAGGAATCCTCGCGACAAAGGTGAGAAGGGTAAGTATAATGTGGAAAGACAGTCACTCAAGAAAAATGGTGGCTTCAGGGATTGGGTCCCCTTGTGAGGGAGAGAAGTTTCAGCTATGAGTTATAAAAAGACCTTGATGCTTAGAGTTCAGCATAGAATCACTCCTAAGGGAAACTTCATGAACTCAACAAAGGGAGAAAGGAACTACCAAGTACAGGAGTTGGGAGGTACTGGCTGGTCACAAGTGTTCCTTATACAATTGCACTTTAAATTTAAGCCCTTTCTCCCCAAGGACCTTATGAGACAATGTGTCTCTTGCAATATAGAGAATTATTTTTGTAACCATTTTTCTTACTATACCTTTTCAATTTCTTTTCTAAAAACTAATAGAGTATAACAGATTCTGACTGATAATGGGAAAAAGTGGGGGCTCAAGTATTAGATGCAATAGCCCTCAAGATTACCCTTAGGATGCTGAGGAGAAAGTAAACAGTCACCTTCTGGGACCTGGCCTGGGAGCCCAGGTACCTAAAGAGTGAGCCCAGAGAGATCGCTACAAAAGGAGAAAAAAAAAAACAACAATCCACCAACTTTCTAACGATTCAAATTATCCAACACCAGAAAAGAGATAATAACCTCCCCCTTACTACAGGTCTTTAGGTAATTAAAAAAAATTTGTAAAGAGGAGACTTGTTCAAATATTAGGTTGGACTTAAAGGCTTTTGAGGTCTTTTTGAATTCTGAGGTTCTGTGATTCTGTTCTAATTTACTTGATCTGATTTACTTGACTATTTCATCATTCTGTTTGATTCTAACCCAGACATAAGGATCCCTGCAGGCCACTTTTTGATAAGAAAGCCATATATTAACATTATCTGTATTTTAGGATATTTTTATTTAATTTTTGTTAAATATTTCCCAATTACATTTTATTCTTGTTCAGGAGGCACTGCAGTCCTGCATTTGACACCGCTGTTTTACAGTATATGATCTGTGATATTTTATAACAGAATCTAAAGTGCTTATCAAGGGAGTTTTATTCTGAAGAAGGCAAGCCAAGCAGAAATAACTTATCCTTAAAAAAAAAAAAAAAGATCATTTTGGCATAGTAAGTAGACGGTTGGTTTTGAAGTCAGAACTTTGTCCCAAGCCATGTTTCTAGCTGGGCCAATCACTTAAAGCCTTTGCATTCTTAGGCAACTTTCTATTATACAAGTCTTATACACTATTTAAGTTACAGATGAATTGCTGATTTATATCAGTGGTGAGAATTTCCACTCTAGGAGTTCCCTGTAATGACAAAATCAAAGGACTGCTCCTTTCGATTATAAAGAACCAATTGGGGAGCCGCCTCAAACTGGCTTGTGTCAGTGACATTTTTGAGTGTTTTTGCACTTCAGAGGAAATCAGCAAAAACTCCAGAGCAGAGCTCGACTTGTTGTTTTGTTATTGGTCTAGATTCTAGACTTAAGAAAGTGATGGAGAAATTGTTTATAAAACAGAGTAAGCTTAAAAGTGTGCCTTGCCAATGGAGCAATAGAAATCCATTTTCCCCTACAAGAAAGTAAGGTGGGGTGGGGGGACATAAGAGGGAGCAGATTGGGAGAAGGGTTTTTAGTATGCTTGCCATCTTGGGGTAGGGGGGTAGACGAGAGATGGGGGAAAATTGTTTTACTCAAAAATCTTGTGGCAATGAATTTTGGAAATTAAAAATAAATAAATACCAAAAAAAAAAAAAAAAAAGATAGATGGAGGGAGAAGCGTGCCTTGCATGTATTTTGTTTTTGTGGAGAACCAGTTGCATTTTTGCTAGCACACAGTATACTCTAGTGTGGCTTTGGGCTCAGTTTTGCCTTCTGTAACAACAGAGGAGGTTGGATTAGATAGGACCTGAGGTAACTTGCAGCTCTAAAGAGACCTATATTTTTTGGCCGATCTCTGTTCATGTGTGCTGTTTACAGTTCTGCGTGATGTCTCTTGGTGCCACCAGGTGGGGCTGCCTGCGGAGGCCACGCCATTTCTCCGCGTCCTTCGTGCCTTCTTTGTTCTAGCCACTCCCTTCCCCTAGTCGTGTCCATAAACTTCCGCCGGAAGTGGCTGTTGTTGACAGTGTTTTTTTTAGCTCATCGCTGCTTTTGGGTGGTTGGAGATCCCCCGGCGGGGTCTCGGAGGCTCACGGGACGGAGCCCTTTGGTGTGGTGGAGCCGAGCCTACGGCTGGGACATGGATATCCTCAAATCGGAGATCTCTCGGAAGCGGCAGCTGGTGGAGGACAAGAAGCTGCTGCGGGTGAGACGCGTTCGGGCTGGGGAGGGGGAAAGGAGAAGTAGGGTGGCCCGGGGATGGGGCGGGGGGGAGGTCCGGTGGCCTCTTTCCTCCTCGGTTCTTCTCCTGAGCATCTTGCGTGGGAGGTCAGCGCAGGGATCCCAGGAACACCTCCTAGGAACAAAGCTTTCGAGCTGAAAGGTGCCTTAGAGGCCAGACCCAACCGCTTCATTTTACAGGTGAGGAAACTGAGGCTCAGAATAGTAAACATAATAATTGTTATAAGTAACACTTAAATAGCGTCTTCGGGTCTTCTGGACTCCAAACCCCACGCTTCCTCTTTTGGGTTACCCACCTGTTCTTGATTTGAAACGTTACGTTACAGAGATATGACAGACTCGGGTTGCGGAACAATGTTTGACTTTACAAATATGACTACAAAGAATTTTTTTTCTTTTTTAATGGGTTACAGAATGGGAGGGAGAGAAGAGATTTCTGTTAATTTTTTTTTTTGATAGAGCGGCGATGTGTTATAGATGTGAAAAATTGTATCTACTTTCAGAGGAGGTCACTGTTACTACTTTTACTTAACTGCTTTCCTTGGTTACAAGTAACTACTCTCTTGGGGCGGCTAGGTGGCGCAGTGAATGGAGCGCCGGCCCTGGAGTCGGGAGGACCTGTGTTCAAATATGGCCTCAGACATGTAACAAAAAACTGGCCGTGTGACCTTGGGCAAGTCGCTTAGTCCTAGTTGCCCTCCAAAAAAAAAACCAAGCAAAAAAACCCAACAACAACAAACAAGTAACTACGTTCTCGAGGAGGAAGCAATTTGTAAATGTAATAGAATTGAAAAATTAGCTGGCGTTTTCTCGACCCTTCTATCTCCTCCCCCCTTCTCTCTGCAGCTAGTTTACAAGCAGTTTTGCGTCACAGGTGTACTTGGATGTATGGTGAGCACTTGTTTTCTTATTAGAGCAGAACTAAAATACAAAGTACAGACCCTGAAACCGACGGAGTTTTGGAGTTGAAGGATTCAACCACTTCCTTTTACAGAGAGGAGAACCATCTTCACGGTGTCCACTTCACAGAGTTGTTCTAAGATCAGAGGAGAGAACATCCATAAAGTACTTTCCAAACTTTAAAGGGCTATAAAAATATTTGTTGCTATATTTGCCACAACTAGTTAGTACCAAGGCCAGAGCTGGGTCTCTCAAGTCCCAGGCCAGAACTCTTTTTTTTTTTAAATTTTTTTTTTAAATTTTTTTAAATTTACTCATTTATTTTTAATTTACAAGATTCAGTTCCACAATCACTTGAGTTTCAGATTTCCTCCCCTCCCTTCCCCCCCCCCCCCATGGTGGGGTGCAATCATGTATAGGATCTGCAAATACTTTCACATT
>CM053585.1:427188894-427207537 GCA_028646515.1 Pseudochirops corinnae
AAGCCTGGCGCCACAGGCTCCACGTGACCACATTCAGCCTACTAGGGAACAGAGTATACTTTCAAATATCCAAGGGTCCTCAGAGTCACGTAGCCACTTTAGCAAAGGGCCTAGGGGCAGGGAAGATCTTCAGATTCCCATAACAATGATAGAGCCCCTCTCTTCAGAGTCTTGGAATATGCAACCTATTACTGACGTATGCCATCTCTTTGGTACCTTTTACCATCATTTGCTGCACTATCCCCTCTTTGGTTCCATGCTCTCTCACTCCTCCAGATGTCCGTTGCCCCAGGAGTTCTAACTTCTTCCCTATTTCCCCCTCACCTCCGTGTAGAATAATTAGGCTTTTCAAGCACCAGATCATACTTAGTATAAGGTCCCCATCTCCCCTCAAAGACTATCTCTCTTTATTTATAGGAACATTCTTCATTGGAATTCTGTCACCCAAGTAAGGTCTCCTTCCTTCCCACTCCTGACTGCCAACCCTGCCCCCAGTTCATTCTTTAATGTCTCATCTTCTCCTGTAGGCTTTTCTTTTTCTGAGACCAAGACCACTACATCCCATACTCTTCTCCATTCCCCTGTTCTTCTCCTCTGTTTTCACATGCCCTCTCATGTTATAATGTAGTTCCACTGATGGGCCCATAGGCACCCCCTGATAGGCAGGTGTCTCCAAGTCCTGTCCGTAATGCATGCCCCCAGTCTACCTGTTTTCACTGGTTTCTCCCAGATCGCTGCTTTTACCTTTGCTGTCACTGTTGCTCTTGCTGTCCTTGACTTCTGCATTTATTCACTCCCATATTTCTTTTGTTTGCGGTGTTCAAGAAGCAAATAATCTCTTCATTTCTAGTTTTCTTTCCAAAATATTTCAAATTCCTCTTTGTTATTAAATGGCCGTCTTTGTTCATGTATTGGTTAAATTTAGATTTATAGGGTAGGTCCCCCTGGACTGTATCCTGAACTCCGTTGCTCTTCAGAACACATGATGCCATTACCTCCTATGTTTTCTAGTGGGTGCATAATGGTCTTCTGTTTTTCGAATGTCCTTTCCTTTGTATTTGGAGTTCTCTCTTACTGCTTATAGAATGTATTTCTCCATTGAATTATTATATTTAAAAACTGTGCATCTTAGAGTTTCACAGCCTTCAGTTTTCTGGAGGCAATTTGTAAATTTTTTCAGTTGCTACTTAAGATTTGCTTATAAGCTTCACTTAAGACTGGAACTTGTCATTTTAGATATTATGGCTCATTAGTAACTTAAGTCATTGTTTTTGTACTTAGATTTTAAATCCTGTCTTCTAAGTGTCCTCTTAGCTTTTGAATTTTCAAGTTTGGTTTTTGTTCTGTTTTCCTACAATATATGAGTCAGGTGTTTTGAAATGTGTCAGGTTTTCAAAGAAGCTACCATCTTCTGTCTGAGAAGCCAGTGCTATATTTCTAGTCCTTTGAGCAAATCTTTTAACTTGAATAGGTTAGGAATGTTATAAAAAATTTTTGAGATAATCCATCAAGATCTGCTGTATGATATGCTGGTTTTGATTGCCAGACATGCAATAGATTTTGAATTTGTATATTAGAAACAATTGTGAGCAAGATTGAACTTGCATACTAGACCATCTCACAAGGGGAACCACATATGGAACCATAGACTTTCATTGACATTAGAGTTGAAAACTCATTAGTTCTTGCATATTAGGTAGTGTGCTGTCAAATTATTGGTTGACAAATTTGAAGAAGGGAAAAAAAGAATCTTGGCTAGCATGTCTCTCAAAGATGGTCCCATAGTATGCCCTTCCAATGTGGCATGCTACTCCTGATTATATTGGCATTTTCTAAGACAGTTTATCTTCAAATTTCAATATGGTTCAGGACTTAATGTTTGCACAGATATTAAATAGGGCTTTTTGAACAGTTTCATTAATCTACCTAAGGCCATACATATACTGGTTGATAACATGGAATTGTTTTCACTAGAACACAGCCAGTCCACAAGAATTAAATTACCCTGGAGCACAAGATGAATGATAATATGATTGTCAAGAAATATGTTGATTAATTAGTATCACAGCCCTTTTTATTTAATAGAATAATTATAAACAGATGATTAAAACAAATAATAAAAACTATCTTGAAGTGTAATTTCATAGGCTATTGGATTGCAGTGAAAAGGGCACTGAACTAGGAACCAAGACCTGGTTGCTCTCTCTTGGTATTGTTCCTCAACTGGCTATGTAACTATGGACAGGTCCCTTAATCTCTGAATCTCAGTCACTTTGTTGTAAAATGGGAGAAATTATACTAGCTAAATCTATTTCTCAGATTTTTTAAAAATGTCAAATGAAATGTGATGTGAAGTGCTTTTAAAAAGATAGGAAATTCCTTATAAATATTAGGCAGCATAGTACAAAATGGTTTTGGGATTCTGTAGAACTGTGGTCTACTCCTGCATTTCCTGCTAATTAGTTACATGTCTTTAATCTTTCTGAGCCTTAGATTCCTTATCTGTAAAATTAAGGAATTAAATAAATTATCTGTTCCTGCTCAGAGATTTTGTAATTGTGTTTTAATGGTACCAATAGGTGATGATAATATAACCAACACTTAGATAGCCCTTTGATATTTGTAAAACATTTTTCAAGCTTCTCAGTTGATCCTCACAACAAGCATCCCCATTTTACAGATAAGGAAACTGAAGCTTAGTGAAAAGTGAAGGGGCTTAATCCCACCTCCTTTTTAAAATCATTTTAGACCCTCTTTGGCAGTTTTGTGAAACTTATGGATCCCCTCTCAGAATATAGTTTTTAAATGCATAAAATAAATAGGGTTTTAAAGGAAGTCATTATCAATGATACTTGCTTAAGGAGATCATCCAATATTAAGAGTGATGTCTGTCAGTTAAGTGGGTATTAATAGGTAGTTGGTGGATTTCAGTTCTTATTAATGTATTGCCTAAAATCTGTATAAGAAAATTGAGTAGATTCCCTTTAAAAATATCTCACGAATAGGCATCACCTAGAGTGACCACTCACTTTGTCTTTGCCAGCCAAATTGCTATATAAAAACCTTAAGGCATAGGGAGGTGGTTACTTGAATGCATGGCTAGTTTGGGGGCAAGAAGACTTTCCTGGGTTTGATCTGTGACTTCACGAACACTTACACATTCAGCATCTCTATGTCTCATTTTCCTGATCTTTAAATGAGAAGAGTTGGATTAAATGATCTCCAATAATCCTTTTTACCTATAAATCTAAGATACTGTGAACAGATGTCTAATACAAAGAGCTGCAGCTAGAAACAGGTCCCACATGTAGTTTCTGTAGAAAAAAATTAAAGATAAGTTTGTCGATAGTATGAAAAGAATTGCTTGTTGTTCATCTCTCTTTTTAGCTACATCAGATTTGAAGAATATTTCATAACATCAAATTCTGTTACAGTACCATTCTAGAAATCTATAACAAAAAAAAATTCCCTAGACACAGTCTATATGCCCTGCCTATCTTAAGAAATCAAAGGTATTCCAAATGGCAAAAAAGAATTTGGGAAGTCCCTTGGAGCTCATTGTAACAGGATTTTAACATGTACAATACACATACCATATGTTATCTGTGGTTGTGTGAGTTAGCAGGGAATAGTAATTTAAGTATTTCATTATGTTTGATCAATCATGAATCAGTTTTGCAAAGATTATCTTTCAAATGAAACAATATAAAATTAAATCAAAGAAGATGAAATCTATGAGTTTCATTCTATTGCCTACTTTATGTCCTGAAGAACACATGCTAAAAAGCCATTGCATTTTCACACATCAGTACTTTGAAAATTGGTCAAATCTACTTAACATTGATGAAATTTAAGCATTGGGGACAGTTTTTAAACCTCTGGGATCAATACTTATTGGCACTGTGACAGGAAATATTGTCTAAGAGTTATATTAACCTATTTACTTCTTTCCAATAGGAAAGTAAAAGATATTTCAAACGTAGTGAACTTGCCAAAAAAGAAGAGGAGGCATACTTTGAAAGATGTGGCTACAAGGTACGAATTTTTTTTTTTTGTTTAAACCTCTGGTTTCATCATGAAGGGAACTCCCAATGAGAAGTCTCCCTCTACCAGTGCATATCAGAACTATTGTGCAACTTATATAACCTTAGAGAGTTATGTTAAAATAATGTATATTTATGAATTTTAAAATGCGTTTGGATATTGTTAAAATGACAATAAATTGTTGTTCTCTGTTCAATTTGTCATTGTTATACATTAGCCTGTAAATGAGAAGCCAACTGGAGAGGTATGAGTTTCTGGTGTATGTTTTTTTTTTTTAAGCATTTTTAAATGCAGGAAGAACATGCATGATATTTGGCTCTGGAATTTGTGTTATGGTTTGGCTTTTTGTGAATAGCATGAAATGGCTTGAGATCAAAGCTTGAATTTTCTTTTTAAAATTTTGCCTTTTTTTCTGTGGACATAAGTACTGGATCTGACACTGGGCCATATTAATCTCCTCTGCCACGACCATCACCACTATTCCCAAATTAACCAAAAGCAAAACATAATATACTAAAAAAAAAGAGTTTAAAACTATATAGACATATAATTTGTTCTGGTTTTAAACAGATATTTTATAGTATTAATAACTCATATCTGGCCCTGAAGATCCAGTGCATGAAAAATGGTGCCACATAGCATTTATGTGCTTTTGTTTAATAGGACAACACATTTCAAGCACTAATCTTAAACTCTCTGCACTTTTGAAAGAAATGAATTTTTGGGAAGGCTTTGTCTGTATCTCTTAGTAGCATGAAAGAAATCATCTTTAAACTTGTTGACAGGGTTAGCTTTTATGGGGTTGAGAGAAGTTATGTTAAAATTGTACTATAAGACTTTCTGTAGCCTTGACAATTTTTCTATTAAAGTTAAAGGACCTTTTAGAAGAATTTCACTTAATCTTCTGCAAGGTTTCAGTTTTAGTTATTAGAATGTAGTTACTATTATGCATGTAATATAGGAAGGAAGACTTCTGAAAAGGCATCATACCAGCGTTTTGAAGGCAACATGAGGAATGCCCACAGTTTATATATGCGTTCAGGTTTATTTTTGTAGTGTTTGGTGAGAAATTTGGAGAGAAAGTAGTTATGTTTCTTATAGCATCGCATAGCAAACACTATTTGAATTCTGATTTTTTTTTTTTGGTACATGTGTTTATTTCCTTTGTTCTTAGGATGGGAAATTAAGTAGCAAGTATTGGATTACTTTTTTACTACTACCAGTTTCTCTGATTTAGACTTGATCCAAGAAAGCATTAACTATATATTTAGTACATTTTCCCATGCCCTCTCGATCCCTCTGTTCCTTTTTAGCTTAACGAAGTAGGGAATAATGTTTTTAAAATAATGGATGCTTTTGCTTAGATAATCTTAGTGATGTGTGTTTTATTTGGTTGTGAAGAAAGAGAGAGCACTGAAGCAAGATAATTATTGGAAGCATATTGCTTGTAACTTTGAGCTCAGTTGACAGAATGTCTCAGATCTTTTCCCCAGAGCTATTAACTGTCATTTTATAATAAAAAATAAGATTTTTCTTTGCAGTTTGTGAATACCTTTTTGGACCTGGGGAATATCTATTTCTGTCCCTAAGTAGGAAACACAGGCCTAACTTTCTAAACAGATTTTTTTTTTTTCCTGCAGTGGAAATGTGTTCCTTGTATAGTTATTACTTCCGTTCTCCTACAAATATTATTCCTTTCTTATCAATAGACTCATAAATTTAGAGCTGGAAGGATGTCTTCCATCTTGGATATCATGAAGGCCAACCCCTTATTTTACACATGAGGAGACTGAGGCCCAGAGGAGGTAGTAAGTAATAGGGCCAGGATTTGAACCCAGATTCTCTAATTCCAAATTCAGGGCTCCCAGATAAATGGCATCCCATTTTATTAACTAACACACTCTGATCTATACCTTTACTCCACCTTAGTCACAATCAGGGATGGTCTAGCCCTTGATCTTACCATCATCCGTAACTGTTCTAATTCCATAATCCAGAACTCTCAAATTTCCCCCTTCTGATCATAGCCTCCTCTCATTCCCTCTCTACCCTCTGCCTTATTCCTCCTAAACTTATTCTGTTACTGTACCCCTCCTCTCCCAGGTCATTACCACCATTCTCACCTTCCTTTCCTCTCTTCCTAGTCTTTACCTTATAGTTGAAACCGTTTGACTAGGCACTATTTTCTCTCCTTGAATCCTTGGTCCTTTGTCCTGTTGTTTATGCCTTCCCAAACCCCAATTTTGGTTATCACTCCCTTTCACTTTCTCTTCTCCTATTATGTACTACTGCATGCCATTTGAAGAAGTAGCCATACCCAGAAGGGCCATACCTCCAAATCCTTCCACCTTAGTTCCTTTCCTGCTGCCTCTTTTGTGCTGATCTTTGACAGACACATCCATTTTCCTTGCCAAGTCAAGCTTTTCAACTTGTGCTGTTGATCCCTTTTAATCTTCTCTCTTCCAGGAGTTGGTCACTGGAATTATATCTTTTCTCATTTTACTTTCTCCTTATATACTTGCCCTTATTTTTTTGTCTATAGATCTGCCTGGATCTCCTCTGTCCTTCAAAAAAATTTACTTAATTTTGCTACACAAAAAGTTATCATCATGCTTCTTTTACCTTTCCTGGTCAGACTGCTAGAAAGCTGTCTGGACTTATTGTCTCCCTTTCCTAACCTCCCATTTACCACTCACTTGAAATTGCTTTTTCCAAGATTACCAACAAAACAGTCTATTGATTTCTAAATCTTATGGCCTTTTCTTTCTTTAAAAAAAGTTATTAATATGTTCTTGTTAAAATATCCTTGTCAGTTCCTACTGACACTGTTCTCTCATCCTCCATGTTTCTACCACATACACCATTTGCATGTAACAAATAAGTATAGTCAGGCAAAACAAATCAACACATGGCCATATTTTAGAACATAGACCTTTTTCCAAAGCTATAGTCCACTACCTCTCTGCTGAGAGCCACTAGCCTTTTCTCATTCCTCATCCTTCTTGAATTTTCTCTAGCTTTTGACACTATGAGCCATTTCCTCCTAGATAGTCTGTCCTCCCACATTTTCCATATTTTTCTGGCTTTACTTCTTGATTACTAGTCTGACTGTTTATTTTCAGTCTCCTTTTCTGGATCTGTCTCTGAAATGTGAATGTCTCAAAGGCTTTGTCCTGGTCTTTCCTCTTTCTTTAACTTTTCTTTTTGTGAACCTATTACCCTTCCTCTATACTTAGTCATTATTCCTATGCAGATAATCTCTCAAATTTATATATACAGTTTAAGACTCTCTTTTGAATACCAATTTCACACTAACAGCTTCCTAGTAGAAACCTCTACCTATATTTCATTGGTGTCTCAGACCTCATCTTACCTAGAATGGATATACAGTTATCCCTTCCATATCATGACTTTCTCCATTGTGGTTTCTATTGTGGTAAGAAATTGAATAGGAATTTTTTGAGAGTTTTGTAGAAGCCATAGATGACATAAAAAGGCCAACAGACCACACAGAACCTATGATCAAATACTTGATTCAGATTACAGTAAGGTTCTGTAAACAACCCATAAAAGAAAAAGGAAAAAATTGAGACTTCTCAGGTATGAAGGGAGGGCCAAAAATTTTTATGCGGATTTTCCAGAGAGCATGGATACCATACCCCTCCCCACTGCGATATGGAAGGGATAACTGTTCATCTCCTCTGTTTGCCTCTCCTCCAAACTTCAGTTAAACTCACTTTCCTGATAACTTGAGTTAACACTTTGAGATGTCCTGGAGTCTTCTCTCTCCCCATTGAGTCTTTACCTCTCATATGTAATTAGTTGCCATATCTTGTTGGTTCTCTCTTGACAATATCTTTTCTAACTGTTCAGTCTCTTTTCTCTACTTACACAGCCACTATCTTAGTTCATTGCCTTTTACATGGATTATTACAATAGCTTCCCAGTTTGTATCCCTACCTCCAGTCTTTTCTATCTCCAGTCCATTTCCCACACAGCTGCTAAAATAATATTCTTCAATCACAGGTCTAATTATATTACTGGCCCTGCTCAGAAATCTGTATGGGCTCCCTGTTTCCTCTAAGATAAACCATGAACTCCATCTTGGTATTTAAAGACCTTCACAATTTGATTCCACCTAAATTTTCCTCCTTTGTGAAAATGGTCCAGACCCTATCTGTATTTTTAAGCTCAGTTTTCCAAAACTGTACTTTGGAAAAGAAACTCTAATCTGTGACGGAATTTTCCCTAAAAATTTAGAAGAAGAATATTTACTCATGTGGCATGAATAAATTAGCATTTTTAATAACTATTCTGTTAACCTTTTCTAGAACAGTGGAATGTTTATTTAAAACAGACCTACAAACTCTTAAACATTTCTCCAGATGTGCCCTCTGTGGTCTCTATGTATTTGGTACAGTTGGAAATAATTTTTTTTAAGTATTAAAAAATGTTGGATTTTGTGACTTCACTGGCCACTGACTGCTATAGAACATTTGACACTCCTTTTTCTTTAGGATGAGACAAGAATAAGGTAAAAATGTATTAGGGATGATGGTGACTCCTTTCTTTATTTGTTGGATTGTAGATATGTAACAAGAGAAATAGAACAGTTGAACACCTTACAAGAACAGTTCATTTATTCTCTTTTCTTTTTTTGGTGAGGCAGTTGGGGTTAAGTGACTTGTCTAGGGTCACACAGCTAGTAAGTGTCAGTTGTCTGAGGCTGGATTTGAACTCAGGTCCTTCTGACTCCAAGGCCCATGCTCTATCCACTGCGCTACCTATCTGTCCCCAATTCATTTATTTATTAAAATATTTGACTGTAACAAATCTTGCTAAATTTTATTTTGGAAAAAATAACTTCTGCATAAAGTTCAAATTTTGTGGCTTTTTAAATTTTTTTTTGTTTGGGAGACTGTTATGTGTCACTCTTCTGTATCATGAATGCTTTCTATGTGTGTGTTGTCTTTGTAATTTTACTTAGTTTGACAAATTTGATATTTTTACCATGAAGCACTTAGAAGCATGTTCATTTACAGACTTCTTCAGAAGAGTATTTAAAAAACCCCGACTTGTTTTTATTGAGATTTATATTCAATTTGATGAACAATTAAACTGATAAAATAATAATAAATATTAACTATAGAATATTATGTAAGCTGAATTTCTTTTGCATAGGTACAGCCGAAAGAAGAGGATCAGAAACCATTAACTTCGTCCAATCCAGTATTAGAATTGGAATTGGCAGAGGAAAAATTGCCCATGACTCTTTCGAGACAAGAGGTAAGGTTGGGTGTTAAGTGGTAGTAAATGTGCATATGTTTTAATGTATCTTTTCTGTGCTTGTATTTATCTTCAGCTTTGTCTAGCTGGTTGCATGCATTTGATTCAGTATAGGTTGTCTATCAAAATAGAAATAGCATGCAGCTAAGAAAAACAGTGAGGCTCACATCACCAGCTTGGCTTTGAAGAATGATGAATTTTTCAGCTGCAACAACTCTTGAACACCCACTTAGTCACAGTAGGGTTACAGTCTAGGTTAGTGAAGGAGAGGGGAGGAAAGATCATCAAAATTACAGGTCCTTAAATATTTAAGTATTTAATTTAATTGGTTTTCCTTCTTGATACCATTATCTGAATTCTTTCATATGAAAAATGAATAGTCACAATTTTAGTCTCATTCTGAATAGAATACAACTTTCCAATTTGTGTGTAAGTTTCTTGAGTCCAAACATTTACAAAATTATATTTAAATGATTATAGTTCACATTTGTAAAACACCTTTTGATCTATGAAGCATTTTTCTTATAATAACCCTGTGGGGGTAGTTAGTCTAAGTCTTAGTCCCATTTAACATCTGAAGAAGCTGAAGTTCAGAAGAAGGTTAAGTGACTTATCTCAGAATTAGAGAGCTATTCAGGATTGGGGCCAGAACTTAAGTTTAAGACTTTTGTTTTTGAGACCAGCATAGTGTTCTTTCCATTATACTAAATCAGTATTTCGTAGTTACTGTCCTGTCTACTCAGCTGCTCCTTTAACTCCTGTACTTTTACCTGTCTGCTCTTCTGATATTCTTTTATGAATGCTTGTTTTGTATTTTTTGGTATTTGTTAAACCGTATATACATGCATGTATGTATCCATATCGCTCTTTTTTCTCAGACTGGATAGAACCGAGTTCTACCTGCCTCTTTCACAGCCTTATCTCCGACGCTCTGACCCCAGTATTCTTACTGTATTAAATCGAGGACAGTGTTTTATTGACAGTTGTAGTTTGATTTTTTGATTGATGAACTATCATATTGGTAGGAATTTAGCCATTTTGTTTTCATTTATTTTTTAGATAATTGAATATCAGTTTGGCATAAAAATCAGTTACTCTGAAGTTCTCTTCCTATATAAGTATCATTAAGGTTTAATCGTCATTATGTTTATCATTTGGAAATCCACAAATCAGGGTATACTGGATATTTGATAGAATGTAGAAGAAACTATAGTATCTACTTTTAGGGCACACAACTCAAGGATTTGGTAAAGAGCTAGGAACGCAGAGTTTGGGCTTTAGGTGTGATTTATTACATTATAGTATTACATTATGATATATAATACTTATGTTCTAATTAATGAAAGGAACACTGAATAAGTAACTAGGGCCCATGTGCTATAAGTAACATCCTGTTCATCCTTGGCTAACTTTGCTGTTTAGCACTGAAATTTCTCCCTCCCTGAAATTAGAATAATTGCATCATACTAGAGCTAAAAGGAGTCTAGAGGATTGTGGGTGAATGTTTTTATTTGTTTTTAAATTAGACCTTATTTTTTTAGTTATCAGGCCTTTATCTTTCTTCCCCTAGATGAAAGAAAAACCTTTATAACAAATACACACAGTCAAGGAAAACATTCTTATATTGGCCATATCAAAAAATATTTTATATATTTAGGCTGTCGCTTTTCTTATCCAGGGGTTTGATAGCTTGTTTCATTATAAATCCTTAGGAATTGTGGGTGACCTGACAATGTATAACACCGTTTTATTCTAGCAGTCTCCCCTGTCTCTGCCACAAACTTTATTTTATCATTTGTTGTCCAGGACCATTTTTGGTTTTTCATTTAAGAGTTTAACTTCATTGAGTTTCTGTGTCTTTTAGAGTTGTTTGTCTTTTTACAATATTGTGTTTTTTTGTATAAATTATTCTCCTGGTTCTGTTAACTTCACTTTGTCTCAGTTCATACTGATCTTCTGAAGTTTTTCTGAAAACATCTTTTTATCATTTCTTATAGGAAAATGATTTGATTCCATTTATATACCATAATTTACTCAGCCATTGGCCAGTCGACAGGCAACTCTAGTTTCCAGTTTATTGCCACTAGCAAAAAAGAATGGCTATGAATATTTTTATACAAATAGAACCTTTTCCTTTTTATTGAATCTTTGTGGGTCATAGTTCTCTATGTATTGATATCAACCATAGTGGTATGAGTGGATCAGAGCATATGCACAGTTTAGTTACTTTTTGTACATTTTCCAAATACTTTTTAGAAGGACTAGACTAGTTCACAGCTCCACTAGTGGAGCATCAATGTTATGTTTTCCCTCAGCACCTTTCACATTTGTTATTTTCCGTTTTTGTCAACTTTTCCAATTTTATGGCTATGAGGTACAACCTCAGAGTTTGTAGATATAGCTATGCCTTTATTTGTAGATATTATTTGTAGATATTATTTGTAGATATAGCTATGCCTTTGGAGAACTTGGATTTCTTCCCTTGAGAACCATCAGATTGTGGGTAGTTCTTCGATGTGAACCTCTTTTAAAAATGATGTCTAGAAAAAAAGATTATATAATTTCCCTTAATGTTATGTGTTTAATTTAGCAACTTTTTAAAAGGAAATTGTTAATGATGTATAGCCATTTTTCACATACTCAGATTTTATTTGTTCTTAACTTGTACTCCATATATTTGACCCAATTTATATGTTTCTCAAAGTCTGTTTTTGAGTTGAATTAACACATAACAGTTTTTTGGGGAAAACATTTTATCTTGAATTTTAAACACCAACCAAAAGAGCATTCCCTTAAACACAGTATAATACAAAAAAAGAGGATCCTATATAAAACTCTGAGTCTCCATTTTATGGTAGCTTTATTCGTTAAAATATATATGATAAATTCTGTATCTTACTTCCAAAACTGTGCTCCTTGTCTGTGCTTTCTTCTGAAATTTCTTTTGTTCTGTGTGTTTAAAAAAGTGTTACATGGTCCTATTTTTTTTGGCCATCACTGTTGTTAGATCTGCCCCACCCTGCCTAGACTTTTTCTCTCTCTCACTTAAAGCAAAAATCTCAAGGAAAAAAAAACAAACCAAAAACCTTCTTACAAACAAGCACACTCAAGCAAAATGAATCCTGATAGTGGCCAGGTACAAAATACATGTCTTTTCACCTTTGTGTCATCACTTTATTTTGAGGAGATGGGTTACACAGTGCTTTATTATAGGTTCTCTTGGGACATGGTTGGTTATTGCATTAATCAGAGTTCTCAAGTCTTAAAGTTGTTTTGCTCTACATTAGTGTTGTCCTTTGTTATTTCTCTTGCTCAGTTCACTCTACATCAGTTCATGCTACCCAGGCTTCTTTGTAACTGCCTTTATTTTTTCATTTCTTATGGCACAATTATTCCATCTGTTATAGTCATATAGCACAATTTGTTCAGCCATTCCGCAGTTGTCTAACAGGCAGCTTAAGGTGCTTCTTTAAATTCTAATTCTTTTTTTCTTTTCCCTTTTAGTTTCCCCTCCAGCATCTGAGAGTTTGTATTACTTGTGACTCTTTCCCCTTTAATATTATCCTACACCTTGTATCCCTTTCCCTCGTTCCTTCCTGTCTCTTTGAGTTTGATGTATTTTTATTCAAAACTCGTGTGTGTGTGTGTGTGTGTGTGTGTGTGTGTTCAGCTCTCCTTTCTTCATTCCAGATAAGAGTGAGGTTCATCTGATAGCTTTCTCCCTCTCCCCCACTCCACCTTATTTGTATGTTCTTCTCAAACATTGCTGTTCTGAGAAACAAGTTCCACCTCCTTCTTCCTTTCTACCCCAGTATATTCTTTTTACCCTTTTAAAACCCTCAGAACAAAACCAATCAATCCCCAGGACCTTTGATTTCTTTATTAACTCCCTCAGTCTTTTGAAGATACTAAGGTTCTGAAGAGGCACTTGTTATTTTCTGCCCATTAGCAGTAGGTCACCGTAGAGTTACTTCCAGGTACTCAAATAAATTCACCTGTTGAGATTTCTCTGGACTCTTGTGTTTGTGTTTCATAGTTCTTTTCATCAGAAATTCTTGCAATTCTTTTATTCCATTAAAAATTCATTTCTCCATCCCTACCCCCACCCCCACATAGGATTATATTCAGCTTTCAGGGTAGCTTATTTAGGATTGTAAATCTGTCTCTTTTGCTTTTTAGAATATTCTCTTCTAAGATCTCCTCTTAATTATTAGAAACTGTTGGTCTTATGTGACCCTGATGGTCATTCCTTGGTCTAGAGCTGCTTCTTTTGAATTAATACATAATAACTAAATAGTGTCAAAGTATAGGTAATCCTGCGCCTTGACATGTGATTGTATCCCTTGGGCCTCTGGCCACTGAACCTTCCCTGGGTTAGCTTAGTCCAGCTTTCCCCCCAGGGCCTGATTTATAATCCTGGCTTTCAGTCTCCCAGATTTTGGTTGTGGGGAATTTGGCCCCAGATTTCTTTCCCATTTTTACTTTTCTACCGCCTACCCTCAGGTTATCCCTGTTTCTCATCCTAGCTTACTATAAAGGATGAGCTTTCTGACATTTAGTTTCCAAACAATTAAACAGACTAATTTTAAAAACAGAACAAAATTATTTTAAACAGAGAGTCAGTGATGTGACCAATGAGATTGTTTCTCTTCAGGATTCTTCAATTTTGTGGATGTTACTCAGATGATATTATGTAGAGTCATAGTATTTCATAGCCGGAAAGGATGGTTAACGTTAGTACAATCAGTACAATTAGTACAATTCTCTTTTTTATAAAGGTGCTTGAAGCCCCAGGGAGATCATGATTTCCCAAGGCTGCTCAAGTAAGAGTCAAGCAAAGCAGAGTGACTCCAGGTCCTGACTCCAAACTATTGTTCTTTCCACATATCATATCCACAAGTCATACCACTTCTTCATCCCAGTTGTCTCTTAAAATAAATTTTTATTCATTTCTTTTTTTATATCATGTTTACACCCTTCCTGAGAGCCATTCCATATAACAGAGAATAAAAGAAGGAAAAAAATCAGTTCAACAAAACTAAATGAAGTATCAAAGAAGCCTAACATTATGGGGAGTGTTCCATACTCATAGTTCCTCCTCTACACAAAGAAACTTGTGGTGGGAGGTAGGGGAAAAGATGCTTTCTTATTTCTCCTCACACAGGACAGCTAGGGGGGACAGTGGATAGAATACCAGGCCTGGAGTCAGGAAGACCCAAGTTCAGGTCTGGCATTTGACACTTAATAGCTGTGTGACCCAGGGCAAGTCACTTAACCCTGTTTGCCTCAGTTTCCTTATCTGTAAAATGAGTTGGAGAAGGAAATAGCAAACCACTCCAGTATCTTTGCCAAGAAAACCCCAAATGGGGTCACGAAGGATCAGACAAAACTGAAATGACTAAAGGGTGGTCTAGTTCAGTATAATTTATTGGTAGAATCCCCAGAATATTTTCAGTGTCTTTATTTGTAGTGTGGAAAGTTTTGCCAGCCCATTAAAGATTATGAGTTGAGTAATTTTGGCCGTTAGGTCATATATTCCTGGATATTTGATAGGTACTACATTTCTACAATCTGCAGAAATATGTTGCACTCTGGTACTTCCTTGTAGCACTTTATTACTGTTATTTTTTTGGACTGGATCTATTATTTTATTCATAGGAACTTCTTGGTGGGGAAAATTCTTCCACCAAGGCAGATTGGCAACTGTTTCTTCACTTATAGCCTTAAAAGAGTTGCCTGGGCCAGTAAGAACTGAAGCACCTTGCCCTAGGCTGTGCAGCTAATGTGTTAGAGCAGTGGTTCTCAACCTTCCTAACGCTGTGACCCCTTTAATACTCGTATGTGGGCATATCTGCATGTGGGTGGACCCAGAAATATGTGTTTTCTGATGGTCTTAGGTGACCCCTGTGACCCCTGTGAAGGGGTTGTTCAACACCCAAAGGTATCGTGACCCACAGGTTGAGAACCGCTGTGTTAGAGGTGGGACTTGAACCCACATTTTCCTGACTCCAGGGCCAACATTCTATTCACCACACCAGAGCCTAACATTTTTAAACATTTATTTTCTGTTTAAAATAGGAAAAATGTAGGGTACCTGAGTTTGGCTTAATGATTTATCCTTTGTAATTAAAAGGATAAAACCTGAGTAATTTATTGAAGTTGATGGTTTGTTTTTTTTACCTTTCTTTGCATTTTTTTAGGTCATCAGGCGATTGAGAGAAAGGGGAGAACCGGTTAGATTGTTTGGAGAAACAGATTATGATGCATTTCAACGTTTAAGAAAGATTGAGATTCTCACACCAGAGGTTAACAAGGTAAGCTGACTGATGAGAACCAAATAAATATTGGTGTTCCATATGTAAATAATGGGTTGTGTGAACAAAATACAGCAATGTGTAGAGTGTATAAAACTACATTTTCTTTTATATATTGGATGTACTAATTGTCAAGTGATTTCTGGCAAATTCAGTTTTGATCATGGCAGTGGCTCTTAGAGTGGAATCAGATGATTTCCCTGGCTCTGCTCCAAAGGCAGCTCTAGAATACCACAATGAAGTTTTCTTTTTCTTTCCTGTCATGTTCTCAGGTGCATTTGATCCTTTGATAGTAGGACTAGATGCCTGCTATTTACTTTCCACTGTTCTATTTTGTAAGAGGACAGTACAGTGGAATTGGATGCCTTCACATATTCTTTTCTATAACTCTCTAATTTTAGGGGATAAATTTAGTGCATAGGTAGGGTAATGTATATTGTCTACCAAGTAAAATGCAAAGGAACCTTATAAGATACCTTGTCCAACCTCTCAGCTCTGCTTTACAGCATCCTAATAGGTCATCGTCCAGACTTGGCTTGAATACTTTTTTTTTGGAGGGGAGAAGGCAGAGTAGTTGGGGTTAAGTGACTTACCCAAGATCACACAACTAGCAAGTGTCAAGTGTCTGAGACTGAATTTGAACTCAGGTCCTCCTGGCTCCAGGGCCTGTGCTCTACTCACTGTCCTACTTAGCTGCTCTCTTGAATACTTTTAATGACAGGAAGCTCATTAAAGCTAGATGAGTTCTCTATTTTTATTTTTTGGCTATTTTAATTATTGGAAAATTTTTCCTTAAATTGATCTAAAATTTCCTTTCCTCTTTCTTAGTCATTTGTCTTACTTCTGTCTTAGCTACATAGAATAAATTTAATCTTTATTCCAAATACCGCCCTTTTCAAGTATTTGAAGGCAACTCTTATTTCTTGCAAGCCTTCCCTACCTTGCAATACATACACAGAAACATGCTCTTACTTATCCCTTTTCCAGCTTAAATACCCCCCAGTCCTTTTTACCATTTCTTATATGACATAATTCACAGACTTGTCATCATTCTAGTTATTCTCTTCTAGTTTGCCAGCGTACCTTTTAAAATGTCCTAGAACCAAACACAGTGGTGGGTTGACTAATGCAGAATATCCTAAGACTGTATACCTTATTATGGATGTCTTCTTTCCAGGTTGATAGCAGTTCACTAAATATAGTATTACTCTTTTCCTAAGATTATTCAACCAAATATAAATGCATCTACTGTACTATCATGCATGCATGTTCAACATTTCTCCATGTTTTCTCCACAAGAATACGCTAAAATCTATCAATCTTTCATAGTTGTGTACTCAGAGTAGAACTCTGTGACATCCAGGAGGATGATTCTGTTTGTTTTCTGATAGACGAGCAAGGAATTTGTCTTTAAAGGAGAAAAAGGATTTGGGAAAATTGAGAAGAGAATAGCCTATGTGCAGTGTTGCTCTATTATCTCACATGTAGTCCCTGGGTTGAGAGAAGGTGCTCTGTTGGGTCAAAGGTGGGGGGGGGCCCTGAAAAATGTCTGGTGTAAAAAAAACACAAGGTATATCAAATTTGAAGTAGGAAATGGGTAAGAAGGTTCAGTAAGTAGAGACTTTGGGTCTCTATTCCTTGAGAAATTTCTACCACTAATCATGGAAGGTGATCTTGAAGATGAGTACTTAGATTTTAGCTCTCTTGATTCTTTTCTTTTTTTGGCCATCAAGCTGACATTAGCATAAACCTCTCCTACCAAAAGGTTTGCATTTGTATTAACCAGCTATTCCTTCAAGTCCAGATATGCTTAGAAAAGTTAACCATGAGGACAGTAATGGTAACTGTTTTAAGAAGTTTAGTTCTAATTTGAATCACTTTCTTCATTTAAGCTTATTTAAACTTTTGTATCCAGTCTCTTATAGGATTTGTACTTGCTAATGTGGTTTAATTAACCCAATTAAAATAGCTAATTAAAGCTGAAGGTAAAATTTAGTGTTAATGACATTTTCCTTTTCACTGTTCCTAGGGTTTGAGGAATGACTTGAAGGCAGCTTTGGATAAGATTGATCAGCAATACCTTAATGAAATTGTTGGTGGTCAAGAACCCGGAGAGGAGGACACACAGAATGATCTGAAAGTCCATGAAGAAAACACCACGATTGAAGAATTAGAGGTAATCTCTGTAAAAATCAATGAAATTTAATTGTTCTGTAGCAATTAGTTATTCACAAGACATATGTGTCTCATTTTAAAACTCAGTGATTTTGATGTTCCAGAAGTGTAAAATTTGAAGAGTTGTTCTTTTTATTTCTTTCATAACTACTGTGTGTCTAGGTCTATGTGATGTGTTAGTGTGGAAATAACTCTTTTCAGTGAGTGTTTTTCTTGTGAAATTATATATAACATCAAAATTTGAAATGATGTGTGTCTAAAAGCCAGCTTTGTAGGTATATGTATATTCTAAGCATATTTTGTGTTAACATTTTTAGGAGAAAAGTTTTTTCTACTTATTTTGAAATTCGGTTTGAAGCAGATTTGAAAACTGAAACAATATTGAACAGACTTATAGATGTAAAGTGAACTTCATGTTTTTCTCATATTTTGCCTTTTGCTCTCTACTGAGTTAGGAGCATTTTTTGTTTTCTTCCCTTAGGCTTTGGGAGAGTCCTTAGGAAAGGGGGATGATCATAAAGACATGGACATCATAACCAAATTTCTTAAGGTAATATCCTTTCTTGCTAACAGGCTGACTGATAACACTTTGGTGGGCTGAGAATTCTCCTTATGTTTTTGGACTGTCAGATTTTTATGATTTGGGAAGAAAATAGTCATCTATAAAAATAATAGCTGACTTTTATGTAGTGATTTCAGGTTTACAAAGTGATTAATTAAGAGTAGGGGGAAGGGGGATGAGTGGTGGGGTGATGGAGGGGAGGGAAGGGTGGGGGGGAGGGCTGATGAATGCTCACATTTCTGTAGAGGGATAGGGACAGGGT
>CM053585.1:427208037-427270070 GCA_028646515.1 Pseudochirops corinnae
GTCCACAATGAAGACTAGGGTGTTGTTGTCCTCAATCTTCTTCATAGCAGACTCGGTGGTCAAGGGAAACTTAATGATGGCATAGTGATCAAGCTTGTTTCTCTGAGGGGCACTTTTCCGAGGGTATTTGGGCTGCCTTCGAAGTCTTAGTGTCTTGGGTCGCCGGAAGGTGGGGGATGTTCTGATCTTCTTCTTTTTGTGGCTATGGACACCCTTAAGCACTGCCTTCTTGGCCTTCAAAGCCTTGGACTTGGCTTCTGTCTTGGGGGGGACAACGGCTTCCTTCTTCACCTTCGGCACCATCTTGGGGGAAAGGGACAGGTTTACTTTCTAAACAGTGAATGAGGGTCTGGTCCCAAGTGCCATTCCTGTGCTCTGAGAAGGTAGAGGCTTAAACATGTGAAAGCAAAGGTTTGTTTTTTTTTTTCCCTTAAATACTTTGTTTCTAGAACAGACTAAGGATGATGTGGTGGTGGCAGAGGCCAAATGATATTGTATTACATGCAGTGAAAAAGCCCATATTTCTACTTTCTGATTCGTCTTTGAGATTATTTGGAGGGAACAAAGTCTATTAGCCAGATCTATAGGTCTTACAGAATAGTAAGGAGCTATGCAATCACCAGAAACTGGACTTGCTGTTCTTCCTTGAATGACAAGGATAATTGAACATTAACATTATAAAGAGAGACAGGCAACATGGAACAGTAGTTAGGGCACTAGCCTCAGAACTGTGTCCTGGAGTCTCAGAGGGCTTTGACTCATACTGGCTGTGCAATCCTGGTCAAGTCACTTAAGAACCAGCTCTCCTCTCCATGCCCAGTGATCTCCAGATCCATGGATCTAGTCCTGATCTCTCTCTGGAAACTTGGACTGAATCCCTGGACTCCCTGGCTTTGCTGGGTGATCTTTCATAACGCTTTTCTTATTTGTCCTCTTTTGTCCACCCACATAACCACCAGCCTGGTATGGGCCCTCATCCCCTATCCCCTGGGCTATTGCAGTAGCCTGCTGATTGGTCTCCCTGCCTCAAGTCTCTCCCCATTCCAGCCCATCCTCTGCTTAGCTGCCAGGTGATCTCCTAAAGCGAAGGTCTAACCGAGTGGTTCTCAACCTTCCCAATGCCATGACCCTTTAATACTCGTATGTGGGTATATCTGCATGTGGGGCGGAGACGTGTCTGGAGACAGATAGAGGAGCGGTGTCTCAGTTCCTAAGACCATCAGAGATATGTGTTTTCCAATGGTCTTAGGCGACCCTTATGATCCTTGTGAAAGGGTCGTTTGACCCCCAAAGGGGTCGTGACCCACAGGTTGAGAATCGCTAGTCTAACCATTTCACCATTCCTTCTACCACCCTTGCCAACTTCTCCAGTAGCTACCTGCAGGATCAAATATAAAGTGTTCTGTTTGGCAGGTAAAGGCCTTCGCGACCTGGTCACTTCCTACCTTTCCAGTCATTGTAGACTTCATTCCCCTTTGAGCAGTCTATAGTCCAGTTATACTAGCCTTCTTTCTGTTCTTTATATATGATACTCCCTCCCCAAACTGTGCATTGACACTCTCTTCCCTGACCCTGGAATGTTCCACCCTCTCCCTTCTACCTCTCAGCTTCTCTGGCTTCCTTTAAAACTCAGCTCATACTGTATCTTCTGCAGGCAGCATTTCCTTTCCCCCACCCCTTACCTGCTAGTCCTGTCCCTATGACATTACTTTCCATTTACATTGTATAGTCCATAGAGGTGCATAGTTAATTATATGATTTCTCTCTTATTAGAATGTGTGCTTCTCAACTTGAGAGCAGGGTATGTTTTTTGCATTTTTTTATGTCCCAAGTGTTTAGCATACTGCTTGACACTAATAATTAATTTTATTTTTAAAAGCAAATAGAGTTATGTATTAAGTGCTTAATAAATGCTTATTAGTGATTAGGTACCTTTAAAGCCATATGTTGCAAAGAAGGTGCCAGTGTCCTTTAATTAGGGGAATATCCTCACTTGACATTTTCCTGTAGAGATGTAAGCCCAAGTTCAGTCTATGTCCCATGTGTCTCCTCCAAAGAGAAAGCTAGAGTATCTTATCTGTAGATGTGATGCTGAAAATGAGCCTAAGGAAAGCTCAGAGATGAGCAGTGCCAGTTGCCAGACTGTGATGAACTATGCAAATGTGTCAAAGTATCTGGCAGTAGGGCAGGAACATGCGAAACCTTGAAAAGCCACCAGGGATCATTTCACTTTGAAAATGCTTTAATAAGTGTTGACAACACTGTTTTGCAAAATGTAAAGGTACTATACAAATTCTTAATACAAAAAGAATAAATTAAAAGCAGATTTTTCTTTTTAGATTCTGCAACTTTTTCTACAACATACATCTTTTAAAATTGATTACAGTCAAACAGAATCCAGGAAAATCATTTTACATGCTCTACAGTCAGTTTCAGGAGCAACCTAATCTTCCCCCCATTTTTTTTAAACTAGAGTCCATTTTACACAACTTGTAATAAAACTATTGACATTAATGTATATGTAAAACTTTACACCTAGTTAACTAAGCAGTAACTGGTCATCTGATAGCACCTGGATGGAGTTTGCTATGTTTTGAACTAAACTAATACTGAATGAAAACAAATTGGATTTTTTTTTTTTTAACATTTTCAACACTCAACTGCATATAATAGACTTTTAAAAAATCAACCTGCCTCACAATATTAGTCTGGTGTCTCTGTCAACACCAGTTTTCTGGCTAAACAGGAAATTTCATACATGTATCCAAAGAATGCAATAGTGGCTTTAGATCAGACCAGGGGCTTAATATTTCATTTTATTTTTTAAAACAAATATGGTCGTATAAGAAGTCTGCAAGTGCTTGTATACAATAGCTATAATGTCTCCCATCATAAGATGTTTAAACATGTTAATCTCAAATTACTAACATTTTATGTACATTTGTATAAATTGAATGCAGCTAAACAGTAAAACCTGTTTTACTTAATCTCCTCTCTCTACTACCAGACTAGCATGAAATTTGCCTGGTAATCCCCTTGCATGTCTCTCTTCCCTTCCTTCCTCCAAAAAAATCCCAAATTGGTTTTTAGGAATAATTTTTTCCTCTCATCCCTTTTGTGACTAGACTAGACTAAAATCTATCTTAATTTTTGACTCTTGACACTATTCACTTTAGGGTCTACTGTTTCCAGGGGTGGGGAACCTGCGGCTTTGAGGCCACACGTGGCCTTCTAAATCCTTGGGTGCAGCCTTTTGACTGAGTCCTGAATTTTACAGAACAAATCCTTTTATTAAGGGGATTTGTTCTGTGAAGTTTGGATTCAGTCAAAGGGCCACACGTGGCCTTGAGGTCACAGGTTCCCCACCCTTGGTAGACTAACAGCTGTATAAAAGTAGAGTATATAGTTGTCTCCTCCTTTTCCCCTATTTAGTCTTTTGTCCCTTAGTGCGTCATTCCCAACCAGCTCCACATAATAATTTCTGTTCAGCCTGATTTTAACCCTGCATTATTTTTTTTGGGGGGGAGGCATTAAAATGTTCATAAAAATAATTAAACTTAACAGGTGGATGAAAATATTTGGTAACATAAAAGCTGGCCAGCATTTACCTTGAACTGCATATCTCCAAGCAATCTATAAATTCTTTTCTGCCACCTGATTTTCCTGTTCTCACCATGGAGGTGAGAGGGAAATGACACACACAGCACACTGTAAGAGTGTTTGAGGAATTGCCCAGACTCTCATCTCTCTTCCTAGGCCTGGGTTCTGGCTTCTCCACACTGCTCCACTAGACCTTACTGCCTGAGCTATAATAAATGTTCCATGATCAATTGGTTTTTTTCTGGTTTTAGTATTTTGGTTCTTACCCTCCTGGTCTGGTAGAGTCTATTGTTATTCTTGGATCACACACACATATAAACAAAGGATTATCCATTTTTTAAAATTTTTATTTTTTAAAAAAGTTTTATTCTAAAGCTAACTTCAGTTTTGCTTTTCCACAAAATACTCCCAATCCCACCCTCTCCCTCTCTTTCCCCCACCCCTTCCGCCCCCCTGGCTGTTGAATGCCTTTCCAATAGAAACTCATTATCTGCACAGAACAAGTGGAAAAACATCTCCTGCTTCCTCACCTTCCCAACCCCACTTGTGGCAATAAACCCAGCCCAGCACCTCTGTGGAAACCTTGTTTGTGCCGGCTTAAATAACCCAGTGGAGATTGTGCACTTGTTCGGTGATATAAAAGTACTTTTGAGGCCTTTGAAGATTGATGGCTTTCTAGACAGGTAAAAAGCATTGCTCATAATACATGTAAACTGGCAGCCCCTTTAAATCCCCTTCTTTGTTTTTTCCTTTCATTTTGGGCATCTACAGACAAATCTATGCATCAAGGTTATCGATAATGTTTTTGGTGTTATTGTTCCTTGGGGAGGTGATTTTTTTTTTTTTTCAGAAAAACTCTGCCATGCCTGCTGGCTAGGAGATACCCTCCTGAAAAATCTTACAACTTAAGAACATGGTTGTATCCTTTAAATAAGTGACACTTTAAGTAACTAAGGGGTGCTGAGAGCTTTGAGATCTGAGCCCTTTGTTACACAAGTGCTAAAAAAACATGAAAAGACCTACGATAATTAAATGCTGATGGAGCTTTACCACTTGGATGGATCACAATGTGCTTTTAACCCTTGGTTTCCCACAAAAAATGAAACACCTCGTGCATAAGAGAGGATGTGAGAGTTGTCTCCATGATAGACTGCTTGACCACAACCATGAATAGAAAGCAACTACCTGTCTCGGACCCTGCTTGTTCAGCTAGGATGAACAGTACTTGAACCTCCTCTGGTGCCCCCTCCCCACGTTTTCCCATCTGTCCAGATCACTTAGGACTGTGGGTCAGTGATGGTCTCCAGGACTACAGTGCCTTTACCATCCATTACACTGGCTTGGTTTCCCAGGCTTTAATGCTGAAGGGGAAATAGAAGTTAAGCAGGGCAGGCAGGGAGGGACTCACTTCTGGGAGTGACTGAGAATTTAAGGAGCTTGCAAAAGCAGAATGCCCTCCATCTCTTGGCCTTTCTTTTTTGTTGGTTATTTTTATTTTAATCTTTGGCAGCATAGAACTGATTGTGATCCTCTGATGTAGCTCTGAAGTGACAGGCTTCCTTTTTCATTCCCCCCAAACTGTTGTGTTAAAAAAAAAAAAAACAACACAAAACTTCAGCTGTAAACTGTGAATGTCCCACATCAGACATCCTCTTCTAGGAGTGCTTGGTTGGCCTAGAGATGGCAGGATGGACATATTCTTTCTGGGTCACAGAAGAGTCATGCTGCCCTTATTTCTGTCTCCAGGTTTGTCCCTCTGTCACCCCCCCCCCACCCCCATATCCTTTAGTGACATGGACCTCGATGCCAATTCTTGATTGTCCCTGGCCTGAGGGAATCCGTGGCTGGAGGGCTGGAGGCAGCCACCAGGGATGCTTCTAAGGATTTGCATTTGACTCTCTGTGGGCAAGAGAGCCATAGGACACACAGTGGGACCGGAACCTTCCAAAATGTCTCCTCAGTTAGGTTTTGAGGGTGAGGGGATGAGGAGAGGGGAGGAAAAAAGTGCTAAGAGCTGAAGCTGGTGCAGGGTGACCGTGCGTCTGGGTAAGGCAAATGAGAGGCAGTGAGGTGATCTCAGAATGGCATTGAGAGATTGAGGCCCAGCTCATTCACACCAGAGTCCCGGGCTTGGCTTTGTCCTGTCCATACCACTGGACATCAGCTAGTTCTGGATAGAGGGGAGAATCCAGGAAACAGCTATCATTGTAACTCCTGAAAAGAAACCCCAGAGGAAAAACTATTAGAAATGACAATCTCCTTACAATTTCTATACACATTTGAGTCTGAAGACACAATTGAGCACTTGTACACTCTTATAATTGTTCATTATCATTTCATGTTTTGGTTTTTGCTTCTCATAAGCTACACTTTGTATTCCTTGCAGCAATAATGTACAAGAGAGTTAGTGAAGGAGAGTGGAATCAGAGGACTGGAGTTAAATCTCAGCTCTCTGACTTAGGAGTTGTGTGACCTTCACCAAGTCCTTCAAACTCTGGGTTTCAGTTTTCTCATCTGAAAAATGAGGCTGGCCTTTCATGTTACTTCTAGCTCTAAATCTACAATGCTATGAACACATCATTGTGCGTATAGATGGTATTTGATATTGTTGACTGGAATAATTTAAAAATAAAACCTTTCTATCAAAAGTCATAGAGTATGAAGGCATAAGATAAAATTTTAGGGAAGCAGAAGAGTCATAGGTTACAAGTTTATCTACGGAAATACTTAAGATCAACTTTCACCAAAAGGTGATTAAAAAGTATCAGCTTAGTGGAGCTTTACTGTGGTCAAAATGTATGCATTTTGTTATATGAAGAAAATGCTTGTATAAATTTTGGGTTGTGTCTAGAGGCTGTCATTTTAAAAGGTACACTTACTTTTCAGGTGGAGGTCCCCAGTAAGATGGGATAATTCTTAGATACTGACAAGTGACCAGTCTGTAATAGGGATCCAACTCTTACATGAGAGAACTATCTTTATAATTTGAACCAAACCAGTACCTGTTTAGCTTCCCCAATGCATTACCAGCAACCTAGTCTCCATTGGTAGTATCTCAGTCATCTAACCTTGATCTTTCAAGGCAAGATAAAGCAACCACTTCTTTCTCCATTTTGTTAGGTATAATGATGGGCTGAGAGTCAACTAATCCAGGATATGGTTATTGTATGAAAAAGCAATTCATGCGGTCAATAGAATTAGAACTCTACCTTACTCCAAGGATCATTCTATTTAGAGCAAGAAAGACTCTTAGAGTTCACATGGCTTCTGTTGCGATCCTTTCCTTTCCTGATCCCCTAGCTTCCAGGACAGAACTAGGTCAAAGAATTACATAGATCATGTTGGTTCCCTTTCTTTAAGCTTTGGCATATGGTGGTTGCTAATTGGCTGAAATGTTGGCTTTTAATCTTAGCATTAATTTCCTGTATTAGCATTTATGTAATGCTTTTCCCCTCCTCTTATATATCTATGTGTCTTCACTGACTGGGGGTAGGGATCTTAAATTTTGTTTCCTTGTGGCAGATCACATTTTTAGTGATAAAGGATAGTATCACTTATTAAAAATGCCACGGGTACTATAAACAATTATGTTTCCCTAGCTACCCTCTTGCCTTATATCCCCCTCACCCATTGTTGAGGAAATTCAAAGGGAAACGAGACCAAAGAGCATCTTAGTAATGAACAGTCTTCATGAAACCATTAAGGCCAAGAACTAGAAATAATATTTTCCTGTTTGATTTGCTGGCCTCTCTAGTAAATAGCTGGTGAATGAAGGAGTTCTGGGTTTTGTAAATGTTTCCTGTCTAGGCTTTTACATAAAAATCCATGCAAGTTGGGAAATTCAAAGGCTTCTGCCAGAATACCCATGGATTTTAATGGGAGTCATGTGGCTCCCCTTAACTGTATGAGTTAGCTAGTACTGCTTAAATGTGGCTTCTAAAGCAAGATGCAGTAAAGGCCTTTCATTAAGAGACTGGTCACAGATGTTGCTATCATTAGGGAATAAAGACTGACACTGCTATCCCCACCCAGTGTCTTCTGCCCTAGCTGAGCTGACATTTTCATTGGGCCTGGGGTGTTGGAAACATTTTTAAAGGGAAAGAAAGCTGAGTATTTTTAAGATTCCTTTAAATTATTTTTGGAGTTTTGGCGGTATCTCCTCACTTTGGGATAAGGGCAGGATGAATCTTCATAGGGGAAATGAATAAATAGCCTAAGATGTTTAAAAGACATTTTCTTTTCAAAATATTTTCCATTGTCTTATTACATAGTCTCATATCTAATATAAGTTTTATATATTGCTATTGTGTTTTATGAGAAGTATAGTTAAATGGCATGAATATCATGCAAATTCATGAAGCATTCTATATTTTCTGAAGCCTTGCCTGTTCATAATTCCCACCTGCAAACTATATGGGATCTCTTCCTCCTCTGCATACCCTTAAGAACTTTGTTTATGTTGCAGTAATTATTACTTATGACAGCCTGCCTGATATGATATTGTTTTGTGTGACTGTCTTATTTCCCCTATTAAATCATAAGCAACTTGAGGGCAAGGAATATATCTTATACATCTTTAGAGCTATCATTGCACTGAGCATTAAATACATTTTTTTAATAGAATGATGGTAATTTATTTATAATGTATCCTGAGGAGACTCAAAGTACTTTTGACAATATTAGTCAAAAAATCTGACTAAGGGCTCATTAGAGTGCAAAGCACTCTCTAAAGTAAAAAACTTAATTGCATTAAGTTTTAACAGCGTTAGATTTAAACTCGGTTCCAATAATTCTTTTACATAATTTACTGTATATGTAGATATGGTACCTTTTGTGGAACATACTGCCTCCTTGTGAATAAACAGTGAATTCTTCTTTGACTAGGTTGGGAATCAAGGATTCCCAAGGATGGAAGTAGCCTTGAGACATCAAGATCCTCTACCACATCACCTGGGGCATCTCGGAGAATATCAATTGAGATTAGTTTAATGTTCAATTCCTTTTTATTAAATTTTTGGAGAAAATAATGAAAAAAGCTACAGGAAAAATCTCATTCATTCCACTCCTAAAAGGTCAACAAAGAGTATTTTCTAAGAATCCTTCTTAGACCATAGTCATTATTATAATACATGGCATTTGAAGCCATGTATTATAAAGGAATGTGGCTTAAACCATGTCTGCATCTTGTAAGTCATTAGTCATTAGAAATAGAGCCATAGTGCTGGTGGCAAGATAGACTCCTTGGAATCATATTCTGCATGAATCTACCATGCTACCAAATATGTACATATGTGCAGATGTGTTGTGCTTTAAGTGGATTGAACTTACAATATGAATTTAAATTGGGATAATTATTCATTTTACAAAGGATTAAACAGGGTTCTCTTCAGGGAATTTAAGTACAGGGAATTCTTGTTATCTGAAGATAATTTGTACTGGAAAAAATGCTAATTTTCATAGGGAATCTACTTTAAATGGGTACCAATATTTCATAGTAAATAGTGAAAAAGAAATTTTATTGGAACTTTATCTTGAAAACAACACTAAAAAAGATGAAAATGTGCTTATTTTAGATTTAAAATTTAGATTATAATCACATCTAAGAACTTTCTCAGAATGAACAAAGGAGGAATTAAGTGACTAAAAATATTTCTTTTTTGGTCATTTATTGTCTACTTTGTGCAGAGGATTATGCTCAATTCCTTTGTGTATATTCTTTCCTTCTCTGCTCCCATCTGCTCTCTCTAATGGCTTGAATGACCACTTCTGTTTGGGAGATAACTCACTGTTAATTGTATTACCAACCTCCCAGTCATCCTTAACGCTTTTGATTCTTCCCTCTTCCTTCCTCTTTACACTTAATTAGTAGCCAAATCCTGTTTATTCCTTCTTCCAGATCTCTCTCACATAATTCTTTCCATTCCTATCTTCATCTTAGTTCAGGTCCTCACTTTCTTAAACTAGGTGTTTTTTTTTTTTTAAATAGCCTTGTCACTAGTATTTCTTTTCCTCAATCTATTTACAGTCTGTTGTATATATCGGTGCCAGATTAATTCTCCAAATGTGCAATTTATCATTCCAGTCTTCTACTCAAAAACCTTCAGTGGTTCTCACTGCTTCCAAAATCAAGTCCAAACTTGTTAGCCCAGTTTTTGCAGCCATACAATAAGACCCCACCCTCTTATCTGCCTGGCCTAATCTCTTCTCTATTCCTTTTAGACATATGCTCTGCACCAGCCAGAGTGCGCTATTTGACATACCATGCACACGAAATACTCAGTGTAATGTAGTGGATAGAGATCTGACTTTGAAGCCCCAAACATGCAGGTTCACATCCAGCCTCTAACACATACTATCTGTATGACCCAGTAACTTAACCATTGAGTGCTCTAAGAGACATAGGAAGACTGTAAATTGCAGAGAAAGTGCTGATCTGCATTGGTAGAAGGAATTTCCTTACCTGGAGTTTTTCTATTCTAGCAGAATCATAGGTCTGGTCCCTGTTCCTGTTCTTAAATTTCTCTTTGGTATCTCACCTTCCCTTTGCCTAGATAAGCCCTCTTTCATTTTAGCATGTTGAAATCCAGACAGTCTCTCAAATACTCAGATACGTTTTGAAATCTTCCCTGATGCCCCAGTGGGAAGGGACCCTCCTTTTCTTCTGAACTTGGACAGTACTTTGTACTCTTCTCAGAATACTTAACACATATTGTTGTCTTATCAGCAGTTTAATGTGTACATTTAGATCCACATCTGCCGTGCTTCCTGTTAGATTTTAAGCCCCATCAGGATGGGGAGCATAAGGTCAGAAAATCTTGGTACATGGCATAAAATACTATCTCCAAAGTGCCTTCAAGTCAGTTGTTTTCTTTTATGAATGAATGGTGTCGTGTGAGTGCTCTTGTACTCTTGCGTTGTTATTTAAGTTTTTACGGGAATTTCTTTTTCTGCTCCGTCCCATCCTTACCCATTCCCCCCATCCACCCGGGGACTTCCTGAAGTCTTGGCCTCGTACTCAGGAATTATTGATGGAGTATTATTGTCTGCTGGCTCCTACCCTCGTGCCACATACCTTGTAGGTGTCCAACAGATATTTGTCGATTAAATTGATTTCTAATGAATTTTTAACAAATCACCTTTTATCAAAGTCATATTAGGGGGCAGCTATATCTTATATCTAAATAGTACAACTATTCTTTAAGGCCTTTCATCTGATATTGTGGGAAAAAAGTAGCTGAGAACTGTAGAATTGAGAGGATAATTATACCTGATGCACATAGACAGCTCTACATGCATCTAGAAACAGGACACAGTCATAATAGCTTCCATACCATTCAAATGTTTCCTTTTAGCTATTATGGTATGATAAAGGCAAACACATCTGTATCATATCTGGGAGTGTAAACTAAAGGGGAACTGTGAAGAGAAAAGGATCGTAAGAACAAAAGATTCCCTTACTATACCTCTATTCATCAGTACTTTGGTGAGTTGGAGACTCAGACTCATCCATAGTGGGTGAGTTTTCTGTTGCTTCTCTGAACAAAGGAAAGCAAAGGAAGGAAGAGCAGAGAAGTTATGTTAAAGAAAAGAAGTGACATAGACATTGTTAAGAGTTTATTAACACAGTAGGAAGAATAATTGGTGGATCATCTTTGCATTTCAGAATGTTAGTGACATACAATTCAATGGTTATACTAATTTTCAAACCACCTAATTTAAAAGAACCATCATTTAGTATATGACATTATTTACCTGTGGTTCTCTCATTCTTACTTTTTGCCTTTTTTTCCTAAATCATCACCATGCCACAACATGCCATATAATTCTGGTTGTCATTCATCACAGCCTAAATAAGGCATCAAGCTAACAAAATTAGTTATTTATAGGACTAAAGTTTTTTTCCTGGGTTCACTTAAACTTCTCAGTGGCTAGAGGTAGTTAGAGAACCCTTCAAAACTAGCTGTAGATGGAAATGCCTTTCCAGGGAGTATAAGGATTGATACCCAAGAATTTCTAAAGTGTCATTTAAACACTTCTTGTATGATAATCACATGTGTGTATGTATATACTTATATGCATATGCACACATAGTCTGTGTGTATATATATATATATACACACACATGCACAATCTATATATACATATACATATATGTATATATGTATGTCTCTATATATGTATATAGATACACATTCATACTCTACATATACATTCATGTAGTTCTATCTTTGGCATTGGATTTCATCCAGAAAAGTCTGTGTAGTGCAGGGAGATGTTTTGGGATATGAATCTTCATATCAAAATTGTATAAATGAGAGGGATAGCTGAAATGAAGATTGTTTTGCATCAGTGTCTCTGGTAACTTGATTCAGATAGCCCTTTTTTATCTAAGAGAACCAATACCTAACTGATCCTCTGACTTCCTGATTAATCTGTAAACCTTGAGCTTCCTTCAGTAAGGAGGAGTTGTTTAGTACTGTTGTGAAATATATCAAGTACAGTGCTTTATAGAGTCAGCCTTCTTGGTCTGTGTTAGAACCTTACTTACCTGGAGCTAACAACTGCCCAAGAGACAAACCAAAAAAATCATAATGGCCATGTAATGTTATAGGTCAGTTCCACCGGTGCTCTTAATTCAACTAAAACTTTATTAAGTATTACTCAGTGCTATAGAAGCAACCATGAAATAGCTGATAAAGAGCCAGACTCAGAACCAAGGAGACCCAGTTTCAGGATGCCTCTAATACATGCAGGTTTTGTGATCCTGGGCAAGTCACTTAACTTCTCAGGCTCCCATGCAACTTTCTAAGACTATAAACTGAAGAACAGGTAATAAAGCAAATTTCCTCACCAGGAAATCACACATCTGGTTTAAAACAACAACAACAAACATGCAGATGAGATGGAGACATACAATTATAGACTTCTAAGCTTCCTTACTGAATTTATGTATAATAATTGGCCTTTGTGGGTCAAATAATGTTTGCCAAACTTGAGTGCTCTCTCTCTGTGCTAACAGGTCCGTCAGTCACCAAGATTTAAAGGTGTCCTATTGGTTCTATTGATTTAGCAAGGGAGTAACTGAAGATCATTCCCAAAGAGCTTCCCTAAGAAGAGTTCGTATTAGAGATCTGTAAGCCTATTGTCAATAGGTGTTGGTAGGACTGTGTGGACACCTGGGATATATATTTCAGGTCTAGACTTGGGGGAGCTGTCAGGTAAAGATCAGATACTTAAAGTAATTCAAAGAACTAAATTTTTATACTCTCATTTGGAAGGGGCTGCCGTCATCACCGCAGAGTATACAGGTATTCCAGGGGCCCTGACGATTCCATTTCCTCCAGTGTGAGTGAAGTAGGAGGGGCAGGCCAGAGGGAAGCACCTCACCTGCCCATAAGGCAGCCAAGTTAGGGGAGGTCTTTAGATGTCTGATACAAAACAAGTTTGCTTAACTAGAACTGAGGGGAACTTATTAAACTAAACAAGAAGGTGCTTGGGAAGCAGATGACTGATAGGAATGTGATGGCAGGTAACAGTACTTGATGGCATTTCCTTTGTTCTGTGTAACTCTACAAGCTATCCTCTTTCTTCTTTCTTATAATGCTAAAGAATACCTTCTGCCCACCCTTCCTCCCCCTGTGTCTTAGTCTTACCATTCTGTTGATATCTGTGTCCCCACTTTAGAAGGCTGCTACTAACAACTTCTCACAAGGCTTAAGGTTACCCCTCTGTAGGACAGACACTGAAAAGAGGAGAAGGTGCTCATAGGGCACTCACCCAGATTGCCAGGTTAGGATGTGGTGTGGACTGCTTGGGGGAGTAGCTCCAATTTCACTGGAAGGTGTCGAGCTTCTCTGGCTGTGAGGTAAGGCAGCTGCACAGGGATCCAAAATAGATGGGAAAGAAAATGAGAGTCAGAGCCAGGTACTAGACAGTTAAAGCATTTGAACAATGAAATGCTGCTGGCCACCTGCAGTGGGTCCTGCTGTGAGCTCGTCTGCCTTTATGGATGCGGCACACCAGCAAGAGTTCTCTTCCCCTTTCTTGAACCTTGCTCTGGGGGTGCAACAGGGTGTTCCTTCATCTCCTAAGACATTGCATCATCTACTCCTGGGTACCTGCTTCTTGAGGACCTTGGAACCAACTGAGGGGCACGAGTGAGGAGTTTCCACAGCAGCAGAAACCTGAGGCCTCCATGCTTCTTTAAGGGATGGCTAATACAAGAAAGATTGTTGTCTATCACTAGAGAGACCCCCTCCCAACACACTGTGCCCAGTCTGGGGGTTAAAAAAAGTCAGCATTACTTTATGAAGAAAGGCCTCATGGAAGGGACTTTCAGACCTTGTTCTCTTCACAGATTTGGGTTTATAAATTGTTGCTTTAAAATTGTCTTGTTTAAGTCTAAATAGGGAAACTCATTATTTGGATCAATGAGCAGTGTAGAAACCCAGTAGAGAAAAGCTTGGCCTATGGGGTTATTGACTTTTCTTCCACTTCAGTCGAGCAAATATAACCAAACCAACCTAGTTCTCCTCTTTGCCAGCCGGTAAGAAATGGGTTGATTCAAGCATGGCTTGAAGGAGACAAGTCCAACCTAAAAAGTCACAGGCCTGCTAGACAGGTCCTGAAGTCAGATGTGCTTCTAGGGCAGAGAGAGGCAATTTGACTAGCTGTTCAGCTTGGAAAGGGCTGCCCCCAAGAGGAGTGACGTCTCTGTCTTTGGAAGCACTAAAATAGAGACTGGATGACCACCTGCTAGGGATGTTATCCAAGGGATCCCTAGATCAGGAAGCAGTCTACACCAGATGACCTTGACAGCCCCTACCAATCCTGTGATCCATAGAGCCCCTCAGAAAATAGTTGGTAGAAATTGGTGTTACTATTTTATGACCTCAGGGACTCACTTATAATAGTATATCTGGGAGCACTTTTTAAGTAAAGTCACCTTAAAAATAAAATCCCTTCAGTACACTGGGAACAGAACCTGTTTGGTGGGTCCCAAGATGGTTGACCTTGCAGCTCAATAGCAAACAGATTTTGAGTTCCTTCATTGCAAAGAGTTCTTAGCCAGGGTCAGTGAATTTATTTTTTAAAAATATAAAGTATTTTAATTTATGTATTAAAAACGGTTTTCAGAGATGGGGTCCATGGCATTAAAAAAGTTAAGAATCCCAGATTTCCTGAGTAGCAGGATGGAGAAAATGGCATAGAAAAGTCCACCAAACTGCACCTTACTATATTATATAAGATTTACTTATATAGAAACTAAAGTATAGCCCTGTCATCACATAGAAGAAACAGGAGACCTTTGAAAAGAACAAAGAAAATCCTCATAGCTGCAGCAGGGGGTTATATCAAGAGGTGTGTGTTTTTTAAGTTGTATTTGGTTTCATTTAGATGAGTCCAACTTATAAAAACCATACTTTTGTAGTATAGATGAAAATTCTGGTCCCCCAAGTAAAAATTTCAGAATGGTTCTCCTTACCATTGGTTAAATGTGACCCTACATACCCAGTTCTTTAGCTAAAAGGGGCCCCTCTTTTTGTGGGCATTTCTGCAGGGGCTACGTGCATGGAATTTTCAAGTGTGGCTGAATTTATGCTCATGTCCCATGCCTCCTCTAAGACATCTCCAGCTGTCCCAAAGAAAGATGGGCTAAAAAAAGAATCTGTGGCCTTTAGACAGGGCTTCTTGATTTATATCTAAAAACCACAAAAACAGTCTCTTATAGTTGGTACTCTTCCAAGGTAGGCTACTGGGCAGGTTTTACTATTTAAAGAGAACATAAACAATGGCATCCATTCATCTACAATGTTTACAAACCGTCTTTTCTGCAGAGGGAACCATTGTTTGAGGATTATACTTTTTGAATGACAGGATACTCTAAGTTGATCTAAGGGAACTGAAAAGTTTTCATTCTTTATCTCTTACAGTCTCTCTCAGACAGCAATGGCAAGTATCATCAAGCCAGTTTCAGATGTGGAACAAATGGAGAAAGAATGTGGAGGTAATAGTCCCATTCCATATAATGCAATTAATTAAATTTATGTAAATTATTTATCAGTGCTACAGCCAGGGATACTTGAATCGTTTAACTTGGCAGTGTAATGTGGTGGAGAGAACACTGGTCTTGGAGTCAGAAAGCCCACGCTCTTGCTCAGCTGGAGTTCTAGCTAAGTGACCAGCCCTTGGCAAGTCACTTCAGTTCTGTGAGCCTCAGTGTCGTTATCTGTAAAATGGGAATGATAATAATTACATTACCTTCCTCACAGAGTTGTTGTGAAGCTAGAGCTTTGTAAACCTTAAAATTCTGTGTATATTAGTCATCGTTGCTATTGTTACTGGCTGTTATAAAATAAAATATAAAATAAACTAACACAGGGAACTTTAGGAACCTGGACACTCTAGTTTGTAGATTCGTGTTATTTCTTCTCATTGATCTGACACATCATCAGTGCTAATAATTTAAATTTTAAATAATTTAAAGAAATTGCCTGTTCATTCAGATCCTTAGTTTTGTTACTACAGAATCTTCCTTCCCAGTTTCTAGCTTTAATTTGGAGCTTCTAATCCTTTCTACTGTTCCAACTCCCAAATCTGACTCCTTTTTCAAATGGTAAGCTAGGAAACTGTCTTTATTCCAGGCCACTAACGGGATACTCCATAGGACTCCATAGGACGTGACCTGCTGTACTTTCTAGGCTTTAAATATTTGTTTCAAGAGTAGGTTTAAGGACTGTGGCCTCTTTGGGTGGTTCAGCCTGCCAACTTTGGGATTACTCTCAGTGTCTCTCTAGGGGAGCCCAACTTTGTCCTAACTGTTCATTAACTGAGTCACAAAACATCTCATCATGAGTCAGCTCAGATGATTATTCCTGGCTGTGCTGCTGCTTCCTTAGGGCTTACTTTAATAGCCCTCTGAGGGCACAGAATACTCTTATCTCAATATATTATTTGAATTTCAAGTGAAGGTAAGCTCCCTTCTCTCTGCATTAAACCTAAGCTGCTCATTCCTGACTCCTACCAGTCACACTCCACCTACCAGACAAGTACATTTCTCCTGCCCATTTCCTTTACTCTGGACAAATGACATTTTCCTCACCCTTCAAATGCTCAATTTAGTTTCTTGTCTCATTTCATGCCTACCTTCTAGCCTTCAAAACCCATCATCAGTCCCTCCTTAAGAGTTAGAATTCATGTCAGTTCCACATCCAGGGCCCTTCTTCCTCTGTGAGTAGTGTGTGTGGGGTACGCTTCTTTAGAACAGGAGTCATGGGACTGGAGTTCTTTGTGCTGAAAGGGGATTTCGAGGTCACCTAATCTAACCCTCTCATTTTACAGATGGGGAAACTGAGACACAGAAAGGTTAAGTAGCTTGAGTAGCAGAGCCCAGATTTGATCCCAGTTCTTGGCTCCAAATCTAGAAAGATATATATAGTAGGAGAAAAGGGTGTAATGACAGACTGAACTCCAATTCCAGGTGTGTCTAGCTCAGAGAGTCCTGAACCTTGTAGGAAACCTCAGGTTGGTTGCCCCCCCCAGCATCAGTAACAGCCTGTACATTTTTATGTTGTTTTACATAAGCCCAGAACTGGACTGAGGAGAGAGTGGGGAGAGGTTGGCAAGGATCCTTAATCTCGGATCCAGAATGTTTGAGTTTTTTTCTGGACAATTTGATAACTATTTCAATGTAATTGGTTTCCTGTGTAGGGAAGAGAATAGGTGTATGTTAAGTACCAGCTATCTGCCAGGCACTGTGCTAAGCACTTCACAAATATTGTCTGATTTGATCCTCAAAGGATCCATTTCATCATGTGTTATTCTATATTTACTTTATGTATTGATTTTTTTTTCTTCTGAAAAGTGGTCCTTAGACTTCACCAAACTGTCATAGGAACCATGACATAAAACAAGACTAAGAACCCCTGAGTTGTGAATAGTTTGGAATGGAAAACCCCCTCCCCACTTACCCAGCAGGGATCTCAAAGGTCATTTCTATTTGCAACACTGTGTTTAGTGGAGAATCTGAGTCCCTTGCATTGATTTTAATATCTAGACCCAGTTCAAGAAATCATGAACCCAAAGCCCTTCTCTTCCCAGCCTATTTTCTCACCTGATGTGGCTTTGCACATCTGAGGCATTCTTGTTACCCTGCTGTGAGCCACAAAGGTACTCTGAGATGATGTACTATACTGGGAGCCGCTATCTGATGAGGTGGAGCTGGTGTGCGACAGACGGCTGTGCTCCTTGTGGGAGGCAGTTGAGCGCTGGTACCACAGCCGCAGCTCATCCGAGACAACTGTCCGGCCTGAGCTTTTCTCATGGTGGCTCTCCCGGCCTAGGGATGGAGTCCGTATGATCTGGGAACGGGAAAGGGTTAGCCGGACTGAGTCCCCCTCATCCCCGTGCCAGCTTTCTTTGAACATGCCTCCCGCAGTGTAGGAGTTGGATGTTTTAAATTGTGCTTTTACGCTGTAGTGTCCCTCCTGGTCATTTTCCAGGCTACGCACTACCACAGGTGTGGAGCTACCCTCAATATACAGGGGGTACTCCTTGATACGGTACTGAGAGGAAGGCTGGCTCTGGCTGTGGAGGTAGACTCCATGGTGGCCTGTGCCATTCCGGGCCGCCAAGTTGGGCATGCTCCCTGAATTGGAGGAGACCAGGTTCCCAGCTGATTTATGCCGTTGCCGCTGCCTCTCTCTGGCCTTCGAAGGGGAGTCTTCAGCTAGGGTGGAGTAGTTGGGGTTCATCTGAGCTGGGTAGTAGTGTTCAGAGCTTGAGTGACTGGTACAAGAGGAACAGTCATCCATGGGATCAGAGCCGTTACTGCTACGAGTCCTTGGGGTATAGAAGTCAGGGCTACCGGTGTCATTCTCTGACCCCAGGAGCTTGCCCTGTGATTCCAAGCTGGAACTCCGGTGCCTAAAGTGCAGTGCTAAGCTGTGCAGTCTCGTTGGGCTGATGTCAACTGACCTGTGGAGAAGCATTGGAAACATTGGTCTTGGTTTCTGTTGGGGAACCAATGGCAAAGCCAGGGGAGGGGAGAAGGAACCACTGAATCAGTGAGGCTGTGATTTCTTCCTGGTTATTCCACAAATGAACAAAACAGGGCCCTCAGCTTGTAGGCCACACATAAGAAAGATATGTCAAAATGCAAAGTTGTAAAAGCAGTTTAACAACCTTATGTTCTCTTGGAAACCAGAAGGAATGAATATGTTTCAGTCCTCAAGGTTCACCAGAGGGTTTTGAGTCTGTGAAGGAAATAGAAATGAGATGATGCATAGAACCAGTATTTTTGTGGCTTTTTGGAAGGGGTACTAACTATACCCCCAGAAAATCAATAAATACCATTCACTTAATAACATGCTAGCTGGAAAGAATTAATGTGCTTCCAAAAATACTGCATCATAATTTCCCCCCTGCCATTGCATTGAACCAGTCAACAAATTTATACTAAGTTCTGGGTAGGGAGGAAGTACTTTAAAAATATTAAAACAGAGCCTCTGCTCTCAGGGAGTTTATAGTCAGTCCTTTCTTAGAAACACAGTTAATGCATGAGAAACTACTGGGAAACCAGACTTAACTATCCACTAAATGAACTCAAAGTGCCCAAGTCCTTTCCTTCCTTTTGTGACTACTCACTAATCTATATATTTATAATTAGAAATTAGTGATAATTCAAACATGTACTCATGACAGTTTAGGTAAACTTCCATTGTGGCATAGAAAAAAAAATGTCAGATTTGGAGTCCAAAGATCTGGGTTCAAACCTCCACTTACTAGCTGTGAGACCTTGGCCTCACAGCTACTCTGGGCCTCAGTTTCCTATAAAATAAGAACAGCCGAGATAATCTCCAGCTACAATATTCTATGATTCTTTTAAATTAATAGGATTACAAAGGATAATAGTTAAACTAATAAGAAATATCATTCAAGTACTCTCAGATGAAGTAGAAGCACTTTTTTTTCCCTTAAAAAAACAACTGCTATGCTAACTTAAAATAATTCTTATCTATTCTTGAAAATATTGTCCCTAAGGATCTCTTAGGCAACATTTTGTTAGCCTACTCTAAGTTAATGTCTGCTCTTAGAAGTACTACAGTTGCATTTGTTATTGTATAATAACATAATAATTTCCAGATTCTGACAAGTTTTCCCAAAATTAAGTCAGTCAGGTCATGACATATTTTAACATTTTTGACTTTCAGTTGCTTGGCTTGTTACTTCTTCCTCAGAGGTAGCTCAGTATCATTACACAATTTTCTGAAAGAGAAAACCAAGTATTCTGCAGTCTCATTCTTCACAGGTTGATTGACCCACCTGAAGCCCATCACTGGGCCAGTAGGAGAACTGAAACCAGAACACTAGAGACCCTGATTTCCTAGCCTGTACTTGGCCTTCGTATAACATTTTATGGTGCAGTGGATAGAGTCCCAGGCCTGGAGTCAGGAAGATCTGAGTTCAAATCTGGCCTCAAACATTTACTAGCTGTGTGACTCTGAGCACATTACCTCTGTTTGCCTGAGTTTCCTCATCTGTAAAATGGGGATAATAATAGCCTTTATATCCCCAGGTTGCTGTGAGGATCAAATGAGATGAAGCGCTTAGGAGCTCTCATAGTAAGTGCTATATAAATGTTAGCTATTATTATTGTTCTTATTAACTTTGCCTTTCTTTATGAAAATGCCTATGGACCCAGTCAAGGAGAACAAAGTAACTGTGGACAAGTATCATTGCTATTCATTTTAAAATAGTGTTAACTTGATGGGAAACTTTTTTTAAAAAAGAGATTTAGCAGGAAAGGAAGATCACATATACAGAGATTGCTTCATCCACCAATCACTTAAGATACATACCTACCTTTTAGATAAAAAATGAGCTCCAGCTTGGAGTGGAACATTGTCTTCAAGGCATACAAGATGCAGTAGAGAACAGGTCAGCACACAGGGCTGAGAACTTTCTGCCCTTGTCAGATGTTTCTCATCTTACCAAGAAATCTCTGAGTATTCATCTTAGTGTTTGATGAATGATTATCTCAAAGCACAGAAAGAAGACATGTCTGTACAATTTTAGGCATTCACAGAGCTGAGACTGACAGCTGAGATCCATTAAAGTCTTTCCCATCAGCAAAAAGTCATTCTAATTAAAGAACTAGCACCTCTATTAACCTGTACCACCCCATGTTTCCATTTTGACCAAGAAAGCTCTTCCTAGACTGACAATCTCTAGAGAACAGAGCAGTCTCATGCACCCCTTAGGACTTGGCAGTGTGTCATCTGAGAGCTGTGGCTAAAAAGTGCTTACATCTGTGGTCTCATTTGCATTCTGGAGCAGATGTAGGAAAAGTCCCTGACAATTACTGAAATCAAGGCTTTAATTAATCAGTTAGCTAGGATAATTTGGGAACAGTAACCCCCTACAATGTTGTCAAGCTTTGTAAAGAAAGCTGCAATGTGAATTTCTCTAATAAAGGTTTCAAATCCAAAATATATAAGGAACTAATTCAAATGAATAAGACAAAGAGATATTCCCTAATAGATACAATGGCTAAAGGATATGAATTAGCAGTTTTCAAAGGAAGAAATTCAAGCTATCAATATAAAAATGTTCCAGTTTCTAATAATAGAAATGCAAATTAAAGCAGCCGCTAGTATCCACCTCACATCCATCATGTTGACAAAGATGGCAAAAGAGGAAAATGACAAATATTAAGGGGCTGGGGGAAGACAAGATTCTATTGTAGTAGAAAATTCTAATGCAGTGAAATTGTGAATTCTGGAAAGCAATTTAGAACTATGCTCTATAAAGTCATTAAAGTGTCCTTACCCAGCAATAATATTATTAGGCCTATACACGAAAGAGACATAGAAGCCAAATGTACATTACAAAAAGTATTTACAGTACTTCTTTTCATAGTAACTCCAGCCTAGAAACTAAGAGTTGCCCACCTACTGGGGAACGGCTAAACACATTATAGTAGAAGAATGGTATTTTACCATAAGAAATGATCAAATGGACAGTTCTAGAGCAAAATGGGAAGATAATGAACTGATGCAAAGTGAAGTGAGAAGTATGAAAATAATTTACACAATAACAATATTAAAAAGAAAAATTTTGAAAGACTTTAGAACTCTGATCAACACAATGATAAGCTACAAGTCCATAGGACTGAAGATGAATAACACACTGCCCACCTCCTGTCACTGAGGTGACAGATTTAAAATGTAACATGGCTAACATGAGAATTTCTTTTTATGGACTACATAGATTTTTATGATGCCTTTTAAAAATTTGCTTGGGGGGGCAGGGTAGTGGGAAAGAGAGACAATAAGGGCTTGTAAAAATAAGTAAAATTGTTTTAACCACAAAAGAAAACTACAAGAGAATCAATGCGTATCAGAAGACTTACCTAGTGGAATGGACATAGTGAGGACTACGGACCCGTAGATCTGGTGTAGATGGCATGCTGGACTGGGAGTTCCAGTGAGGGAGACCTCGGATGGGACTATTTTGCAGAGAGTTGCTTCCTCCAGCTTCTGCACAGCTACCTGTGCTGGGGAACCTCTTGTGGCTACTGCAAACCAAAGGAAGTCACACCTGTCATCAGCAGCTACAAGTGCACCTTGCCAAAGGGCCTAACTGCTAACCTGATGCTCTTGGAATGCTCAGGATTAGGTAGATGAAGTCCTGGTCTTGGGAAGATTAGCTGAGGACCTGGGCGGAAACCTGGCTTTCCAAACCTCTCATATTTTTGTTTTCCAGCTTTTGATCTCCATATTCAATGGCTCAGATTTTTTTCTGCCCAATCTCAGTCCTTTACCTCAGTTTTTACCTTCCAAGAAACAGATGATCATCAGATGAGAAACTTCTCCTAGAGCAAGGAGTGTGATTAAAAGTAATGGTAAAAACCATGAAAAAGTTGTTTTGTCTTTTAAAAAAAGAACTCTATAAAATGTCGTCTGAATTAGTGAACTGGTAATTTGTAGCTGCAATCACAGCTGTTGGGCACAACTGTTCTGATGCCTGGTGGCTTACTGTCCTGAATAAATCTGGGATTCATGTGGGTAGACTGTGGTCATGTCATTTTAGAAAATTGCTGCTTGAGATTTCCTAATTCATTCCTACGAAATATAGCACTACTAAAGTCTTCTTTGGACAAATGGATTATGAAGCAACAAACTTTTGTATGGGACACCCGAATACCCCTACACAGTCAACTGTGTTGGCTCAGACCTGTGATTATGTTGCAAAACAATCCTTCTTCAGCAGAGGGTGCTATTTGCCTAGGGTGTAGAAAGATGTGCGTCGCCAATACAGGAAAAAGGACATAGTTTTGGCTTTTAGTTTGTAGTTTGTGGACTGTCTCCTCATGTCTCCAGGATAACAGACCCATACATGCATTGCTCGAATTAGAAGGGACCTTAATAAATATTATCTGGGCCAATCCCCATTTTTATAGGAGAGGAAAGGGAGGTTACATGACTTGCACATGTCAGAATTTGTGGCTTGAGTTGAGACTAGAATCCATGACTCATGACTTTCAGGGCCAGGATACTTTTTAGTATGCTCTGCTGACATATGACATTTACACAGTGATTTAAGATGAACTGACACAGTCCTCAATTCACTTCATCCTCAGAATGACCCTGTGAGACAGGTTATTTTTTTCTCTGTTATACATGAGGAAGCTGAGCCTCAGAAAGGTTAACTGTCAAGATGCAAACTCAAGTTTCGCCAGACTCCCAAGATGAATGCTTTTTCCACTTTACCATTACCTTTTATCCAATTAGCAATGAACTAACAAACTAATGAATAAATATGTAAATTTATTAATTACAGCTTCATCCTCATGGCTCACCTGGAATGGCTGTGGGAGGAGCGCTTCTTCACCTTCTCATAAGGTTCATCCAGAGAAGACTCACTCCACATTTTGGGCTTTATAGGCGACTTGTCATAGTCATTCCGGTGATAGTGCATCTGCCTTAGTCCCTCCAAGGACTGTGGAGGAGGGGGTCGGTTGTGCGATGGTGGTCGAGGGGGGAGCCCTTTGTGAGGGGACTGTAAAGGGGAAATTGTGCTGGTAACCTGAGAATCTTCTACAGAAAGAAAGAGAGACAGATAAGTAGCAAGGGTCATCCCATTAAAACATCACCATACACTGTATTTCCCAACAGATTACCAACTTAGTGTTAGGCTCAAACTTTGTCACTCTCATCTTCTGCCCACTTACCCACTTACTACTGCTATCACCACACTGAAATGGAAAGGATAGGATAGCTTTTGATGGAAATCTCCCAGCTCAAAATCTTGTGAAACGCATAAATGAGATCTAGCTACTATTAAACACCATAAATGAATCATTATTTTATGCTTGAGACAAAACATAGACATTATCACATTTTAAACATTAATTCAAGAAGAATTATTCGGTATAGGTTAGGTTCTCAATAGCCTGCTATGTACTGTGGAGACAGCTACCAATGAGAAGATGTATTTTTAATAAAATCTCAAATTAGACACCTGAGTTGAGAATCTCATTAAAGGTCTTTTTTTGCATTGTGATAAATGAGGTAATTTTGAGAGGTGGCATGTCAGTGGATGGAACACTAGCTTTGTAGCCACAAAGATCTGGGTTCAAGTCCTATCCCTTTCACATGCTGATGTATCACCTTGGGTAGATCAAATTTCCCAGTATAGTGTATTTAAGCAGCTGTAGCTAGAAAGGGACCAAATCTCTTTTCAAAAGGTACTCTGTCAGAGAGCAGGTGAATGAATCCGAGATGATGGCTATGGAAAAAAAACCCGTAAGTTAATTTTTCATAATAGCCAGTGAAGCTATTGATTGGTTGGGAAATGGGAATGAGGATTTCAACTCAGAAGAAAACAAAAATCAGTGAGGGCTTAGTTAGCAGAACAACTGATGATGGGCTTTAAATTTAACTGTACTTATATTAACAGCGTGATCACACCACTAATAACTTTCTATTTCCTGTTTCACCATGAGGACACAAGGCTAGATGAACAGGAATGCTATACGGGTCAAAGAACGTGCCCCAAGGAGAGTTACCCTCCATGAAAGGGATGTGGAAACTGAGACCAAATGAGTGAATAGCAGATTGTCATGTTCACTGTTGGGGCAACTACTTAATGAATAGAGTGGTATTACTGTACTACTTAAATTATTATTTTAAATTACCACTGCAATATTTAAATTATTTTTCTCTCTTGGGGACAGAGGCAATAGTGAATATATAGAGTTAAATGTGTGTAGAATACAACTTCCTTGTAAATCCCTAATCTCATTTGACCCTTCTTTTTTTTTTGAGGGCAATTGGGGTTAAGTGACTTGTCCAAGGTCACATGGCTAGTTTTTGTGTTAAGTGTCTGAGGCCGCATTTGAACTCAGGTCCTCCTGACTCCAGGGCTGGTGCTCTGTTCACTGTGCCACCTAGCCACCCCTCATTTAACCCTTCTAAATGGTCTGTGATGAAGAGAATGTGAGAAAAGATTGCATGGGTAGGGGAAGGTCACCTGATAAAGGATCTTCTATACCATTGTATTTATGGCTTTATCTAATAGTTAATAGAGAGCTACTGTTTCTTAATCTGGGGAGTAATATGATAGAAGTGTTTAGGAAATATTTATCTGGCCTGAAATTATGGAATGAAAGCACTAGGCAGGGAGGTCAGATAGGAAGCAAATACTAAAAAAACACTTAGAAAATGAGAGTGTCATGAAGCATGAGGAAAAGGAAAAATGTGATGGATATTTTGAAGAAAGAATTAAGAGAACTTAGGTAACAAATTGGTTTCGAGGTGCTGAAGGAGAGAAAAGAGGCAAAGATTACATCCAAGTATTGATTTTGCAGGTCAGGGAAAATGATAGTGTCATTGACCAAAAGGTTGGATATTCAAACAAGAGTAGAGATTCCTTCCTTTTAGATATGATGAATTTGCTGTGATGGCGGAGCATTCAAGTCGAGCCATGCTGTGTGGTTGAATAGAAATATGGGGTTGCAGACTGGATGAAAGATAACCATAGAAAGGGTAGCTTCATTGGAGTGGTTAGAGTGAAAGCCATACTCCAGAGAGTGAAAGCCATACTCCAGAGACTTACGGAGGTGGAGGGTACAGAAAGAGGCAGAAAACCATTCATTCAAGGAGTCCGTGAAAGGAAGGAGACCAAAAGAATGGTAGCTGGAAGGACTGGGTGAAGTTTTTTAAGATAAGGAAAGACTTTCACATGTTTGAAGGCATAAGAAAAGCCAAAGGAGAAGGAAAAAGTGAACATATCAGAAGAAGAAAGAATTGTGGGACTTAAGTATCTCAGAAGATAAGGACTGAAATACAGAAATAATATAGAAGAATCCATTTCTAAGAGAAAGTAGGATGTGATTTCTTCAGAAACTATAGTGAAGGATTAGGATATAAGCATAAAGATAGCTCTGTTCTGGAATGTATGTAGGAGGTGGGGGTTGATGGTCTCAGTCTTCTCCAGGCCCTTAGCTTTTGGGCAAAGGTAAGGGTTCTTGCGATGGTTGAAAAGAGTAACTTGGGACTCGAGGGGAGGTTAAAAAATGTTGTAACAGTGGGCTCAGAGGGATAAGCTTCTAGCCATATGAGAGCCAAAGATATGGAAGGTCCATATTTCATAAAGGTTGTGAAAAAATATTTTGGAATGTTCTCTTTGCTCTGTGGACCTGGAGGTCCATCAGATCCTGGAGAAATGTACTTAACCAGAGGAAACTCTTTGGTACTGGCTTGAAAATCCTAAATCAAGAATGAGATGGAGGGCAACTCTATTCTTCTAAAAAGTACTGCAATGGAGGGAAATGGCAAATAGAGAAACAGAGAGAGAGAGATTATGCCACACAGAGATTGCTGTTACAAATAGGCTAAAACATGAGTCAAACCATTGTCTTTGACATGTTGCTAATAAAATAAATTATAGCTATAGCAAGAAAATGTTGGAAGCAACATGCATAGAATGGAGGGAAGAGCAGACTGCATTTCAAAGCCCTAGATTCAAATCCTTCCCCTTACTTTTACTGCCTGTATAACATTGGATAAAGTCCCTTAAACTTGCTAAGCTCAGTTTCTTCCTAAATTTAAGTTATAATACAGGTATTAATCCTGTTCCCTTATGCCATTGCCATAAAAGAATTCTACTTTATTTTTTGTACAGCTAGAGAAACTGAGGCCAACAAGGAACTAATGAGTTATCTATCCAATTGGCCTAACTAGGATTTCAGACATTCAAGGCAATGCTTTGTCCACAAGTCTGCTAGCTCTCTACCCATACGCCTTTCCTCACCTCCCATGTAGCAAAATAAATAATAAAAATATTATAATTTGGTTTTCTAATAGCAAGACCAAGATGACTAGTTAAATCACCTGCCAGGCCTTGCCCACATCAGTAGAAATGATTACTACTGCAATTACCATTATTGCTACTCCTTCTGATGTAACCTTTTAGGTTTTCCCATCTCAACAACCACTTATCACGGCCAGCTCGAGGTTTTTCCAAAAGAGAAAAAAAAATCAACTGGTACTTATTATGTTTTCATGTAATTAATATCTCCACCTCCAAAGTTTGTATTAAGGCCCACAAGAACCTTCTCAAAAAGGGTTCCATGCTGGTAATTCTTTTTTCTTCTATGTTAAGAGAATTCAGTTCAGTTTTTTTCTAGGAATTTTTAAAAAAATTATATGCATACCTTAACTTTTCACCTAAAAAAAAATTATTCCAAATTGAAGGATCATCAAAATGAGAAAAAAATTGCCATACACAAAGTAAAACAGAAAAAGAGGGCCATATATGAACCATAAATGTTATATATAGCTTGCTTTTTAAAAAAAAATTCTGAACATATTTGTTTCAAAGCTGTTTTCTAATAATTAAAAAAAACCCTATAAACTGTTACTTTTTCAGAATCCAATGAGAAATTTCAAAATAATTTTGAAGGCCAAACCCAGGGCCTACCCTACAGGGATTTTTCCCGAGTTCATTCCAGGTAGAGGCACTGTGATCAAGAGAGATGGTGCCTCTACCATACCTCCAAAAAGTAAAAGGCATTCCAAAGGAAATCTCAAGCAAAACTGAGATACTCTAATTTAAAATGTGATTTTAGTCATGGAAAGAAAAAAAGTGAAACCCTCTCACAAACTGTCCTCTGCTTGGCTCAGTGGAGGGACTGTGAAACCAATGGACATTTATTTGGTAGTCCTAATTTTTTCACCTTTACCCTCACCGAATTTTTTTTCACATTAGAAAGCTATTTAAACTATGCTATACCAGAAAGGAATTCCCATTCTGACTTGCTTTACAAATGGTCACCTAGTCTGTGCTTAAAGAGCACCAATGATTGGAAATTCACTATGTCCTGAGGTAGCCCGGCCTGTTTTGGGGACAGCTCTGCAATTCCACACATTGTTCCTGGTTTTATGTTTTCAGGCCAGGAAAGGCATTGGTAACACCGCTTCCACCTGACAACCCTTCACATACTTGAACGTAGCAATTCTTGTGTTCCCCTGAGTCTTCTCTTCAAAAGTTCCTTCAGCTGAGCCTCCTATACAAACTTAAGGCCTTTGACCATTCTTGTTGTCCTCCTCCAAAAGCTGCCCAGCTTACTAGCCTCCTTCCCAAACTGTGGTATCCAGCACCCAACAGAGTACTCTAGAGGAAGTGCTGGAAGCCTTGCTTCTCTTAATGCAGCCTGAGCTCACGTTCCATTTTTGGCTGCTGTCAGTGTACTGACGTGCTCAGATCTTTAGATGAAGTTCTCTCTAATCATGCCACTGCCATCTTAGAGCTTTGAAATTGGTTTCTGAACTACAGAATAAAACTTTACATTTACCCTCTTTCTTCTTTCTTATAACTGCTGAACCTCACAAAATTATTAGGAGAAAAATGATTTGTGAAAAAGTAATGTCAGCTGGTTTCATTGTTTTGGTCTAGATAGTCATTTCATTGGTGTGGGGAACTTCTGGTGTGGAAGCTCCCCTCCTATACACTGATTGACAATTCAACTATCATTTCTGGTCTTAGAGAGTTTTATAGACAGCAAGAAACTGAAGGGCTTACTCAAAGTCCCCTAGTCACTATGCATCAGAGATAGGATTTGAACCCACTTCTTTTAGCCTCTAGTGGTTGTCTCTCCATTGAACTGTGCTGCCTCTCATAAATGTAAATGGTTAATTCTTAATAATAATAATTATTACTATTTGCTTTTATAAATTGGAATAATAGAATTACAGGACTGGCAAAACTCTTGTGCTCCAAAAGGCCAGTACCTAAAACAACCTAAAGAAAATGCTAAACCTGGTCCAAGTTCCAAATTTTTAAGCTGGAAATTAACTACCTACCATCCTCAAGAACAAGAGCATCAGAGAGGGAGCTGTCTTCACTGGCAATATTTCCATCTGACAAGAAACAAAACAGAAGAACCCATTGTTAGAGCACATTGGTTTGTTTTGTTTTTTTTTTTTTGGTTCTGAATCAAAGATTTCTCTGCTATCTTTCCTCTCTGCACACTCTCCCATCTTTCTTCCCAGTCAATAGCAACACCCAAGCAATCGAAATATTAGAAGTAATTATAATGCTGTTCATCATTTCGTTCTTTTTTTTTACATTATTTCTTTTGGATGAGCCCCATGACCAGTTAGTAATCCTATTGCAGTAATGTGGCAAAGTAGGATAGCATTTCTTTAAAGAAGAAAAAACTGGGACATGGAATGGTTTAATGTTGGGTATAAAAGTTATCCCTTCCTCAGCTAGGCCCCTTTGCTGTTGCAGCGCAAGGACATGTGCAGACTGAACTGAGATAATAGGCAAGACTCTTTTTACATTCAGTATTCGTGTGAAAAGCTCAGTCATGGTGTTTCACTTTTGTTGTTGGCCAATAAGTGACTTCCTAATAAATTTTTTGAGTCTTTATCAGGGCAGATACAAGCAGGATGAATATAACATCTTTCTCCTAGAAGCTCATTTTCCAAACAGTGTTTAGTCAACCCAGCACATATGATCTCCAAATTCAGCAAAAATGATCTCCCTCCCACTTCTATAGCTGGGAAACTAAGGGAGAGAGGAGAGGAGACTTGCTTCAAGCTGTTTTGCTAGTCACTGGTCAAGTTAGAAAACCATCCCAGGTCTCTTAATTCTTAGTTAAGTGCTTTATCTCTTGAAAAGTAAAATCATGCATGTGGGGTCCAGGGAAGGCTCCAATTCACCTCTTCTTCTCAAGTGGGCCCTTGAGATATAAACATGACTTCAACGAGGCAGCAGAGTTGAAACAACATTCTTGAGGAAATGAGGCCCACATTTTTGCATGGCTGTAGATCGGAGGGAAGAATCCAAAAGACTGTACGGATGGATTCTTTTAAAGTAGCACCTCCATTATATTTATCAGATCAGTCATTAGTTGGAAGGCTCTATAAAGCTGGAGCTTCCCCTGTGGTGAATCACTAGAGACATTCCAATCCATCCCTGAATTTCTCCTCATTCTGGTCTGTTGGCCCTGATGGATGTTTCATCTCAGAACTGGGAACATGAACAATAAATGTTTCCAATGGGGCATAAAGAGGTATGCAAATAAAAGAATTAAATAAGGAAAGAAGGGTTTGTTTCCATTTATCAGGTTGGTCTCGGCCCCTTTAAAGAGAATGGGATGGGGATGGGGAGACCAGTCAGGGAAGGAAGGCCACTGCCTAGCCAAGACCAACAGGGCAAACTAGGGAAAGACACTTGTTTCTAATCTTCTAAAGGGAGAGTATTTTAAAAATGTATAAACTATGAAAGAACACTTGACAGTGTCTCTGGAAGAATTCTCCGACTTGTTAAGAAGAATAATAGTAGGAGGGACTTTTTGCTTCACTCAGGAATCTCTTTGTGCTTTGTTTGGCTAAATAAACATAATCACCCTCAATATTCCTGGACCTTGGGTCACACTGTAAGGCCCTCAAGGCTGCAGGCAGGTCAGTAGTGTGGGCAGGGTGGTGCCCAGCTTCTAGCCACCCAGTCCTTGGGGGCTGGGGTGCGGGGATGGTGAAGGGTGGCAGGAAGATCAGGCTATTGGAGAGCTAGAGTGGCACCACCCTTTTGGGGCAACAGCTAAAGTTGGCAGGGTAGGCCCTGCCTACAGGGCTGTGAAGGTAAAGACCCTGGTATCAAAGGGAGGAGGTTGCTATGGTTTGCCCTGGTACCCAACTTTTGACCCATCCTCTTTCAAAGTGCCTGGTCCTGATGAAGGTTCTGTTCAGAAAGGGGATGAGAGACCAAAGGACATGGAATATGTCCTTGAGAGTCTTAATTTTTGTCCCTCACATCTGAACTTGGCAGCCGCCTCTGCCTTGGAGAAACTGGGCAGAGGAAAAATTCACATCGTAGAATGGGAAAGATTGGCTGGCCTTCTTCACCATAATTTCTTTCAGGTTAGTAGTTAGTAGAAATAATAATTTGATTTATATAGTTTTCTTTCATGTGTGGAGCTGAGAGTACTCTGCTGCTCTGATCTGGTTGCAAGCATTAATAACTCCATTTTATTAAGGGATAAATGAAAGCACTGAGTGGCTAATTTACAGGCCTCAGGCCATACAGCAATGAGGGCTCAGAACCCCCAACAGAACTGGAGTTCCTAGTTTTCTGGGGCTCTGTCTGACCACATTTCCTAGGTGGTTCCAGGCAATGAAGAGGGGCTGGGTACTGACCATCTATTATCAGTGAAGCCCTCTGAGTAGGTTTCTTCCCAGACTTGATGCGGTTGTCATTGATTGCATTTTCAATTTCTTGCAGCTTCTTCAGTGCATTAAGGTAAGAGGTTTTCCTTTGTTTCTTCAGCTTCTTGCTGACGTTGGGGTCACTGGCTAGGCGGCGGGCAGCTTCTGTAATCTGGGACTGAATGGCAAACTCCCGTTCTAGGCGCTCCAACTCAGCTTCCTGTAGGAAAGGAAAACACAGGTTCATTCAGTGACTAAACGTGAGTGTTTTGGAATACCCAAACAAAAAAACACCCAGACCACCACACTTGGAATCAGAAGATAATGCATTGATCAAGAACCAGAAGGTACTGGAGAGGCTGTCTAATTCAGACCCTCGTTTTATAGATAAGGAAACCGGTACCCATAGATGTTAAATAACTTGCTCAAGATCACACAAAGAAGTAAGCAACAGATATGGGATTTGAACCCAGAACCTCTGAGTTCAGAGCCAGTGATTTTCCACTGTCATCACTAGGTGACAAGGAATAAATCTTTTAACATCATCGGTAACTGGCATGACATCTTCAATAAGGTGGCCACAGTTCTTAAACCTGCAGCATCTGAGTGTCCTAAGCACATGCCATTGGTTTATTGATTTTCTCCTTACTTCCTGTTGTCAGGTGGTGATATAAAAAATATGTTACCGGGGCAGCTAGGTGACTGTGGCGTCAGGAACACCTGAGTTCAAATCTGGCGTCAGATACTTACTAGCTGTGTGACTCTGGGCAAGTCACTTAACCCTGATTGATTTTTTAAAAAAAGAAAATCCTCCCCATACTACAAAGTCTTGGGACTACTCAGCATCAATTTTGCAATCTCTTTCAGGGTCAGTAACAACAAAGCCTGGGTGGTAACTGCTCATTCCGTAGTAATTTCCTTTCTACTTGTGGCCTAGGATGCAACTCTGCTTCAGAGCCCTGCTAGCATTCACAATTCAGGTTTTTCCTGTCAGTTTGACAACAAGGGATTCCTACGCACAGGGAAGGTACACTGTTTCTTTAATCAGCTGCTCAGTGAAAGGGGCTGCCCAGACATGACTTACATTACACATGCTGCCACCCCCCCCCCCGTCAGCATTTCAGAGTTCTCCCCTCCACCTGCTTGTCACACAAGTTTCTGTCCCTCATATTTAGAGTCCCTTGACTCTCACGTGTCCTTTAGAAGTTTTTCTCCCCATGCTCTTACTTTCCCTGTTCCACCCTCTATCACCTCCCCACCAACCCACAAACTCTATCCCTGAACCTCTTGTTCAGGCTCATTCATGGTCTGCCTTTTTCTGTCCATGGATGAAACAACTCAGCTTTCACATTTGCAGATGAAGGCTGTATACTTCCAACTGTTACTCATTCACCCCCTCATCAAAGCCACTTACTAAAATGCCCATGTTTATGTTCTCTCGCTTACGCCCCTTTTATCACTTGTACATGCAAACACAACTACCATACCACCTTTTTGCTGAACCTTGTCCTTATTCCAGCTCCATGTTGCCTGCTTTGCTTGAGGGCACATGGGGACTGGGGTGCAGTGGAAGGAATGCTGCACTTTCAGTTGGAAGACCTGAGTTGTGATCATGGTGCTGCCAAGGGAAGTCATTCAGTCCCTTTGGGTCTCAGTTTCTTTATATGGACAATGAAGATGGTTAGCACTAGAAAGCCTACATAAATTTCTAAGGTCCCTTCTTCACCCCAAGACATAGCTTTTCTCTCCAAGTTGCAGGCTTGGGATTCGAATCCAGAGCCTCTGACTCTAAGTCCAAGATTTTTTCCCACCCTGTCACAAAACAGCTATCATAATATTCCCTCTAAATTGCCTCGTTTCCAGGCTAAACATTCCTAGTGCCTTCAACCTTTCCTTGAACTATGGTTCTTAATATATTTTTGTTCAATGTTTTGTACTTGTCATGGTCAGAGTATTCATGAACTCAATTTAACATTAAATCTTCATCTTTCCCACCTTATTAAACTTGTCCAAGGCAAAAAAACAAATCCCTCTCCTGCCCCCCCCCCCCCCCACGAAACCAAATTCAAAAGCCACCCTTGTGTTTGGTTTCCCTTACACCAGTTTCTCCTGTGTGTTCCCAAGCCATCTCATTATGGAAAGGAACAGAAGCAGTTCAAGCGCATGGATCCCCCAATTGTCCTTGCTGCCTCCATTCTTATCCAACCCTAGGGCTTCCATCATCATTGGAGGGAGGGCAGAGACAATTTCTTCTTCCTTTCTGTATACCTCTGAATTCTTATTACTCCATACTGCCTCCTAACCCCTATTTATTTTTCTTGAAATTTAAAAATCTCTTTTTAATTAACAAAATATGTTTTTTTCCTCTTCTACCTCCTCTTATCCTCAATGAGAAAAAAAAAGAAAAACAAAGCCCTCGTAACAAATATACGTAGTTGAGCAAAGACAATTTCTGCTTTGGACATAAAAGAAAGTCTCAGTCTGTACCCTCATTTCATCATTCTCTTGTTCATCCTGGGTCCACTGGAATTCTTCCCACTCCCTGCTTTTGGTCAGGGCAAGTAGGTGGATTAGGGATTTAAAACACTTCCCAACTCCTCCTCCTCCTCCTCCTCCTCCTCTTCCCAAACACACATAGGATTTTTTTTTTTGGACAGCCTAGAGCTAGACTTTTACCTGCACAGAGATTGTCTGGCAACCCTACATACTCCAAGCTCTTTTGGAAATCATTGCCCTATGCCAGTCATTGTTTCCTTTTGTTGCAGGCACATGTGGAACCCTCTAGAGCAGCGGTTCTCAACCTGTGGGTTATGTTCAATTTGTAACAATGAAAATTCATCCTGCATATAAGATATTTACATTACGATTCATAACAGTAGCAAAATTACAGTTATGAAGTAGCAACGAAAATAATTTTATGGTTGGGGGTCACCACAACGTGAGGAACTGTATTAAAGGGTCGAGGCATTAGGAAGGTTGAGAACCGCTGCTCTAGAGGAAATAACGGGGGCTAAATCACACTGCAACCCTTAAATCGCTATACAAACGCTTCACAGATATGTGTGTGCTCACACAGGGGAAACAGAATCCCTTCATCCATCTTGTCTGCTAACTCCCTTCCCAAGGAAACCTCCCAAACTCATTTAGCCAACTCTGAGGAGACCCTGTCCTGTCCAGGAGTCCCCAGTGTCAAGTGGCTGTTCATAGCAGTGGCACAGAAAATGAACATTAGTTTGCTGCAATGAGCAGACTTTCGTATGCAACAGCTGAATCCAATATGCAGGCTTCCTGGTACAATCCACCTGGCCAGACGCCTGGAGACTCCATCCAGGGTAATGCATCGCCTTGGTTTGATTTACTTTAAACTGTGTCAAACTGAAAGGGGGAGGGAAACTGGAAGTGGGACAGTCGGGGAGGAGAGGAAGAGGGAAATTAAACTTCTTACGAGAGGACCGATTGTTAAGGCTCTCTCCAATGGATTGAGCAGCTCGCCAGATTTGTTCCATCCAGGGGAGAAGAAAATGAAAATCGACACACTCTGATGTCTTGAAACAAACAAGTCACCAGAAACAATGACTGTTCTGTGAGTTTGGACTCCACCTTACAGCTGCTTAGGGCTGTTATGATAGCCATGGTTCAGGACACTGACCCGGGGATTTGTGGGAGACAGAGCCCAGAACAAACACTCCCTATTAAAGTAAGAAAAACACAAGGCTGAAACTCCCTATTAGAATGAGAAAAACAGAAGGCTGAACTCCCTGTATGTACAGTTGACAGCCCTTAGGAAGGAATGGAAGGAAAACTACATTTGGCTTAGAAATCTGAAGGAGTCAGACTGGAAAGGTAGTGGGAGGGAGATGGGGGAGGATATTCTTCCTGTGCTAGGGTGTAAGCCCTTTGAGGAAAGGCAGTCAGCATTTAAAAAAAAAACCCAACAAAAACCCAACATTTTTAATGTATGAAAAGTAAAAGAAACAGGAGGGACAGTCTGGATAGTGGAGAGAGAGCTGCCCTCAGAGTCCAGAAGGCCTGGATTTAAGTCTCTTGACCTCCCAGTGTTCCAGTCTCTTAAAGTTACAGAAGAGAGGTCATTTCCTTATCAAGAGCTCCCTATACTTATGAAATCACAAGTCCAAAAGAAGAAAGAAGAGGCCATGTTTGCTGACAAAGGAAGAAGCAGAATGGGAACAAGATGCTGAGAGGAGAGGAAAGGGGGCTTATTAAGTACTGACTCCCTTTTTAAGAGTTTTGGTGCTCAGTCAACAAGGCCATGTATAATCAGAAGCTATTTCTATATGTCAGACTAAAATGAGGGTGTGATCTGTGGCTAACAAGTTTAATCCATCTTCCCTAGTGATGGTCCTTCAGATATTTAAAAACAACAATCAAATCTCCCCAAGCCCTCCCCTCGCTGAAAATTATTCTCCAGGCCTAAACACTGAAGTAAATCTATTTAACAATCTTTATAAAGTAAAGGGGTTCTTAAAAATTCCCTAACCACTATGGTCCCTTAGGCATGGCCCAACTTCTTTCTTATTTCAAGAGCTACAGACATATTAAACGCCTTGAGTTGAGTCAATGATATCTGAACAAAAAACCATAACCATCTTATTTATTTATCCCTGGTCCCTGGGATGGTCCACTTACCCTGCAAAATTGCCCAGTGGTAGCTCCATCTGTGCCCCCCCAACCCCTGCCCCTTCCAGCTAAGGTGGATCTGTCCAGCAGAGTGAACCCTGAGAACCAAGTCAGTTACACAGATTGTTTGAGGAGCTGCCATCAGGTAAGGACTCACAAACCCGTGGCATGTGGGACAGCAACCTCCAAACTAAAAAAGCAGGATCAAATCCTTTCTTTTTTGTTTGTTTTTTGGAGGGGGGAAGGCAGGGCAACTGGGGTTAAGTGACTTGCCCAAGGTCACATGGCTAGTAAGTGTTAAATGTCTGAGGCTAGATTTGAACTTGGGTCCTCCTGACTCCAGGGTGGGGTTCTACTCACTGTACCACCTAGCTGCCCCAGGATCAAATCCTATTAGGCAGCAGTACCAAGCTGATCATTCCTACCTGGCTAGGGATTTTGGAGACCTGTGGCTTTTTTCATACATTTTGCAGGAAGCAATAGATTTCATAATGGACTCGCTAAAGTTGAATTTATACTGAGCTGTACGTTTATCTCACACTAATAAACTCTAGCACTCCATGAATCTAGAAATTCAGAAGGTGCAAAAAATAATTTCTTCAAAATACTTCCTCAAAGATATAAACACAAACACATGTCATGCCAGGTTTTAGCCTGTTGTTGTTCAGTTGTTTTAATCATGTCCAACTCTTTGTGATTCTACTTGGGATTTAGTTGGCAAAGATACTGGACCAGTTCGCCATTTCCATCTCCAGCTCATTTTACAGATGAGGAAACTGAGGCAAAGAGAGTTAGGTGACATGCCCAGGGCCACACAGCTAGTGTCTGAGGCTGGATCTTAACATAGGTCTTCCTGACTCTGGGCCCAGTGCTATATACACTGCATCACTGAGCTGCCCAGTACTGGCAGATGGGGCTTTATTTCACTTTCTTTTTCTTGGGTCTCTTTCTTCATCAGATCTGGCAGGGAGGCCTCTGAGAAGTCATATAAACTATTAGTTTATTCTCAGGTGTTTACTTACTTATCAATGACCCATGATGGTAAATAAATAAATTAAAATGCTTACTAAAACATCAAATACTACAAAAGAAATTTCATTGTTGTGGAGTCATTTCAGTCACGTCTGACTCTTCATGACCTCCTTTGGGATTGTCTTGGCAAAGAGACTGATTTCCTTCTCCAGTTAATTTTACAGATGAAGAAACTGAGGCCAGCAGGGTTAAGTGACTTGCCTGGGGTCACACAGCTAGTAGATGTTTAAGGCCACATTTGAACTCGGGTCCTTCTGACTCCAGGCCCAGAACTCTATGAGGATAAATGGTGGGAGAGGGAAATTCTGGCATTAAATAGGAATGAAGGAGACTGAGGATGCTGACATTATAATGAGCAGTTGTTGTCCCTCTTTTGTACAGTATGAATGTTCAGAAAAAAGACAGATAACAGTAATGAATCCAAGTACCAAAAGTAAAGGACTCACCTCTCCTTTGGGCAATATTTTCTGTTCATCCAGTTTGAAGGCGGTACCTATTCTTCTCCGAACAATGGGTGGTTCCTCCCCTGGATCCAAGGGATATTCTCTTGGCAGTTTCCCTGTAAGTTCCTGTATACATGAAAAAACATTAGTAGCAGCAAGAAGCACACATATTGGAGATAATCTATCTACTTATCTACACATATATACATATGTACTTACATATATAGACATGTATACACACATATACATATTTACGTTCTAAGACAAACACAGAGACACATACACTCACCCTTCTCAATGCATAATCCTAGAATGATTAACATTGATGGATATGCCTAATGGGACAGTTGTATTTTAATTAAGATATGTACAAATATTCTTTGCTTTACAAGAAAGATGCATTCCCGAACTATAGAGTTCCAAAATACATTTCCATAAAGTTACAAATTTCTCCAGTGGCTACTATTACAAAATCAGAGGGCAGCTATTCTGACATGAAAAAAAAATTCCTCATGGATTGAATTGAAAATTTGTGGAGGTGGGGGTTGGGGTGTAGATCAAGGTTCATAGGCCCCTTTTAACAGGGACAGCATTTTCCAGCCCTTTTAGAACTCTATATAACTACTCCCACTCAGGGTTTCTTTTGAACTCATTCCCACTTCAACCTGCCTTTTCCAACACCATTTGTAGGGATTTCTTGATTTTTCTCATACTTCAGGTCCTAGAATTTAGTTCTCCTCCCTTGATCAGAGTTTATGGAATGTCTAGTGTAGTTTAACTACTATAGGAGACTTTGGTCAAGAAGGTGCTGTTGTCCACAGTATTTGGTGCCGGAAAATTTGTCTTCAGATTCTGTAAAATGAACCTGTTTTTGCAATCCTGTAAGCTTAGAATTCCCTAAAAGTTCATTTACAATAAATAATAGTTATATCATATGTTGGAATGTACCTCTGAACCAGTACATTAATACATAACTTTAGTGTGCCTAGGAGGATGGATATATATGGTCAAAGCTCCTAAGATGTCAGCTGAGCTTAAAAGGAATTAGTTTGCATGTAAGTAAGAATTTGAATAGGGGTAGCTAGGTGGCTCAGAGGATAGAGGGATGGACATGCAGTCAGGTTGATAGAAGTTCAAATATGACCTCAGATATTTGTTAGCTATGTGACCCTGTGCAAGTCACTTAAGTCCATTTGCCTCAGTTTTCCCATCTGTCAAATGAGCTGGAGAAGGAAATGGCAAACCACTCTAGTTTCTTTGCTAAGAAAAACCCCAAATGCTAGAGTCAGGAGGACCTGAGTTCAAATGTGACCTCAGACATTTATCACCGTGTGACCCTGGGCAAATCACTTAACCCTATTGCCTTGAAAGGAAGGAAGGAAGGAAGGAAGGAAGGAAAGCAAAGAAGGAAGGACAGAAGAAAGAATAGCAAAGAAAGAAGAAAAGGAAAGAAGAACGGAAGGAAAGAAAGAAAACAAAAGAAAACCCCAAATGGGGTCACAAAGAGTCGGACACGAAAAACAACTCAACAACAACAATTTAAATAGGGATGGGAATCTGGAGAATTGAATCTACTTCTACCAATGCAGAGCTGCTACTTCTAGGCTTAGAGAGTTTCCTAGGGCACTAAGAGAGTATGGGATTTGCCCAGGGTCACACAGATTGTTGGAGGTGGGACCTGAAACTAAGGCTGCTGGCTTCCAAGGCTGCTTCTCTATCTGGTGAGAACACTATGTTGCCTCATGAAAATATGAACAGAAATTAGAGATACAATTGACATGAGTAAGAAGCTTCTTTTAATTTCTATACGATGTGTGTGTGTGTGTGTGTGTGTGTGTGTGTGTGTGTGTGTGTGTGAAAATGTCTTGAAAGTATTCAAATGGCAGAAAAATTTCAAATGGTCAGGCTAGAGGTGCTCCCCTACCCTGAGGCTGCCTAATAGCCTTCCCTCCTTCCCCGTTTTCAGGTCACTGGCTAATAAGCTCCCCCGATGTTTTATTCAGTGCAAACATTGTGGAGTACAATTTTGTTGTTGCTACTGTTGAGTTATTTCAGTGATATCTGACTCTTTGTGACCCCATTTGGGGTTTTCTTGACAAAGATACTAGAGGGGTTTGCCATTTCCTTCCCTAGTTCATTTTACAAATGAGGAAACTGAGGCAAACAGGATTAAGTGACCTGCCCAGGGTCACATAGTTAGTAAGGGTCTGAGGCCAGATTTGAACTCAGTAAGATGAGTCTTCCTGACTCTAGGCCAGGCACTCTATCCACTGTGCCCCCTAGCTACCCCTAGCTGTAAAGCACAATAGTCAACTATTTTGATGCAGCACTCTGCTCCTTCTGTTTCCCTTTTTTAAAGAAAGGTATAGTTCTGATGTCTTTCAAGTAGCTATTACATATGAATTACCATATGCTTATTCCACAGAATGTTTTACTATTGCCTTGAGATCCTGCCTATGAATAACATAATACCTTGCAGTGTTAGACTGAACTCTTAATTTAGAGATTTTTTTTCTTTCATTTGGCCTTGAAACACCTGAGGAGAAAAATAAAAATTATAAAGACTATCACTAATTCATGACTCAAAAGCACATATAGTATGAACAGAAAATATAAAAATTTTAAAAGTAGACTACTGCTGGGCTTAAAGTCACTTTTTAGAGTCAAGGTCTGTAGTGTCCAGAAATTTAATCTGAATAAATTAATAAGTAACCTAAAAGAAAGCATGATTTGATGCCACTGTTGTGGATGCCTTTCCCAGGCTCTACTTTCTTATTTGCTCTCTTTATGGCTAAATAGTTCATGCAGGAGATCATAGCAATTCATGATATTTTGAGTGGAATACAAAATATGCATTTTATAGAGAAACAAAAGAATACCACTGGTGACAGGGAGACTTTTGCCAATAAAAATGAAACAATGAATTTAGTAGACTAGTGCTGAGAGTGGGAGGTGGGATGGGGTGGGGGAGGAGGGATAACTATGGCTCCAGCCTTCTTATTGCACATCTTTTGCTGTTGGGTTATTTTTCTCTTGTAGGAGGGAATGTCTGACCTGCAGCTAAGAGATCTAGATTCCAGTCCAGACATCACTACTTAATACCTGTACGTCGTTTAACCTTGCCGAGAGACTTAGTTTCCTCCTCCATGAAAACCGTCATTTCCTCTGGTTCTTTTGGGGTTTATCATAAAGGAGAATCTTTTCTACCTTTCTTTAAATTCTACCATTCTTCTAATGCATATCAAAGTATATTTGAATCCTTTAAAAATAACATGGTGTTACATTTTATCCTCTTGTTTCAGAAAAAAAAATTTTTTGGAGAGGGAAGACAGTGCAATTGGGGTTAAGTGACTTGCCCAAGTCACTTAACTAGAAAGTACGAAGTATCTGAGGCCAGATCTGAACTCAGGTCCTTCCGATTCCAGGGCTGGTGCTCTATTCACTGTTCCACCTAACTGCCCCAGGGGAAAAAAAAATTAATTCTCAAAACATTTTTTGTTTCTAGTTGACACTAACGTCCAATATAGTTACCATGAAATATTGTTTGATATAGATATAGATACCTGTACTGCTATTTTAGTTCATTAGTTCCTTGTTAAATACTGTAAATTCTATGAGGGCAAAGACTAGCCTTTAAAAATTCTCTCTTTCTAGAGAGCATCATGGGAGAGAATTTGGAACTCAAAAAAATTGTTTTTGCTTATTTGTTAATTCTTTTTTTTCTTTTTTTCAGAATTTATTTATTTATTTTTTGTTTTCAACATTCATTTCCACGAGATTTGGAACTCAAAATTTTTTGAAAAACTAATGTTAAAAATTGTTTTTGCGTGTGATGTGAAAAAAATACATAAACACTTTCACATTAAAAGTCAAAATGCATATTGCCCACTGAATCAAGCACAGTGCCTTGCATACAGTAGGTGCAAAGGTCTGTTACGTTATATCACATGAGATAATGCAAGTGGAAGGAAGTATTTTATAAACTGAAATGCTATATAAGGGTGAGGTCACAGTATCGCCATCACCATGGCATGAGTTGTGAACCATTCTAAAAGTTCCTGATTTTTGCAGAGGTGGAAGGCACAGCTGTATTAGATAGTTTCAGATACAAAACAAGGCTTTAAAATCCATTTATTAAAGACACATAGAGAACCAGTAAGCTTAAAAAATACTTTAAGCGCATACTTTATAAAAATGTTTCCTGATATTTACAATATCACATAGCCCATCTGTGGCCAGACCCTGTTCTTTCCTAAGATTTGAAATGGATTTGTGTTAATATTGTCCTGCTTTGTGCAGACTCCAGTTTAAATCAATCCAGACCATAATTAAGCGAAGGAAAAATGTAATATGATCTCACTCTATGGCCCCTTGTCTCATTTTTCCTGCTGTAAGCCATTATTATTTGGGGGGCAGGGAAGCACGTCTCTTTCAACCAAGGCTGAAATCTCATTTGTGCTTTCCCAGTTTGGACTTTTTACCCCTTGTAATGTGGGACAATCTCTCTTAGCAGTGCACACACATGAAACACATGCACACATACAGAATGTTCACATACACTCTCTTCTCTCTCTCTCTCTCCCCACATATATCATACAGTTTGTATTTCAAAATGACATGTATAGAAATGCTCAGAAATAGTCATGGAATGGAAGATGAGGCAGAGGTGGGCATGCAGAAGCACTGGCAAGGGACTGTAGCAGGCTCCAAATCCCAATGAACTGTGAAATGATGAGTGCGCACAATTGGCTTGAATAAATACTTCTTTGTTAATGGAAAAAAAAAATAGCAGTGGGCAAACTCCATTGAAAGAAGGAAAGAAAGAAAGGAAGGAAAGAAGGAAGAAAGATAATACTTCACATGTATAGGCTTTAGGATTTACAAAATGCTTTCTTCACAACAACCCTGTGAGGTAGGTTGTGCAAGTATTAGCATCCCCATTTTACAGATGAGGAGGCTGGGGCTCAGGGAAGTTAAGTGACTTGCCCAAGGTCACACAGCTAGTAAGTAGCAGAGCTGGGATTCCAACCCAAATCTTCTGAATCCAAGTCTGGTGCTCTTTCCGGAAAAAAAAGGAAGGAAGGACAGAAAGAAGGAAGGAAGAAATGAAGGAAAGAATGAGGAAAGAAGAAAAAGGAAGGTAGGAAGGAAAAGGAAGAAAGGAATGAAGGAAGAAAGAATGAAAAAAGGAAGGAAGAAAGAGAAAGAAAGGAGGGAGGGAGGGAGGGAAGAAGGAGGGAGGGAAAGAGGGAGGGAGGGAGAAAGGAAAGAAAGAAAGAAAAAGAAAGAAAGAAAGAAAGAAGAAAGAAGAAAGAAAGAATTAACAAAACTCAAGCCCCAGGAGGCTAAGGGGATTTATGCATCAAGTGAAAACACTGACTTCCCCAACCCACCTTTCAATAGGAAATACGATTTATTAAGCCAACTTTGAACTTTATCCTGTTTTAAGACCAAAACAAACCATAACAATATCATATTCAGGCAGCACAAACTCTTGGCAGAAGCCATTCATTCACTGGACTTTCAAGAATGATACTAGTCAAGATTTAGCAGGCAACAAATGCAATAAGTTTCAGTGTGGTTCATTAACTTCCGGCAATTTTTCAATAAAGGCTAGCTGAGTGTCTCTGGAGGATTTTCACTCCTGCTTATGTCCTTCCCACTACTCCCACCCTTTTCCCCCCGAATGTGTTTCTGGATACATGTTCATGCACAACCCAGTTTTTCAAGGCTGCAAGATTCCCCTTGCCTACCGCTTCTCGAAGACACAGTTTCTTCAGCTCTTCCAGTCGCTGGCGGAGTGTCTCCTCCAGAGCTTCCTGCCTAGATTTCAGTGCGGCCAGCATGTCCTTCTTGGCAGACTGAGAGCTATCTGACTCCTGGGAACCTATCAATAAACACTGGTGTTACTAGGATGGCCAACAATGGGACACACATCTGGAATACTCATGAATTTCACTGGAGCCTCCACTGTGGCTATGGGATAAATCCTAGCAAGCAAGGGAGTATGAAATGAAACAGGTGCTCCAAGGCTTGTATTCGTGCTGAGTGAGATCTCTGTTCAGCTGCGTTTGTAGCCAGTCGGCAGAACAGGTGGAAGACTTAATCATTCCAGTAAGTTTATTTTTCCTCAGAGGTGCCATGCACCAAATAACCTCCTTATCAAATTTTAGTGGAACTAATAGAGCTAAGGCAACATCAGAAAAAGTTCAAGTGACATATAATAAATCATAATAATGAATAATGATGATAATGCTAGCTAGCTAACGCATAGTGCTTATATATGTGTCGGGCATGGTGCTAAATGCTTTACAATTATTACCTCATATGATTCTCACAACAACCCTGTGAGGGAGGAGCTGTTATTTGTCCCATTTTACAGATGATGAAACTGAGCCCAACAGAGGTTAAGGGACTTGCCCAGGATCACAAAGCTAGGAAGTGTCTAAGGCTGGATTTGAACTTTCATTTAGATTTCCTGACTCCAGGCCCAATATTCTACCCCAATATGTCACACCTCAGTTAACATCATACCTATTTTAAGATGCTTCCTAGGATATCAATATGAATATGGAAGGTTCAAAGGATTTTGAGTTTGAAAGGATCATGAATTTCAAGATGGAAGGGACTTTCCAACCCCTCTTTCTACAGATGGGGATACTGATCCCAAGAGAGGTTAAATGACTTGTCAAGGTCACAGCGGTGAAGAAACAGAGACAAGATTCAAACCTGTCTACTGACTTCAAAACCAATGCTCTTTCTGTGATTGCACCCTGCCTTTTAAGAGGAAAATGAACTGACAGCAGGAGGGATTAGAAAATACATTTCAGAATGGCTTTTCGATTTGGGAGTGTGTTTGACATAAGCAAATTGTGGAACTTGCCAAGGCAGGTGAACAAGTCAGAAATGAGAATCTTTTACACACACAAATAATCTTTCCACCATGCTCTTGGTCAGTAGCAATGCCAGAAATTCTGTGTATGTGATAAATAGGAGCACAAAGTCAACGGCACGGTGTTTGTGTTCAAAGAAGTGTAGAGACTGTATTCAAGAGCAAGAGTTTTCGTTCCCAGAATGAATCATTTCTGATGTTGCTTTCACCAAGAATAAACAAAATCAGAATCAAGGCAATCCATAAACATATGAATCTACTCTAATACTTAAAACCACCTGACAGTAATGAATTTCAGTGTCTCTTGAGCCATACAGTTAAGGCAGTTAATTCATCACCTAAATGCCTCCCATTATGATTTGGGCATATTTTATGCCCAGTTTAGACTGAAATCAGATTCATTGTCTTGTATGTTCTATATTTATTTCTGTTGTTCAGTTGTGTCTGATTCTTCATGACCTCATTTGGGATTTTCTTGGCAGAGATACTGGAGTGCTTTGCCATTTCCTTTTCCAGCTCATTTTACAGATGGGGAAACTGAGGCATACAGTGTTAAATGACTTGGCCAGGGTCACACAGCTAGTAAGTGTCTCAGACCAGATTTGAATTCAGGAAGATAAACCCAGCGCTCTATGCACTATGGTGCCACCTAGCTGCCCTTCTCCATATGCTTTGCACATAATGACCCCTTAATCTGATAACTAAATTGATTAGTGAATGCCATATACTTGAGGAGAGTAAGTCCTTTCTTAATTTTATTCCTTTTGAGTAAATAATCCCTGTTGTATAATCTTCGCTTGTAGGATTTGTGTCTCAAAGCTGTAACCATTCATTTTTTTCTCTCTTCTGGATTTTCTTTAGATTTTCTCTATCTTGCCTCCACTGTATGTCCCCAAATTGAATACAGTTCTCTTGTGGAAATTTAACCAATGAGTAGAAAATGGTTACCTTGTGGTTCCTTCTGATGTATATGCATGTTGATGTGTATTGCTATGACAGTCTGTTGCTGCTCTGGGGTTTGCTTACGTTTGACTCCCAGCAGTATTTGGAAGATGTTATGTGTCTTGGGTGGGGTGGGGAGGGAAGGGATGAGGATGCTTGTAAAAAGCCAGCCATCTTGATTTAGTGCAGCTTTTTCTTCCTCCCTAAGTGCATTATGTTGTATCTAACAGCGCTGCACTGTATTTCATCCTGCATATGTCTGTCTAATTTCCCAATTTGGTCAGGTCATCTTGCATCTTAATTTAGTTTTCTAAGGTAACAGTTACCAATCAGAGTTGATGACCCTGGAAAATGTAATGATTATATTCTCTACATCATCATTTGAGAATATAATATAATATTTATAATGCTACAAGGTACTCATTTTTTATAAACTCTAACCAAAAGAGACTGAGAGATTCAAACCAAAGGAGATTAAAGTAATATTGACTCCAAAGGAAATGTATCTCTTATTTCACTCTATGACCAACCTCTTACTGGAGCATGATGATTTTTTAAGGTAAATGTGAACTTCATGTGTGTTTAAAACTAACATAAATCTTAATAATATTAGGCTCAGGTTGGTGTATAATCTTAGGATGATAATGATAGACCATTCATTCTAGTCTCTACTATGAGAAGACTTAAGAATTGGTCAGCACCATTTGCCAAAGGCTAAAATGGTTAATTAACACTAATTAAATTGTTATTACTTTGCAACTCAACCATACCAAATGCCAAGAATACATATGCCAAAGAAAGATAGTGTGGGTGCTATAGAAGTCTCATGAAACTCCCTAAGTTTCTGGCTCTTTTTTTCCCAGGGCTTTTTGTTGATGAGCATGCCAAGTTGTCAAGAGGAATTCTAGCACCTGGGGCAAATTCAGTCTTTCTGGGTTTGGGGAGAGGTGGAGAGATGCTGAAGTATGAGGGGTGGGGAGAGGTCCAGCATGCTGCTGTACATTACTGAGACACAACAGGGATAGATTATGGAAAATGAAGAGTTAAAGAACTACGTGGCCAGGTTTTGAAGATGGAAGGTGGTAAGATGGAGAAGACTGTGAAGTAGGTACTGAACTTAATAGAGAAGAGGCTATTAACCCCTCATCCTCAGTTGCCTTAGCTGTAAAATGTTCAACTTGAAGGCTTTTAGGCTTACTTTTAGCTCTAAACCTGTTATTTCCCATTTTTGCAAAGAAGGAAATAGATTGAGAGGATAAAGGACTTGCTTATGGTCCCTCAGACAGAATCACAATCAGGACTTTCTAGTGCTCAAATCCCACATTTTTCTCACCACACCTATATTGCTTCTTATAATTCTATATATGTTCTGGAAATAAGTTTTGCATGACTACACATGTATAACTTATAGCAAATTGCTATATCTCAATGAGGAGGAATGGAGGGAGAGAATCTGTAACTCAAAAATTTAAAAAACACATGGTAAAAATTGTTTCTATGTTGTAATTAGGGAAAAATTTTTAAAAAATTTAAAACAATTTTATATATGTCCAAATAACTGAAACTACAGAGATTTCTTTTCTCTTACTAAGAAAAAATTAGAGACATCGATATATGATGCAGAGAAATAGAACATTTTACCAAGTCACATTTATTGTCTCTAGTCTTGTATAGGAATCTCAACAAGAAAGCAAAAAGAAGTACAAGGATTCAAGCATTCATTTGCACTATTTACTCTTATAAAGTCACCCTTAGGTCATTGGGAATCATTTCAACTAACGTTACAGTGGTCTACTCTATGCCCCATCAGTCTTAGCTGTGGCTGTTTCCTTGACAATGCAGCAAAGATTAAGAGCCACCTACTTCATGTTGCTTCTCATGCTGCAATCCTTTTTGCCTACTGGGCTTTGCTAAATACCTAAAAATAAGACCTTGAAGTCATATAGAGTCAATTCTCTCCCTCTCTGTCTGTCTGTCTGTCTGTCTCTCTCTCACACATGCACACCATAGCTTATTGAATATAAATCAAAGCCTTTAGCATGATCTTCCACAATTTGGACACAAACTACATTTCCAAGTTTAGAGCCAATGTGGGGCAAGAAAAGCATGGGGAAAAAAAAAAGCATGCAAATGATGACACAACTTTACTTTAACCTATGACTTTAATTCCCTTTCCCATGAATCCTTTTCTTAATCATATGTCCTAATTTAAGTTTACCCTCGTTTTATTCTTAACCCCCTCCTTTGTATCCCAAGTTCTCAGTATAATGCCTAGCCTATAGTATGAACTTAATTAATGTGTCATTGACTCTTTTTCTGACCTTAGTAGGGAAGCTATTGAAAGTAGCAAGGGGTCAAAAATTTCAATTCAATTCAACAAGCATTTTATTGAGCACTTACTATGGATGAGGAATAGTGAATATGACACAGATGCTGTCATGAAGGAGCTTACAACTTAGTAGGAAAGAGAGGAGACTATAAATACACACAGACAATAGACAGAATATAGAGAAAGAAGAACCCTGGGAGATGTATAAACTTCTTTGGAAGCACAGGGGAAAAGAGAGATTATTTCTATTTGGTGGCTCGTGGGAAGTTATATAAAGGAAATAGCAATGGAAGTGGGCTTTGAACGATGAGTAGAATTTCAATAATATATGCAGAGCAAGGGCACAGAGGAAGAAAAGTACAGGATATTTTCAGGGGACAAGTAGTGAGTGTAGTTTGGCTGGAGTTTAAAATGCATGAAGAGGTGGGGATAAAGTTGGCAATGTAGTTTGTGTCCAGACTATGGAAGATCATGCTAAAGGCTTTGGTTTATATTCAATAAGCTGGGGGGGGGGGGGGAGAGAGAGAGAGAAAGAGAGAAAGAGAAAGAGGGAGGGAGAGAGGGAGAGGGAAGGAGGAAGGGAGAGGGAGGGAAGGAGGGAGAGAAAGAGAGAGGGAGGGAGAGAGAGAGAGAGGGAAGGAGGAAGGGAGAGGGAGAGAGAGAGAGAGAGAGAGAGAGAGAGAGATGATATAAGATTCCTGAGAGAGTAGGGAGGATAATATAAACAAACAGAAAATGTAGGCTAAAGGAAAGTACAAGAAAAAGAACCAAACAATAGGAAGTCTATCAGCCAAGTATTAATAAGTAATCCCTATGTATAAACTATTGTATGTATGATATGAGATATTAAAAAACACATAAAATATGGCACCTGTCTTCAAGGAGCTTATAACTATCTGGAGAGTCCCAAAATAAATGTGGAAAAAGAAAACAGTACAAGTCAGTACATATTCAATCTATGTATGATTTGGAAGGTAAGTCACAGAATACATTCATAAAAGGAAAATGATCTAAAGCAAGAGACAGTCAACCCATCTATGACTTGGTAGATCTGCCTCAAATACATGAAGTTTGAATGACCTGCTCAGTCACATAACTTGTAAGGGTTAGGGGTAGGATTTGAACCAGGTCTTTCAGATTCCAAGTTCAGCACCTTATTCACTGTGCTCTTGTAGGGCACCATAATAAATGTTAAATATAATAAATGCTAAATATGTAGTGTTCTAGGAAAATTCAGAGGAAGAGAAATCTATGTTGATAATGACAATGGACAATGTCTTTGAAAATCAAGACTTGAATATTATACTCAATTTTCACCCTTGTAATTTGTTATATATCTGAAAGTTAGTGAAATTGAGTGTTAGGTAATGACTATGATGAAAACACAATGTCTTACACACAGTGAGTTTTCAACAAATATTTGTTAGTTTGATTTGAACGGGACCAGATTAAAAAAATAATCTATGATTTGTTATCCTAATAATTGGATTGATAACTGATCAAAATGGTTTCATAGAAAACAAAAATTGGATCATGTTAAAAAATTGATCTCAACTCAGTCAATTTATTTATAGTTACTTAACGTGAGAGTAGTAAAACAATTTACCCAAAGTTGGACAACCATTATGAATGGTAACCATGATATACATAGCTATGGAATGAGAAAGGAACCCAACTAGTTCACCTATTTTCCAGCAGAACTGACCCCAAAGTTGTTGTTTCATGGGTCTTCAGCTGGGGAAGTCCAGTGAGTGCAGCATTTAGGCCAGTGGGCGGTCTGATTCACTGGGTCCGGATGTTAAGGGAACACCAGCAAGCACAAACAACAGCTCTCTTCCTGGCCCGTTGAACAAATAGAAGGATATCCTCATTCAACGAGGACAGAAAATTTGCTCCTATCTTTCTAAAGCTGCTGAGTTACTCAGCACAGGATATGAGCATGCATCCTGGAAGAGAAGATTGTTGATCATCAGGAATTTCTGCTCATCTATTTGATGAAACAGTGCTGATTGGATCAAAGATTTCAACATAGAGGAGGAATGCTTCTCTCTATGAATGCAATGGGGAAAAGCCAAACAAAGTCAAGAAGAAGAAAGAAATCTGTTGCCTGAAAGGCAAGGAAGGAAATGGCAGTCTGCTTGCTTGGGCCTTCGGTAAATAAGCATTAGAAAAATAGACTTTATAGTAGATCAATGGCATGGGGGAAAGTTTTGGCATATACTTCATGGTCAAAACATTTTGAAAAGACTGAATTTCTTTTATAGAAAAAAAGAAGTGGACACTAATTTCCCATCCAAAATTCATAATTATTTATTCCTTTCACGAAGGTGAACTCCAAGGCAAGATGAGCTGATCAAAGATAACTTACAGAGAGCCTAAACATGACTTTTCTGAAGGTCATTATCAAGGCACCTTATCTAAGAATTAAATGGGGCCTTTAACAAGAACATTAGTCTATGTCAGGCTATTTAAATTCTAAGTCATGCCTAGAAAATTCTCCATCAGGTTCCTAAATTTCTTTAGTGTGAAAATTACATAAATGCATAGCAAAAAGGGAAAGTCTTAGAAAAAGAAACAGGGGCGGCTAGGTGGCACAGTGAATAGAGCACTGGCCCTGGAGTCAGGAGGACCTGAGTTCAAATCCAACCTCAGATACTTAATACTTACTAGCTGTGTGACCTTGGGCAAGTCACTTAACCCCAATTGCCCTGCCTTCCCCCCTCCAAAAAGCAAAAACAAAAAACAAAATGAAACCAAAAAAGAAAAACAAACATACCTTGTGCTAATGCACAGGCTGAGTAATATAAGGTTTGTTTTTTCTTCTGGACAATCTGTGGCTCAGTAGTATCCACACTAAAGTATGGACAGTAGAAATAGTTGGATAGTAGAAATAGTCTAATGAGTTTTCTTGTTTCTACTGTCTCACCTCTCCAATGCATATTTCAACTTGCTACCATACTTATCTTCTGAATTCATGGATATGATTCTGTCTTTCCTCTGCTAAAAACCCTTCAATGCTTCCCTGTTTATGGCCTAGTGAATAAAGTTTAAATTCTTTGATCTGGCAAAGAAGGACACCACCACATCTTTAAAGCTTTTTCTTACAATATACTTCCTCCTCCCAGATTCTCTCTTCCCTGAGTTTTCATGACACTAATCTCATCTGATTCTTCTACTTTTCTCACCATTCTTTCTCAGACCTCTTTACTGGATCATCAGCCATGTCTCATTCCTTCTGCAACGGTGGGCCTCAGGGATCTGTCCTAGGACCACTTCTCTTCTTTCTCTACACTCCCTCTCTTGGTGTCCTGGTTAATTTCCATGGGTTCAATTATCATCTCTACTCAGATGACTCCCAGGCCTATAAATGCAACCCTAGTCTGTCTCTGTCTGTCTGTCTGTCTCCCCCCCAACTCTCTCTCTTTCTGCATCTCTGTCTGTCTCCCAGTCTATCTCTTTGTCTCTCTTCTTTCATCTAAACCCATATTACCAACTGCCACTAACTGGCAGTCCTGTATTCAAACTCAAACTCACCATATCCAAAAGATAATTCATTATTCCCACCCCACCCCAGCTCTAACCTGCCCTTCTTCCTAACTTGTCTATTTTTCTTAATGATGTTACCATCTTTCCAGTCACTTTCCAGTCACAAGGTTTGGAACCTTGGACTTAGCTTAACTTCTCTAGTGCATCCCTCATTTCTAATCAGGTGCCAAATGCACTCAATTCTACCTGAACAATTTATCTTTCACCCGTACTTTCCCTCCACTTACATGAATACCACCCTAGTTCAAGCTCCCATCCCCTCTCACCTGGACCATAACAGCTTCCTTACTGGGTTCCTTGCAACCAGTCTCTCCCCTTTCCATAGATCTGCCACAATAATCTTAAGACACAGGCCTGACCATGTTTCTCCCTTGTGCAAGAAGCTCCTGTGTCTCCTCCCTTTTGTCTCAAGAATAAAATGAAAATGCTTCTGTTTGACTTTTAAAGTCCTTCAAAATCTGACTCTAGCTTACTTTTCCATAGTTTTCACATTAATCACCTTCATGATCTTTACATTCTAGTAGAACAGGCTTAACTGCTGTTCTTTAGACATGATGTTTCATCTCCCATCATTATGATTTTATGACTCTACAGACTCTCCTCCATACCTGGAATACACTCTTCCCTCATCCCTACCTTACAGAATACCTAGCAGTTGGTTGTTTCCCCCTCCCCAAAACTCTGTCCAAGTACCGTTTTTGAAAGGAAGCTCATGATTCCTCCAATCAGTAATGCTTGTCCCTAGAAAATATTTTGTATCTACTTTGTTTATATTTTGCATTTATTTTCTATGTATGTTTTTCTCCTTCCCTCCTCCAAAATGAACTTCTTGAGGTTTCTTTTCAAAATGGTACTGGAACAGAGTTTTGATTTTCTTTTTGCATTCCAATGCCTAGCACAATGTTAATGCTTAATAAATGATTGCTGAATGATTGTCATTCGTTTTTATCTACCACTGTCTTGACATGGTTCTCTTTTAAAATATAAATGCTCCTCAGAGAATTAACAGGAATGCTGGGCCTTTACATGAATTTACAAAATACACTCCATGTATTATTTCATTTGATCCTCATAAGAAACTTGCAAAATAGTACAGGTAGTTATTGTAGTGTGGTGGGAGGTGGTGGGGGAGAAAAGCTGGGAAAGGGTTTTGATCAAGACATCCTCAGTCAATTGATTTTCCCCTTTAGTCAAATTGATTAAATCACAGAAACTAAGGGACAGGTAACAGAGAATAAGTTGTTACAACCTTAAAAGAAATGTTTAGAAGGCTAATACTCTTGCCTCTTGGTGAGGTTTCATGAAAGTCTCTGATAAAAATTTATGGAATTAGAAAGAAGCTAACCATTAATTGGCAAAAGATCAGCCATGTCTTTAAAAGCCAGACACTGTCTCTAGAAGGTAGTTAAGGTGTGACCCTGGCAGCAGAGATAAGAAGAACCAAGCTCTTGAGAGGAAATAGTTCCTTTCCTGGGAAAGGAATTTCTCTCTTCCTCCATTTCCCCACCCATGTAAGCCATAATAGCATCTTGAAGTGGAACTTTTCACTCAGGAGACACTAGAGACGACACTATAAAAAGCAGGAGACAGTTCTTAGGAGTGAATTATGTAAGTAGGGAAGAGATCCAGCCTGATCTTTAGGAGCTGAGCTGCAGAGAGTACAGTTAAATGGCATGGCTAGTTCAGACTCTGTGCCCAGAAAGAACAGTAGTGGGACACCACAGAAAGCAAAAGACATTGGGGATGTTCAGCACCAGAATGATTCTCCAAGTGTACGCCTTTCAACTACTGTGTTCTAAGTGTGTGTGTGTGTGTGTGTGTGTGTACTCTTCCTACTGATCCTGTGTATACTTGTGGGGAAATGTGTCCCTGGTTTATGGAGGAAACATTCTGGGGCTATTGTTTGCATCAGACTCTGAGCTAACTGAAAGCGGGGACTGTCTTTTACCTCTCTTTTGTGTCCTCATCACTTAGCATAGTGCTTGGGGACTTACTAAGTGTTTAATAAATGCTTGTTGACTGATGCCATTTCATAAATACCTTCATTTTGAGCTGTGTCTTTTTGCTCACTATTGAAAGTAAGTATATCAGTTGGATCTTCTGAGCTCCACTTTTAGGCATATAGACCCATAGGATGAGTTGAACCTAAGGTAGCTGTCCTTATTCCCAGGGAACTGGGAATGGGAGTGTGAGTTAGAGAGATAACCTAGAGAGTACAATACATTGGCTGTACCCATTTTTACCAATGAGAAGACTGAGAACTACTGAGATGGTCAGCATAATAGATGTTTTTCATAGCTTTAGGTTGTTTTTTTTTTTTTAACATAGATTGTTGGACTGATCTCTTGAATAATCGTGACCATCAATGATGAAGCCCTATAGTGTTCTGGGTGCTTAATGTGATTGATGCAACTGAGGAAATAAAGAGTACTACATAGAGGACTTGGCACTCTATAGGGCAGTGGTTCTCAACCTTCCTAATGCCACGACCCTTTCATACAGTTCCTCATGTTGTGGTGATCCCCAACGATAAAATTATTTTCGTTGCTACTTCATAACTGTAATTTTGCTACTGTTATGAATCGTAATGTAAATATCTCATATACAGGATGTATTTTTATTGTTACAAATTGAACATAACCCACAGGTTGAGAACTGCTGCTATAGGGGATTCCTATAGTATAAAACGTCCTCCATGAGTAAGAAGCACTTTTGGCAATTACGTCTCTCGTGTAATGTCTTGCGTGACACTGAACAAACTCATCTGTGGTTATCTTTATCAAGGAACCTTGATGAAAGACTGCTTCTTGGGGGAGAACTTTTAAAACTGTGTTATTCTCTTGGTTGAGATTTAAATTACAAAAAATTAAAGTGGAATCTTGTATTCTATGCATCTTTCCATCACTTGTATAACTGTAACGATATGGGCTGCTAGAGAAAACAGTTTGTGAAATGTTCCCTGTTTCCTTATCATATTTTCACAAAGGATTTGATATGTATGTATATCATTCATATGTGAATAAAGATATATGTTAAGATGGGAAAGTAGGCACTGAACATATTTTTCTACTGTATTAGAAACTGTTGGGGTTTATGCTTTGTGCAAATAGCTTTTGAGACCCTAGGGTCATATCTATGGTTTCAGAGCAGGACTCTGTGAAAGCTTCATTGTTATAATAGTTATTAATAAACTTTCCAACAATAGGAGGAAATGTTACCGTTAAGAGAATAAGAATGTGCTAACTGCAGAATGATGAATCTAGAGTGAATCCAGCCAAAGCTAGGTTCAACTTTGCAGAACATACTTTCTCCAAGACGTCAAGGCGAAAGGTACACATTCTTCAGCAACTGATGTTCCTGCTGCTCGTGATGGAAGTGATTCAATCACAATCTTATAACTACAACATTTAATTCCTATTTCTATACATTTCCCTCTTTCCTCATTTGTTCTTTCTCTAGTTCTCTCTCTCCCCCCTCCTCTCTCTCTTTTTCAAATGACTGTTATTTTATAGAGAGCCACCAACAGAGGTTCACTGACTTGCCTAGCTAGGGTCCCAAAGCAAATTATAGGCAGAATGGGGAAGGAAAAAATCCAAACCTCTTAAGTCCTATCCCACAACCATATCCCCAAGCAAAAATTGCCTCTGGAGTAAGGGGGAATGTAGAAAATGAATGGTTTATGCTCTTATATTTTCATTCAAGACACCAGCATCAGCCACACTGTTCTAATTCTTTAAAAATAGATATTATGATAGCAAGTAAAAAATAGATATAATTCTACTTGCTTACATGTTGGTATTAAAACCCACAAAATCCCTTCAGGAACACTGGCATTTTCTTGGTCATTTTATGGAGTTTTCTTTAAATAGCTTAAAAGAAAAGGAAAAAAAAAACCCATACATACTCTTTCTACCCCCACTCCCACCCAACCAGAGTCCTCAGTTATGGCAAATTCCCTTAAACAATCTTCACAATAAACCCTAAGATACCTCCCCCTCCCAAGGGGACGCAATCTACTGACAAGACACAATGTGTTTAACTATAAAGGGTAATGTAGAGTTTTGTATTCAGGACCTGAGGATATATATATTATGATTCAAATCTATCCTCATTCTCCCTCTTTTTAAGCAAAACTTATTAGAAGTGAAAATATTTCAGATTTTCACAAAAGGAATAATCATATTTTATTTACTCTGAATATATAGTAATCATTCAAGACTCAGTTACTAGTCAGTATTCAGGGCTGCATACCTAAACTTCATCCATGTCTGTGAAACTCAGTTCCTTGAAGCAAAAATGAGGAATCTATTAGAACTCTAACCATTTGGTGAAAACAGGCTAATAGTAGGAGGAAAATGCAGGAAAGTGATTTCTGTCCCTTTGCCTTCTTCAGTTCATGGTACTTATTGGCTACTCAATGAGTTCCCGTAGGAACTGGACACTAAGAACATGATGTGAGATTTGGTGCTGTGGAACTACAGGATTTGGGTCTGTATTGGCACATTTTGGGGGGAATTCTATATCAAAGAAAACTGAAGAGGTCCTGCCTTATTCTTTCTTCTGAAAACCAGTAATGTCCATAGTAAGAGACCAGAAGATTCTTTGGAGGGTTGACTGGTCTGGTGTGTTCTCTGCAGAATATACATTCTGATGGTCAAGGAGATTCCTGACCAGACTGGGTCTATGTACTACCCAAGAGTGGCCTTAAACCTTTGGTGCAGCAAACCTGGAAGGATCTTGTTTCATACACATGGAGTAAATCTCTAGGGGTAGGAAGTGAGGTTCCTTTACCCCTACAGAGTGGCAGAGCAGAAGTTCATAGGAAAGAACATTAGAGGGGAATAAGAGGACATGAGTTTGAATCCCAGTTCCTCTATTTGCTACCTGGGTGATCTTGAACAGGTTATCTAAACTTTCTGGGCTTTAGCTACTCATCTATAAAATGAGGGCTTGATTTTTATAGATGAATAACTGAAGCCCAGAAAGTTTAAATAACTTGCTCCAAATCTATGATCCTTTGAACACTGGCCATGATTCTTTCACTAGGTAGTTATAACATTTATATGGTGCTCTTACTAGATGAGACCTACAAGGCTGTACAGTAGCAGATCTCTCATTAGGTATCTGGTTCTATGACTGTAGCCTTGGAAGAGTTCGGAGGAGCACTGTCCTGCAAATGATTTAGCTTTTTCCCCCTCCATTTAATTTTTCCCAGTAAGATGTCTTTGTTTCCTTACTACCCATGTGACCTTGGGCAAGTCACTTAACCCCAACTGTCCCTCCAAAAAAAAAAAACAAAAAAAAAGATGTCTGTTTCTAGCATATACCAGTAGATGAGAAAGAAAAGACAAAGTCATAGATCATTAGAGATAGAAGGAACCAGAGATATGATCTAACTTACCCTCCTCCTTTTATGGATGAGGATCATATACTAAGCTGAATTGGGGTTTATGAGAAACATTAGGAACAACAAGGATAGTATGTGTCAATCAAGAGTTGAGTTGAAGGCTGTGGGATTAACAATGCCAAGAAAAGGGAGGAAGAGGATGGAGAGAAAGGAATTGAGCTGCAGGATTTCTTATGACAAAGGACATGGATCCCACTGTAGGGGAAGGGGGATGAGAAAGGGTCCATGAGAAGTGGAACTGTCATTAACTTCATACATAGAGCCCTGTCCTCTTCCAGTACCAGGAAAGACTGAGCCACTGACAGATACCGAAAAAAAGAGGCACAATCAGCAGCAGCCATCTGATTGGTGACAAGATTGATAGTGTCTGAAGCTGTTCCTCATTATTATTATTACTATTATTATTTAAAGAAGCTCTCATTGTTTGGTGTCTGATGATAAGTTTCCTGTTTGGTGGCTAATCCTCCAGCTTCCCACTGATCTAACCTCAGGAACTTTTAAGCTGCCTATTATTAGTGTATCTGAAAACCTGTTTTCAGGCTCTAACATGCATTAGTGGGAAAGGTCTGACATGCTATCTGGTCCAGTTACCTCTGACACTAGTCTGGTGCGTGATTCACTCCTCAGTCCTTCCCTTAACCCTTAAAAAACATTCTTGCTTATTGAGTACAGGAGAGTTGTAGGGAGAAGGAGAAGGGCTGGGACAGAACCAAAGGCAGCAAAACTTAAACCACTATGTATTTCTAAGCCTCTTTCATGTCTCTGAATTGAAAAAAAAAAAAATTAAATGCAAAGTGTGCAGAGAGCAAAGAGAGAGTACAATGTGGAAGAGGCTAGAAGGCTTGCCTTAAAATTCAGAAAGATATGGGTTCAAGTACAGAACTGGTTGTGTAATCACAGGCAAGTTAATTAAAATGCCACCAGGCATTGAGGGTAGCTAGGTGGTGCAGTGGATAGAGTGCTGGGCCTGAATTCAGGAAGACTCGGCTTCCTGAATTCAAATCTGGCCTTAGACACATAGTAGCTGTGTGACCCTGGCCAAGTCACTTAACCCCGCTGGCCTCAGTTTCTTCCTCGATAAAATGAAGTAGAGAAGAAAATGGTAAACCACTTTGATATTTCTGACAAAAAACCAAACCAAACCAAACCAACCCATGAAGAGTCTGACAGGACTGAAAAATGACTTAGCAATGAGACTCCAGACAAATTCTCTAAGACTGTAAGTTTCAAAGGAGGTTTGGTGGAACAATCCCAATCCTCTCCCTTCACCTCAAAATGAGCAAAACTAAAAGAACTTTTTTTAAATGTATTTTTTTTTTATGCCATTCAATTCAAGAGGCAATGTATATAAACTAAGGCAATTTATATAAAGTGCTTTGTAAACCTTCAAATGCTTTGTAAATATTGGTGGTTACTATTATTGTTCAACAAATATTTATTCAGTTCTTTCAGCTTTATGAACAATGTCAATGTGATTGCTACAATGTAAATGAACTGTTTTTTACTTAAGAAGGAACGATATTATCTTATTTTTAAAAAACAGAGGCTGTTGGGGTGGCTAGGTGGAGCAATCAATGGAGCAGGAGTCAGGAGAACCTGAGTTCAAATCCAGCCTCAGACACTTAACACTTATTAACCATGTGACCTTGGGCAAGTCACTTAACCCTAATTGCCCTGCCTTCCCCCTCTAAAAAGCAAAAAAAAAAAAAAAATAGAGACTGTTTCTGACAGTGAACTGTTCTTCATTTGAAGGTCTAGAGATTGTGGGTTTACATTCCTGGCATAAAGAGCACTATGATCATTGTTACAGACATTTCTAACACACTAAAAAGAAAGGCTATATGGCAATGCAGGAGACTACAGGAATGAGACAGGTTATGATATCGTATGCATTAGACATTTGGAAGCTGTTCTCAGCTCTGTCAAATGTCTACACTATGATCTTCATCAAGACATGAAATCTCTTCATTTGTCTAGCTTCAGAGCAGAGATGAGGAATTTGTCACCACAAGACCATGTTCAGAAAGTACTTAGAGATCTTGAACTAGACATAAAAGCATGGTGAAATGAGCATGATATGCCCACTCATCCAAAGTTGAAAAATGAACAGGGCTGGCTAAGAGGACTAGACACAGAGAAGGGCTCTGTGCTCATAGGAATGTGGATGCTAACTTGATCTAGCTTTCAGTGCTGTCTGTTCAATAGGCCATCATATTTTGTTTCCAAAAGACAAACACAGCTGTTAGCTTTTGACCCACCCTCTGCTACTTAGCCAGAGATTCCACACATGGTGGCTACTAGAGGTAGATGAATGGGGTTCTCACTGGAATCCTGTGGCTTTGATATAAGGATCTCAAATTTTTGCAATGTGCTTTTTGCTTTGCAATGTGAAGTAGAGGGCATCTACCACTCTCCATACATTTAGGAACAAGTAACATCAGTTCCATGATCCTGAAGAAGGAAATGAGGCAAGGACAGGTCTGTGGTTGACCAAAAGATGAATTTTGGGACTCAGAACAGGAATCTGGTAATTATGAGAACAGGAATCTGGTAATTATGACAACTGAATGCCTCTGTTCTCATTTAATGATATAGTTGTATAGTACTCTGCAAGTGTTTTTTCTCACAGTAAGAATATGAGGTAAGTAGTTTTCATGTTATTATTTTGAGATTCAGAGAGGGTAGTGATGGGCCCAAGGTCACAGAGTTGTTAAGTGGTAGATCCAACACTCCAACTTGTGTTTCCCAAGTCCAGTGTTTGTTCTGCTAAACCATACTGTATTCTTTTCTATAGGTAAGTGCTTTTAGGAAGGGAAAACTTTATAAGTCAGCCCCTGGCTAAAATGACTTTGTGGAACCATTATAGCCCATTCATAATGACTGCTCTGAAATGACCACTCAAAGAAGCTGGATGCTTCTGAGATGTCTCACTAGGGCCAACACAGACAGGTTTGCTGATACCTAGTCTCAAGAGAAGATGAGATAGTTTTCCCTCAGATACACATCAGCCAAGAAAAGATGGGTAAGACTTCAGACTACTTCCCTTGTTCTGACATTCCAGAACCAGCGCTGGATTATTCTAAAGGGCAGTTAAGCATTTGTCTGGTGGCCTGTGGAATAACCTTCACTTTTAAGATTTTCCCAGTGGGAAGGCTGGCACATGGCCCTTAGTAATTTGGCCTCATAGGAATTTGCCTTGCACGATTTTCCAACCCTTGCCCCAAAGGCATAGTCATCCCAGCAAATCTCAGCCTGAAAGCCAGACAGTAAGAAAAAGATCCAATGGGTAATTAGTAAACAAGTATGGCCCCCATCAATGACAGCCAGAAGGCACCTGCTAGGAGATTTTCCTCAGTCCTTTGTTTTCATCTCGAAAATATTTCTTTTCTGGCATGGCTATGTGGTTTACTAGTAGTAGTTATTCCTGATTAGCTACCCATCTGTCATATTAAAAAAGCACAAATCAAAAGCTTGAAAAGACTTATTCCAGGGCCATCAGCAAGCCACACATCAGGGTTAGGAGAAATCTGAGCTTCTCTCTCTCATCCTGGCATCTGTCTGCTTTCAAAGCTCTTCCTTTTTGGTCAACCTTTAGCCAAAAGGCTTACTTAACAAGCTTTCCAGGAAAATGAAGGCTATAGTAGGGAATGTTTTAGTGACTTTGCTTTTTTCTGTCTGTTAAATGAATGAAAAAAGCATTTACTGAGCACTTATTATGGCCAAAACACTGTGTTACATGCTGGGGATAAAAACAGAAAAGACAGTCCCTTTTCTCAGGGGCTCACATTATAATGGGGGGGACAACATATATAGAAAGTTTTAGCCACAATTTGGATGGGAAGGTCCCATGGTCCTTAGGGTGCAGCGATGGAGCAGATGGCAACACCTCTTCTTTAATGTCATTTCCAATGATAAAATCATATCATTTTCTGAGGTTGAGTCATTTGACAGTGCCAAGGATTTTATGATCTGAGCAATTTCATTTGTCAAGCCTTGCCTATGACCACTTTGCAAACAGGCTGTCTATTGAAGAAGTAAGTCATTAGCCAAAGGTCCAAGGTGAGCCTCTGAAACTTAAGCCTCAGATATCAGTCCAGTCTGCTGCTGTGGAGCCTCCTGGAAACAAGCCTTTCACATCCTAGATAATTAGGGGAAATAGTTCTATACTTTTTAAAAAAATGACTAGGAAATACATTTTATTGCTTTAAAGTGGTCTCTATTAGTTATATTACAATGCATTTCCTCCATTCATAAAAATACACACACACACACACACACACACACCACTTTGTTTTCTATTTAGAGATGCTATTACTAACAGAGGATCAGTTCACCAGTCAACAAGTATGACTGATTGATCCTAGGGTGTGGGTGAAAAAACTATTGTATTACAAATCATCCTTTCCACTCTGGACTATCATTTGATTGGCAGCTGCAGCTTAATTTGGGTTTTTTTGGTAGCACCTGTTGACATTTGTGACATGATATCTCAGTTACTCCCAACTTTGCATGCGTGTTTTCTTTTTTTTTTTAATATACTGCTATATGCCAGGCTGGTCTGTTAGCTGCCGCTGCTTCCCAGCCCTGCCCACTTCTGCTAGAAGGTGTGAAGTTGTGTTATTATTTGCACACTCCAACAGAATAAACCAAAGTCCTTACCTGATGAAAGGAGACTCCCACTGCTGCCGCTGATAATTTTCCCTTTGCTACCCATGTTGGCTAACTTTGAAGTCTTCAGTGTTCCTGTCTCGGTCAGGTCAATAGCAATCTCGCTCAGGCTTCTCGCAGCATGAATTTTGGACTAGAATCAGATGGAAGAAATGTGATTATGGAGAAGCTTAGATTTGGTGAAACATTTACCACTTATGGACAATAGAAACCCGCTTGTTTGTGATGCTGCAATTTGACAATGTATCTTACTTGCCTAAGTATTTGACTATTCCAAGTCTGGGAACTTTGGATCCAGTCATTAGTTAACATATTACTGAAACTTCTGGCAAGGGCACATATAAGCAAGCTATCATCGAACATGAGTTACTAGTATTCCGCGATTATTTTAATTCTGTGCTTAAACATGTCTACTTCAAGGAGAAAAGAGATGAATTTTTAGAACTTGTATGAGTGTGTGTGGTTTTCCTAAAGAGCAGGTCTGACCATGCCCCTCTGCCCCCTCAATAAATTCCAGTGGCTTACTATTGCCTCTAGAATCAAATATAAACTCCACTGTGTGGCACTCTCACAACCTGACCTTTTCCATCTTCATACACATTGCTTGTGTCCATGAGCCTAGTGGTCCAGTCATACTGGCCCACTCATTGTTCTTATAACATGACATTCTAGGGTTGAGCATCTCATGGAAGAGGCAAGAGATAATTGTTACAATAGAGGGGGAAAAGAGGAAGGCAAAAGGGAAAGAGTCAACCTTACTCTCATGGAATTTGGCTTAGGGAAGGAATGACATGAACTCTAAACTGGGCATCTTGCCACA
>CM053585.1:427270570-427275570 GCA_028646515.1 Pseudochirops corinnae
AAAGCATCTAGAATCTAAAGTTCCATAATCAAATGTTGTAAATATATATCTATATCTATCTATCTATCTATCTATCTATCTATCTATCTATCTATCTATATACACACAATTATTATTATTATTATTATTATTATTAACTACATCCAACTGGAACTTGAGATACACAGGCACTGTGGTTGGTAGATCCATCCTGCCCTACTGAAAAGTGACATAGGAGAGAATAGACTGGGGGAGGGGGGACACACTGGGATGGCTGTTTTGGGGTGGTGGGTAGGGGAAAGAAGGGGAGAAAATATGTAACTCAAAATCTGTGGAAATGAATGATGCAAACTAAAATAAAATACAAAAAAAATAACATGACATTCTGTCTTCTATCTCTGTGCCTTTGTGCTCACTATTCCTTGTGCGTGGAATATTCTTCCCCTATATCTGCCCCTCTTAGATTTTCTGACCCCCATCAAGAATCAGCTTAAGTGACAACTTCTATAGGTGACATCTCTAAGGGCTCCTCCCCACTTTCCCCATCTGCTAATATTTTTTTTTCCAATGCCACCTTGTTTTTACACTTTGTGTATCTTGTATCTATCTATTTATGTACATGTAGTCTCTTTCATTAGATTATAAACTCCTTGAGGGTAGAGACTATTTTTTTTTCCTTTTTTATATATTCTCTGAGCTTAGCACAGGGCTTGATATATGATAACACTAAGTTGTTGACTGATGGAGTGATGTAAAAATTTCATGATGTTAAATCATTTTAAGTTGCATCTAAATTTTAAGCTGATCTCAAGATGTCTTTGTTATTCACGCAATACCAAAAAGGTTTCTTCATACTTTTAGGGAAATGGCACTTAGATGGTTAGTAGGTGTGTATGTGTTATTGACATGGAATTGTAGTATGTAAGATGTGAATACTTATGGAGCAAATGCTTGCCTGGTCATTCAGAGTCCAGTAAAAAGTAGAAATACAAACTTGTAAAGAAGCTTTCAATATCAAAGGAACTAATGAAAATGTGTAACTAAGAGTGTATATTATATATAATTTTATTTATAGTTATATATAGACTAATATTTGCAGTAAGGAAGAACAGTTTAAAAAATTGCTATGTTTATACATTAAGTGCCAAAGGTAATTAAGATATCCGTTTTGTTTACTGCTTTTGGCAAAAAAAAAAATGTTTTTCATTCCTACAAATATGTCTGAAGTTTACAATTTTCATTTAACAGCTGGGGACAAAATTCTGAGGACAGCAATGAAGACAATGGGCAGTATTCAATTACCTTTAGCAATATAACTGTAAATGTAATTGACAAATTTGCCAATTGTTCTTCTCAACTCAACTCATTAACCAATGTTAAATATTTAAATATAATCTACGTGATGTTTGAGGCAGTACGAGGTAGGAGATAGAGAGCTGCCCTTAAAGCCAAGAAAAGCTGGGTTCAAGTCTTATCTCCAATATATACCGACTGTACAAGCCTGGGAAAGTCACTTAAATTCTCATTGCTCTAGGCAGCTTTCTAATACTAGAGGTGGCAGAGTAGGAGCTGTCTTTCCTTGGTAGAACTGGTGAAGCAAATCTGGTCTGGAGTTTCCTGATCTGAAGTTTCTCATACAAATAAAATCACAGGTCTTGTCCATTTCCTTATGGATATGTAGTCCTAGCTCAAAGTCACAATGGCAGCTCTGAAGAACCTTAACACATAACTAATAATTAACAGTAATTCCCTGCCTGGATGAGTGCCATGGCCTTTCCTCCACACAGGCAAGCACAGGTGGAAGGGTCAAGGATATATTATAAAGGGAGCATAAATGGATTTCTTTTTTCTAGTTTCATCCTGGTGGTCCCCGTTTCTGCTCATTTTAATGTGCTCTTCTCTAGATGGCCAACTAGGCACATAAGCGCTGCAAGCACTGTCTAGACATCTATCATGCTATTCTGGGTTTTACAGAGCTTAGAAAAAAAATGTCTAGATTTTGGGATACAGCTGGTGAATGCAGGGAGTGGGTGGGGAAAGGTTGACCATGACCACGGTGCACTTTCCATGTGTTAACAAGATAAAACCTAGGGGATAAAGGAAATGCTGAAGCTCATAGCTTGTTTTGTTCACCTAGGAATGAACTGTCTTCCTCTTCAGCCTTCTACCTTGTGAATCTTTCCTCTAGTCATGATTCCTTCCTGACCTCAGCAATTTTCCTTGATCTCAGGACTAGGCTGGCTTTCTCAAGTTAGTGCTTCCTTGTTCCATAAAATAATCATGGCTGCCAAAGCACTTTCATAGGATTTGGGTCTGGAGCAGAAAACAGGAAAGGACTTCTATTTCATTTTGACATGGAATATCAACAGCACCCATCTGGATGAGAGCTATCTCTGAACAAGCTCGGATTATGTCTGGAGAAATCCTACTTCTCTTCTTTTTGGCAGCACCTACACCCTCATACAAGCTAGTGGTAATAAAAAGAGAAGCAAGCCCATACCTAGCATTTAGTTATTCATGAGAGACATGGAAAAGTCTAGGAGCTAAGGACACTAAGAAAAGGAAGCTGGAGATTTACCATTAATTTGCTGATGACTTTGCATTTGTGTGGTTAAACCTGAAGCTTCAGTGTCCTCAGAGAAAACCATGGACAATGGCCTCTCCTGTGCCATATTCACATATGGTTGTGTGTGTGTGTGTGTGTGTGTGTATATGTGTGTGCTTGTGCGTGCACTGGTGGTGATGGTGGTGTTATCTGTGAAATACCTTCACAGGTATTCACTATTCATTGGGCCTAGGATACCTAGAAAATACAGTCTCAAATGTCTGAACCTAGAAGAGGCAGCAAGAATCCAATAAAGACTTCAGAAAAACTTCCTGATTGGGTCTGGAATGGTAATATGACAATGACCAATTTAGGCTGGGTTGGAATACTCGCAGAAATGAAGGGGGGAGGTGGGGGAAGAGGTTCTTTTGGCAAAAGAAATAGTTTGACTGCCCCAGAAGGAACTTTCAGACTTCTAAGTCTCAGTAAGGAGATCTGTCTGGCTTAATGCCTTCTAGTCTGAGGTACCAAGCTCGCACAAGCAATTTCTTTTGACTCCTGGCCTTGGACAAAACGAAGAAGCCTGTGTTATCTTGGGAAAGAAGAAAGGATCCCTCAATTATTTGTTATCTGAAGGAAGAGTGTTATTAAGTTTCGGGGAAAAGCTAGGTCTTTAAAAGATAAGGTTGGGAACTGTGATTTCATTGGCATGGGGAATTCCCAGGTGAGGAAAAGTCCTTCTACCAAGGCAGGTGTCACTTTCTTGGTTACTTATAGATCTTTAACCAATTTGCATTTTAGAATATTTTCATCTGGAGATAGCAAGACCTTCCTTGACTTAAGGATATGAGGGGTTTTCAAACTTGGATAATGACCACTCTCCTGTTCTGATCTCTGAGGTAATATGGGGTCCGTTACTAATTGCAACGAACATCTCTACAGTATAATGAATGCCTCTTGTTCTCAAAGGGTTTCACAGACATTAATCCATTCATACTTAGCCCACCTTTTCCCTCCCCACAGGTAGAATTGTCCTCAACTATAAAACTGGCAGAAACTAATCAAGTCCAAGTCTAAGTGTGCACATGCATGTGTGTGCCTGGGTGTGAGTGTGTAGAAATGGGGGGGAGAGAAAGCGAGAACAACAGAGGTGGGGGAGAGGCATGTGGCACACATGTACATGAGCTAGGCAAACAAAATCCACAAAAGGAGAAAATATCCAAACTAAGGAAAAAACGTGAAATTTTGGGCTACCTTTTGGGGTACTGTTTGCTAAGATCACCAGACAACACTTGTCTCTGGGGTTGGTAAATATTACATGAGAGGCCCTGCTGAAGGCCTTTGGAGAAACGAATGGGTGGTGTGGAACTGTATACAGTAAAACATGACGCGATGTCTGATATATTAACCACCGTGAACTGTTCTAAAGTATTTTAGAAGTGTTTGGTCCTGAATCGCTTAGACAGAATTCATCTGGAGGTATAGCTATTCTCCAGGAAGAGTCTTAGTAGTTTTTAGGTGTGTGTGAGTATATGTGTACACACACACACACACACACACACACACACACACACACGTGTGTGTGTATGTTATTTATACACATTACATCATACTTGCATATTACCCATTCCTCACAAGGGGATTTTGTGATATACTTTCCCTAAGGGGGTATTTGATCAGCCCTGTCACCTCTGTTTTAACTTGGGGAGCTTTCATTCATTTAAGTAACATAACTCTGGTACCAATTTGCCTAGTAATTCCACAATACTCATCTCATTTAAACTTGTGATCATTGGCTAAGGGCAGGAATTTGGGCTCCTGTTCTCTAGATGGACAAAGTGACCAAATGTCGTACACTGTCCCCAATGCAATATATGTCAAAGGTGGGGGCACGGAAGGGCATCATGGCATTTGTGATCATCCAAGACTTACTTTGGTGAAGTGGCTGTGCCCAAAGAGGACACACTTTTCCCTCCACAGCTTGAAGACTGGCTACTGAAATAGTGGGATGTTAAGGCCCTCCTTGTTGATGTTGAAATTTGGTTTAGTCTTTTAATTGACTCTAATTGGTATAATGGTATATTGGTAATATAATATTAAAATAATTTATAATTATAACATTGTATAGTAATAATAATTGATGTTACATCATCTTCTGCATAAAAATGCTTTCTTTCAGGACAAACACAAGCAGAGTCTTTACATGATCAATCAACCAATTCATCAATAACACTGTACAAGGTATACTAGAAAGTCTATTCAGCTGACAGTTGTGGTGTAGTGTGCTAGACTGGGAATGCTGCAATCTGAATTCAAATCCCCTTTGCTGTGTGATCCTGCTCAAGTGGCTTGACCTCTCTGAGACTGAGTTTTCTCATTTTGGGGGGTGGGTGGGAGGGGTTCAGATCACCACTGAAAGATACAGCACAGTAAAGATATTTCTTTTAACAATGGAAAATTCTTACACAATATACTG
>CM053585.1:427280570-427295657 GCA_028646515.1 Pseudochirops corinnae
GATCTCCTCAGCTGGAATGTACTGCCAGCGGCAGCATGCCCGGGCCCTGGCTCCTCTGGCTCTCTCCAGCCCTCTTCCACCTGACTGACAAAACATTCACCCAACATCTCCTGTCCCTTCCTAGTCAAACACTTGTATTGTGTGCCTCCTTGAAGCCCCAGCTCAGGTTCTTTTTCCTTGGTGAGGTTTATCTAGCCCCTCTCAGTCCAAGATAATCTATTCCTTCTCTGAATCTCCTAATAATATTCTTAGGACGTTAATCACCCACTACCTCCTATTATTCTATAAATGATTCTACGGTCATCTTTTGGTCTTTTGTATGTCTCCCTCCCCCATAGACTGTACCTTCCTTGGGGGTGGAAATCAATTTTTTACATTTCTTTGTATCACATGATTATATATCTAGAATAGGAAAGGATGTTAGAGAGAATCTAACTCATCAATTTACAGATGAGAAAACTGAGGTCCACAGAGTTGATGTGACTTATCCAAGGTCATACAAGCAGTAAGTGAGTGGCACAGTTGTTTCCCTCAGTGCCTTGAAAATAGTAGGTTCTCAGTCAAATGACTGATTAATTTCTCTCGATTTAAAGGCTTAAAGTTTCTATATATTAGATTATTATATATTATGCCCAGAGGATTTCTTTTCTTTTCCTATATCTCTGTGAAGCAGAAAGAAAAAACACTCTTGTGCTAATTTGACTGCTGGGGGAAACTGAGATAAGAGCAGCTGACTCAACTTTGTAAAATTAATTTCCATTTTTATACCTATTCTTCCTCTCCTTCACCTAGGGCCCCATGGCTCTACTTTCTTTTTTCTGCTTTTATTTTTGGAAGGGGGAAGGTAGGGCAATTGGGGTTAAGTGACTTGTCCAAGGTCACACAGCTAATTAAGTTAATTTGAACTCAAGTCCTCCTGACTTCAGAGCCAGTGCTCTATTCACTGCCCCATCTAGCTGCCCCTCTACTTTCTTATTATTGCCCTGGACAAATAACTGTAAACTGCTGCTAATTTCTCCTACTATAGAATATTCTCTTCCTCCCCCTTTGAGTAGCCCTGATTCCTGCTCTTCTGTGGCAGCATTTTCTGAACACTGGACACATGATCCAAGTGTTACCAGTGCTTTCTCTCCATCTGCAGAAAGTACTGTGATGTGGTTTGCTCTCCCTTCTTATATGCCTGTGAGGTGGTACCCCAAATGGCCTTTGGATTCTGTTCTACTAGTCAGCTGTGAAATGCAGGATAAGACCTCTGCTTCTAACTGGAGTGGCTGTTCTATGCAGATTACCAAGTTAAAACTCCACATCTGTCCTGCTGAGTTATCATATGCTGCAGGTACAGACTGTATTGCATGAATTACATATTTTTCCTGTGTACGCAATGTTTCTTAAGTGCAATGAGAAGATCCTTTGGAAATACAGGGACCCTTCACAGTGTGTGTGTGTGGAAAATCCAGGAAGCAGATTCTGAAGCTGAGTCATGCATGGTACAGTGTGTGCCAGACTTGTTTTTTAAAATTAAATTTTTTTAATAAGAAAATTTGATTTTCTGTCCTTCCAAGCCTTCCCCATCAATGGAGAAAAAAGGAAAAACTAAGCCCTTGTAACAATTATATACAGGCAAACAAAATAAATCTTGCATTGCCATATCCAAAAAAATGTATATTCTATGCCCTGAATCTACCATCTCTCTGTCAGAAGGCAGGGAGCATGCTTTATCATCGGCCCTCCAGAATCACGGTTGTGTACAAGACTTCTTTTTTCATCTAAGCAGGGAAGGGGTAGAGTTAATGGTATTCAAAATCAACCTTCTTTTCTTGGCAGGAGTCTGATCTTACCAATGTCCCCCTAGAGCTACCTTTTAGTTGTAAATCTGACTCTGGACCTGTCTAAAATGATTTATGTTTAGGTACGAGGCCTGTTTTTAAGGTCTCTAACTGCGGTTTGTGGGCTGTATACAATTCTAGGGCTGTTAGCAGACAAAGAAAGGCAAAGCATTGGGCTGAAGTGGTATTCTGAACTGAGACCCTTTTTTAGCATCTTTTTCAGCATGAGCAGATTTGTCTTAATCTAGTATCCCCAGGAAAAATTTCTGGGAGGTAAAATACAACATAGAGGCATGCAGGAAAAAACACAGACAAACCAAACTATATTTCTTTAACACCAGAGCATAACTCTCACACTGGGAAATTTGGGGGCTGGGAATGATGCAGTTTGATACTCTGTAGCTGGCATAGTAACTGCTTCATTTATGTTCTTCCTTTTGCTCTGATTGCTTATAATTATGTATATACTAAAGTTGTCATTTCTGGAAGTTTCTTAAAAAGATACTAAGCCCCGGAAAGAATTTTTGCTTGTTTGTTTTTTAAAGAGCAAAAAAACTTTCAGCCTACTCGAATGGGGTGTCTGTTGGGGGGAGAACAGGATGTCAAAACTGGAGACATTGGCAGTATAACCACATGAGAAATTTACCAAATTGACTAAGTTCACCCTATTTATTGTCACATTCTAATGCAGCTTCTAGCTTGGCATCCTGTGCATAGTCTACATAATATAATCACCCATCTTCTAACATGACTGAACAAGGACAATAACATCATAGAAAGAAGCAGACCCCTAAACATTAATGCATCCTTCCAATGGAGTCATGCAAACCTCATCCATTCAAACATGTAAGAGGGATCTTCCAGCTTACCTGCGTGGGTCATGAACTTCCACTGAAAACTTCTTCTCTCTGAAGTACAGATTCTCTAACTGTCTCCATTGGAATATCTGAAGAGAAAACAACTTTCTTTAAATACAGTAGGAGTTCATAGCTGTAGTCTGGTCCACTGTTAACTTCTGCTGTGGGCTGTTCTCTTATCCAAGTACAGTCTGAATGTCCCGTTTCCTCATTCTCTGTTTCTTGCTTGAAACAGACAGGGACATATGGATTGCCAGCTTTAAAAAAGGGCACTCTGGGTGTGGATTTTCCTGCAGGTTTCTTAAAAGGAACAACACAAGCTCTTTCCAATCCTTTCCCTTTGTTTAACTCTCTCAGACTGCTCTCAGCTTTGCAGACTTTTTCCCTCAGAGAGAGAGAGAGAGAGAGAGAGAGAGAGAGAGAGAGAGAGAGAGAGAGAGAGAACGAGAGAGAGAGAGAACACACTTGAGGACGGAGGAGAGAAAGAAAGAGAAAAGAATCTTTCAGAAGTAAGCAGTAGCCATCTGTGAGTAGTGCTGAACTGAGCTTCCTCCTCTCAGAGTGCTGAAATGGGAAAGCGTTCAAATTCCCCAGTCTCCCATTGGGACTCCACTTCCTGCCCACTAATGTGTACGAATCCCTGACTCGAACTGGTGCTCTGGAAACTCCTCTCCTCAGAAAGCCTCTCTGTGAAGGGCGGAGGCTGTTATGACCTTAATTCAGGGGAGGCAACACGAGATAACAATATGAGCCTGTCAAGCCCATTCTCTCTGCAGCACAAAGAGAATCAAGAATTCTGTTTCTGCAGCAACTTTCTGTGCAGCCAGAGTTTACCTTTAGCCCAGTTGAAAAGGGCTAGAGATGAGGAGGTGGGGGCATAAGCTGCTAGGAGAATATGCCCTGGCAAATATTTATTAGGCTTCCTCTACCCCTTTTGAGCCAAATCTCCCCTTCAGTATGTGGTGGATAAATTATCTAAGAAATCTGATTTTAATGTTTGGAAACAATTAAAAAGCTCATTCATTTAGTTCTAAGAATGGGATTTCCTTTCATCTGATGAAAGATAACATCATTTAACCCTTTTGGAAATGACAGAAGAGGTTAAAGTAAAATTTTAAAATTATGTACATAGTAGGTAGGTTTCTCATCACCTTCTTAGGGGTTTGGCATCATCTTTACTGAAAAGGGAAAAGGAAGAAAACAAACACCTTTTATATCTTGTTTATGACCAGCCCTGGATGTTCTGTTCACTCTCTTCCAGCCTTTCATTTTTTCTGTCCTCCCTTTGCTCTTTATTTTACTCGTTAAGCTAATGTGGACTCACAGATCGGGAGTTGGAAGAGGTTACAGTGGTCATCTAGTTCTTCCCCTCCTCATTTCCTTACTCTACACATGAGGAAACTGAGGCACAGGGTGATTTAATGACTTGTCTAAGGTCATGCAAGTACCAGTATTTCTCTATTCTCATCTCTCTTAAAGATCCTCTCTCCACTCCCACTCCCTTCCCCCCACCCTCCCCACATCTACAGGTCTGCTATAGCCAAATCTGGCCTCAGACACTTACTAGCTATGTGACCCTGGGCAAGTCACTTAACCCTGTTTGCCTCAGTTTCCTTATCAGTAAAATAAGCTGGATAATAAAATGACAAACCACTCTAGTATCTTTGCCAAGAAAACCCCAAAAATGGGGCCATGAAGAGTCAGACATGACTGAAGAATGACTGAACAGCAGCATAGCCTGCTACCCACCCTAGCAACGCTCCATTCAGCTGCATTGTTCCATCTTCAGCCAAAAGCTTTTCTTCCATTGTATCAGCTTTTTTAGGTCTCTCATGGTATTTTCCATCCAGCTTCCATGATATACTATCTAGACCCAAGGAATGTTTGCTTAAAAGATGTTAACTCTGAGTAAATCTGGAGAGGATTAAAAGATGCTTCCTACAGAGGCTCCATTCATTTCTGATTGCTCTTTCATAAACAATATCACCCATTATAGCCCTCATACATTTTTTTTTTAATTTTGTATTCTCCTTTTATAGCTTAGGATAAATTTCAACCCTAAACCTGAGAAACACTTCCATGTTTTGGGAAGGTACCCCCAAGTGGGCAGAGGGGTGTCATTTATGTGATAGGAACAAAAATCCTATATTTAAGGAAAGGAATGACCCAAAGCCACAATAGTCTATACCTCCTGCAGCTGTTTCTTATTTGTCATTGATTCATTGCTGCTTTTGGTGTTTCTATGCTCAGATACCCAACACTAAGTATGGTTTCCAAGGGAGGATGTAACTGTGGATCACTCTGAAATTTCTCAGTAAAAGCAGGCAAAGTTCCTCTCCTTCCTCCAAGTGGAAATATATTAGTAGTTCTTCTACCTGCAGTTATCGCAGCCACTAAGGTAATAAAACACACCCAAGCTATACTTATGGTTCCCTGACACTTCTCACAGCTTTCCCTCCTAATCCTATTTTTAAAAATAGCTGGCAAAGAGAATAAGAATTTTATCCATTTTATTCACAACATGCTTTTCTTTTTTTTAACATCTCAAGGTTAAATACCCTTGATATTTGTAACATAGAGATTTGCTAACTAGTATTCAGATTTCTTTTCCGGAGAGAGGGGGGATGCAGGGCTGGGAGATCCTGGAGATAGGTTTCCAATTAAGGCCAAGGTTTTGGGGAGAGTGGGAGGGTGGATTCCATGTTTCTGTGGACCTCTCTTCTTGTACCTCACTGGTCAGATAAAAGTCCAGATGCTTGGAATAGCTACAGTGCTTCAGACACTCTTATTCTCAGTACAACAGAGCTACATAGTTACACTGTGTTCCACTGGGAAGCCATGTGGTCAGGGAGGCTGTTTTCCCACATCATTAGGGTTCTTCTCCCAGCACGGAAGAGGAAGCAATGCCTGGTAGTGCAGAAATGCATAAGGGAATTCCAACTAGCTGCATCCAAGGCACTTGCTTTTTCTCTCTCAGTCTTCCTTCCTCCTTCCCTCCAACTGATAAAAGACCCCACAGAGCTGAGTAATGTTTGCGGTGAGTTCCCTGGCAACTCCTCCCCCTTCATCCCCCAGCCCCTTGCAAAACAAAACAAAAACCAAGCCTTTCCTCTAAATGCTCCCTACTGCTGCCTGGTGTAGAGAGTTACACGTCTGCCGGCCAGCACAAACAAAAGCATCTGGACTCTGCCGAGGGTCTGTCTCCTGCGGCTGCTGCTGCTTCTCACAGGCTCGCTGACAGTGCTTCTATCCAGCAGGCCCCAGGGGGGGTGGGATGAGAGTAGGAGGAGAGGACTTTCTGGACAACAAAATGATTGCATGCTCTACGTTTTCTTCCTAGGAAATGAACTCTGGAGTGTGGGCCTTGGTCCTCTCTTCCTAAGATGCTACTCTTTCCTCGGTTTTTTTTATATGCTATATACTTGTCCTTCCTGGGCGATGGCTCTCAACATGCCTCAAAACTTTATTTTTTCTTGCAAAAGAGGCTTGAATTGATTCAGAGCAGATAAGATTTCCCTACCATAGGTCAAAATATTGCTAGATATGCTGAAAAGGAAAGGGAAATTGTGAGAATGAGAAAGACAAAAGTGTCAAACATGCCAAAGGATGTTTGAAATCTTCCTTGAGGACTGGGTTTCTATAGTGGGGCATTAGAGGGTACCAAGGTACCCGGAGGTGGGTTGGACTGCTGCCAACACAATTAAGAGCCCTATGCCTAGACTGGTATGAATCTATATAGAATGAAATAAGCAAAACATACAGAACAATATATTCATAGTGATTACAATAATGCACATTAAAACAACACAGGAAACTCTTAAGCATAATGACTAATCCTGGCCCTGGAGAACACATGAAAAGCAGAGGTATCAGACTACCAGCTTGGGGCCCCATTCAGCCTGCAAAACTCTCTAGTGCCAGCCTGAACCAGATTAAAATGTAAATGGGAAATGTTTAAAAAAATAAATAAAAATACAGCCCAACATAGATAATGCTGATTTGTGGTTTTCTAAGCCCATGTGGCCCATAGGGATCTGTCTCTATTTGAATTTGATACCGCTGATGAAAAACATCTCCCTCTTTTCAGGAGAGAGGAAGCAGAATGTTGCACACACTGTCAGCCTTGGTCACCATGTTACTTTTTTGTTCAGTTGTTTCAGTCATGCCTGACTCTTCATGGCCCCATTTGGGTTTTCCTTTTTTTTTTTTTTTTTTGGCAAAGATGCTGGAGTGGTTTGTCATTTTCTTCTCCAGCTCATGAGGAAACTGAGGCAAACAGGATCAAGTGATTTGTCCAGGGTGACATAGCTAGTAAGTGTGTGAGGCTGGATTTAAACTCAGGTCTTTCTGACTCCGAGTCTGCTGCTGTATCACTGCACCACCTAGCTGCCCCTTACGGTTAGTTTTGCTCAATTGTTTTTCTTTGCTGTAAGGGAGGATTCATTGGGTAAGGACAGTATATCTTGAAGTGACTGATATAAAAACAAAAGGCATAGGCAGCTTCCGTTTTTGGACGTGGCATGGTGCTGGCTAATCTGGGAAAAAACTTTAACTTATTAGTTTGTTACAGAATATATCTAAATTGTATGTTCTGCTTCCTTCTGTTTTCTCCGCCAAGGAGAATGACCCTGGGACTGTAAAAAATGAAAAAAAAAAAGAATAAGGAATTGAAATCCAAGATACATAAGGAGATAATGAATGTTCTGATCTGCCTTTGATGAGTTCAAGTGACCAGATCCTAATAAACTACACTCCAGAGCTGCTGAATGTGATTGCTAAACCAGCGTTAGTGATCTCTGAAAGGTCATGGAGAATGGGAGCGATGCCACCGGGCTAGAGAAATGCAAACAATGTCCTGATTTTCAAACAAAGGAAGAAAGTGGCCTCTGCAATAGGCCCATGGGCTTGACTTAAGTTCCTGGCAAAACCCGAGTACATTCTGGAATGCATTATTAAAGGGATTATTAGTGAGCATCTAAAAAAGGAAGCAGTGATAACAGAGAGCCAGCATGGCTTCATCAGGAACAGGTCATGCCAGACCAAGCTCATTTCCTTTTTTGACAGGGTTACCATATTGGTAGATTAGGGGAATGTTATTTACCTAGGCTTTAGCAAAGCATTTGAAAATCTCTCCTGCTATCATTTTACACAAGATTGGGAGATGCTGATGAAGCAATCCTGCAGCAAGGTGGATTCAGATTTGGTGGAATGACCAGACCTAAAGATTTGTCATCAAAGTCAATTCAGAGGGAGGCCCCCGACTGAGACCTCCAGGGATCTGACTTGGCTTTATTCTGCTCAACACTTTTATCAATAACCTTTTCAAGTTTTAAAATTGTTCACAATCCTTAATGGTGTGGACGATATCATGGACTGATGTTATCTCCTAAACAAGCTGTGAAATTCCTTTCACTGGGTTGTTTTTAATAAAGGATGAATTTCTTGCATATGTTCTGGATACCAGTTGACATCACAACTTGAAGTTGCTGGTATTGATCCACTGCCAGTTTTCATGCTTGACTTATGACCTTGGGCTTCATCCTTAAAACTGATAGCTGAGAAGGTAGAGCAGCCCAAGAGCTGGGAGATCAGATGGAGAGAGTTCAATTTGGCATATACAAAGTTGGTTCCCTAGAGGGAAGCCCTCCAGGGAACCATGCAAAGTCACTAAAGATCCCAAGGGCTATAGGAATGGCAGGAGACTGAGGGAGCAGCCAAGCACTAAGGAGTGCCTGGATCAAACTGAAAGCTACAGGGATGAGTCAACAGAAGAGGAACAGTAGCTGTGGAGCCACAGAAGAATTCTTGGAGAAGATGTAAGCCAGAACCAATGAGCAAGAAAGGGTAGAGTCACAATATAAAGGAGCAAACCTCTCCTTCAGCTGTGATTTATATGAACCATGTAGGTCCTATTGAGTAGGGTTTGATACCCCTACTGACATCAAGTGCTCTCCAGTTGTTGTGTGGAGGGTGTCTGTTAAGGGTACTACTGTAGGCCTTGGCAATTATATATGACCTAGTGGAGATGGAACTCATACATGAGGATTGCTTAATTCTCTAGTAACTGAAAATTCTTTTCACTTTAAGAGGGGTTCTATCTAGCACTGTATAACTAGAGAACTGCCATGGACAGTGGGATTCACTGGAGGGGCAAATTCCTGACTCCCTAGAAACCCAAAATAGTGGAATAAAGACCTTATCAGTGGGGCAACAAAGACAGGACAGGAATATGCACATTAAGTACAATAAGATGAAATTTTATGGAGACAAATGTTAAGCCCTGCACTTGAGATCAACATTATCAATTTTAAGATGGGATGTGACTTGACAATCATTTCAATTTATCTGAAAAGAGATTGTTGTTGTTGTTTTCAGTAGATTACATGCTTGAGTCAGCTGGAACACCTCCAAAAGAGAAATAAACTGAAGTGCTATTAAGAGAGGTAGAGTGTCCCGGATGATGGAGAGTTGAGTTCTATTACATTTTGGTGCATGCACATCTTTAGTATCACACTCCATTTTGTGTGCTTTCTTTTAAGAAGGAAAATGACAAAGCTAGAGAAAGTATGGAGGAAACTAACCAGAATGACGAGAGAACTGGAATCCATGCCAGAAATTGAAGGATCCAGAGAAAATAATAAATAATTGAAGGATCTGAAGGAAATAATACTTAGGATGGAAATGAAAGCTGTTTTCAAACATCTGAACAAATGTTACATGGAAAGAACAGACTTCTTCTTGCTCACAAAGGGCAGAAAAAGAAGCAATGGGTTGAAATTTCCCATTATTAGTGATCTTCAAGGAAAGGGAAGGGAAGAGAAAGAAAGGAAAAGATAGATAATAGGCATTTATTAAATATCTACTACGTGCCAGACAGTGGGCTAAAAGCTTTACAAACATGATCTTATCTGATCCTCACATCAACCCTGTGAGGCAGAAGCTATTATAGTCTTCATTTTACATTTGAGAAAACTGAGGCAGAGTATAAGTGGCTTGCCCAGAGTCACACAACTAGGAAATGTCTGAGGTAGGATTTGAACTCAGGTCTTCCTGACTCCAAGTCCAATGCTCTATCCACTGTGCCACTGTGCTACATGACTACTTGTTAAAGGTATTGTAGAGAGGATTCTCTTTTGTGAGGTCCCTTTGAATTCTGAGATGCAGTAGTTGACCAGAACATTTTTAGGCCCTCCCCTTCAGTGTCCTATTTCCTAGATTTATGTTCTCTTGGTACTTTAAGCCTTGGGCTAGTAGAGAGAAAGCCAGCAGATTCCTTCCAGAATCTCCATTTGAAGGACTCCAGGCCAGCCAAGTCTTCATTCCTCTCTCGTCCGCACTCCTGACTCTCCAGACTTTCTGTACCATGCCACAGAGAACTCTTTGCCCTGGAAGTACATTCTGCCTCTGCGGCCTGGACTTTTCACACTGGAAGTATTCTCTGCCCTTGCAACCTCTTCCTCCTATTGGCTAGTTCCTCCCAGAATCTCCATTTGAAAGATCACCCCCCCCCTCCCCAAGGCATGTCTTTTTCTTCTTAAGGCTGCACCTCTAATGCTCTGGATTTCCCCAGAATTCCCCCAAATGGAGACACTCTTCAATCCTCCTTTTCAGCTCCCTTTTATGTGCTCCTCCCCCATTCAAGTGTAAGCTCTTTGAAGGCAGGAGACTGTCTTCTACTTGTGTCTGTATTCTCAGTTAATAAATGCTTGTCAACTTGACTTGATTCTGTCTCTCTCATATAAGACAATTTGGTTTCACAGATAGAATAAGAATATGAGGACATATGTATGTTATTCCCTCTGCTATTACTGACGTGACTGTCTAACCTCAGGTCAGGTAGATAGCATCTCTGTGTCTCAGATAATAACCCTCCTCCTAGATAAAGAACATAAGGTGCTTTGAGATCTTCAGATGAAAGACTCACTAGAAATACACCTGATCATTATTAACTGTGCTAAGACAAGGTAACTGGGTTAGTCCTATTAGGATTCTGTGTACTTTTTTCTCTCTTCAATCACGTTGAAAAGCTAATTAGAAGCTATGAAACATCCTGTCCTATCAATAAAAATAGTTTATTAATTATTGCCTATATAAAATAATACTAGGTTAATACCATTCATCTGAGATTCTGAATAAAAAGCTTTGTAAAGGTTTTCTCTTTGAACTTTGGATACCTTTCCAAGAAGAGTCAGTGACAAATGTTCATTCTTCTGCTTTTACAGATGGGGAAATGACACCTAGAAAAGTTAAGTCCTCTGACTAAGGCCACCCAGAAAGTCAGTGGTAGAAACAGAAATAGAACCAAGGGACACCTGGTACATTACACTAACCCTCTGACCATGTTTCCTTTCTACATGAGACTATGAATTAATGGTAATTTGTGTGTGGTTCACTTTAAAAGTGGAAAGATTTTAAGAAAGAGGAAAAAGTGACTGAACAATAGGAAATGTCTCAACAAGCCCTTTTTTCCTTCACAGTGATTTTTCTTTTCTCTCTTATTTTTCCCCCAAGTGATAAAAGGGAAATGATTCCTTCTGTCACTAGTGCTTTGGCTTTTTTAGGTTTTCTGTGGTGCAGTGGATAGAGCACTGGACCTGGAGCCAGGAAGACTCATCTTTCTGAGTTCAAATTTGGCCTCAAACATTTACTAGCTGTGTGACCCTGGGCAAGTCATTCAACCCTGTTAGCCTCAGTTTCCTCATTTGTAAAATGGGCTGAAAAAGGAAAAAGCAAGCCAACCCAATATTTTTTGCCAAGAAAACCCCATATAGGGTCACAAAGAGCCAGATGCAACTGAAAAATGAGTTATATAGCACCTCTTCCTTCTATGTCCCTCAATAGATGGTAATGCATTGAATAGAGTAATGAACCTGGAGTCAGGAAGTCCTGAGTTCAAATTCAGCTTCAGATACTTCTGAGTTGTGTAACCCTGGTGAAGGTACTTAATCCATTATGATGAATACAATAATTTCCTCATCTATAAAATGGGGATAATAGCACCCATCTCCTAGGGTTGCTGTCAGGATTTGACGAGATATTTATGAAGCATTATGAAAACTTTAAAGCATTATATAAATGATGATGATTATGTAATAAAACCCTTACAAGCTCCACTTGGAAGTTTGCATTAAAAAGTAATATTAAATCTACTGTGGATAAAGTCCTGCATGCTGTTTGACTTCAGGAACATGTCTGAATGTCCCTGGGCTCTGGGTTCCAATTTGCCAGTGATTTTCATCGTAACTTGAGACTCATAATTTACTTTTTGAGCCTCAGTATCTTGATTTATATAATAAGAGGTGAGAATAACAAAATATCCCAAAAGGAATATTAATGTGACAAAAAGAAATATTAAAATGATTAGCTAATAAAAAATTCACCTTTGAGAAGCTTGCTAGGGCAGAATAAAAATGCCTAAAAGAATAGGATCCTAATATTGTACTCTTATTTTTGCACTGAAGACCAAATTTTGTAGACAACTTATGTTCAACACTAAAAAAAAGTAATTTACCATACTCTTTGTGATGAAACGGTGGTGGCCATGACAGAGGGGCCTGATGTCATTAACTGTCACCACCCATACTTATGTATGGAGACCTCTGCTAGCATGTCCCTTTAAAGGGAATGTGGCCACTAACTGGGGGTGTCAAGATAATGGTGATAAGGACACAGGGTTCAGAGGTTTGGGGAAATCCTGATTCCCTTCTTGACTACTACTGAGTCACCATTAATGACCCAGTAATCTCTGTTTCACTAGACCAGAGTCCTCACATATAGGGAAGAATCAACAAATGGTAAGGTGATAGGCATATCTTCAAAATACTTCAAAAATATGAACAAAAAAATTTTTTTGGTCAACTTCATATTCCAGAAACCAGCAGTACAGTACTACATTTAGACATCGGTGAGGACATCTGGCTTATTGTGACATAGGAATAAGTTTCAATTCTGCCAGCTCTCATTGGCTCTCCCAAACTAGAAAGGCTTTGACTATGGGCTTGATGACACATTGTATATTTATTTTTCCTAGGAGAGCCTGGCTAAATTTGGAAGGGCTCAAAACCAGGGGAAGAGATTAATTTTTCAGGCCTGAGTGACTCAATAAAGTCTATCTCTTTAGGTACACAGTGGGTAATAATCTGAATCAGGAGAGGTAGCATTTACTCCAAAGAAATCACAGATCCTTGAGGTAACATGATCCACTGGAATCAATGTTGAATGTAGAGGCAGAGGATACTTAACCACCCAGCTTAACCACAAACTACCTGTTTGGCCTTGGACAAGTAAGTGCCCCTTAGTATCCTCAACTCTCAAATGAAAAGGTTGGACTAGATGACATCTGTGTTCTCTTCCCGCTTTAAATCAATGATCTTGTGAGCCTGAATACTGAAGAATAAGGAATGTGGGTGTCTAGGAATGCACACACATACATACACACACACACACACACACACACACACACACACACAGGCTATAGGGCTCATGGGCTAATTATGTAAATGCAGTGAGAGTGAAAAGGTGGACAAATTGAATATTAAAATAGTACCCAGTAAATATATAGAAACAAACAAAACAGATGAAGACCTTCAACATGATGGGTAGATTCATCCTCTTTGGAAGATCTATAGAAATACAAGGGCAAGAACCATACAGGACAATAAGGTGTGGAAGTATTTGTGTCTGTCACAGTCGAGGAAGGACATGTATCACTGAGTTCATGGATGGTTGGAATTATCCACAAAGGAAGAAAAAAAATGACCTTTCTTCTTGTAATATCTTTAGAGAATCACAAAACTTTAGAGTCAAAGGAAGAGACCTTAGAGATCAGATTAGGGGCAGCTGGGTGGCATAGTAGGTGAGAGTTTTGGCCGTGAGTCAGAAAGACCTGGATTCAAAACCAGCCTTAGTTTGTTGTTTGGCTCTGAGCAAATCACTCAATCTCTTTCAGCCTTAGTTGTCTCACCTGTAAAATGGGAAAAACAGTGGAACCTACCTCATAGTGTTGCTGTAAGCAATTAAATGAGAAGAGATGTACGACATGTTGCAAACCTCAAAATAACTGTATAAATGCTAGCTCCTAACCTGTTTATTTTGTAGAGAAAAAAAATAACAACAAAAACAGAGGCCCAGAAGATTAAGGACTTGTCTTAGGTTATGTAGATAAGCAGTAGAAGAGATAATGAAAAAGATGGACTTCCAGTCTGAGCAACTATTTGTCACTTTTCACACTGCTTTAAAGAATGAGAGAAGGAAAATGTGAAGGTTCATGCTTGCTTTAGGACCTCCAGAATTTTTATAGATTAAAGTAAGAAACCTTGGTATTTAAAAGACTTACTGGATCTCTAAGTATGAGGCAAGTTCCTTCCTCATACTAAAAAAGATTAAGCTCATTATTTGTACATAGTTTGAGATAAAAATGAAGCGTGCAGCATGAAAGCAGATGATATAATTCTTGTCTCATTTAGTTCCATTTCTAAAGGTAGAACTGCTTTTAATTAACTTCCAAATGTACAGTTCTTCAGTCAATGAATTCATTAAAAACAAATGACCGAAAAACAAACAAAAATCCAAACCAAACTCAAAAAAACCGAAACCAAAAACAAATGAACACACAAGATGGGAGAGGCTAAGTGGTTTGCCCAATGTCACACAAGTGGTGAGAGACAATGTTGAGACCTGAAATTGGATTTTGAGGTTCTGACACCATGTTTCTCTAACTCTTTCTTCCTCTCCCCCCTATTTCTTCCTTTTTTTCTTTATTTCTTTTTCTCAATGATTATTTAATGAATGCCTACCAATATGCTTGATGTTACAGGGGGTAACATGGTGTTTACCCTCGAGGAGACTATTATTTAATTGAGGAGAGAAGTCATAAATGCCTAATGGCAAACAGTCACATAAGAATTAGCTCCATCAGGATGATGATTCATACTTATGTTTCTAACATTCTCATAGAGGCACTATGTCTGACTCCTTCCTGTTTGTGAGAAGCCCCACTCTCCTTATTTCAATCAGTTCCTTACTTATAAATTGCTTGGCTTCCTTTTCCCATTCTTCCCTTCATATTCTTGTGCTTACAACAATGTGAAAACAAAAGCAGTAGATGTCCAGGTCTCAGATTAGCCCAAGGCTTTTGATTACACAAGTCTCTTTGCATGGTACCATATGCAATTTTGTACTTAGCAAATGTTTCTGAGCATGCTGGAGAGCAGACCATTTGGATGAATTATGGTTTGCTTTCTTCAGGGCCAATTCAAGGTAGGCAGAGGTCTAAAATGGACTTCACTTTACTTTTGAACTCTGAGTTTATATATTTTTTTCCTCTTTGGATTTGTTTTGCTTCAGTTTGATCAAACCAAATCTTGGTCCACTGGAGTTTCTAACTAGAGTAATCACTTTCTCCA
>CM053585.1:427296157-427336025 GCA_028646515.1 Pseudochirops corinnae
AGAGAGAGAGAGACATACACATATATAACTACTAGAAGAAAGTATAGTAGAATTGTTAGAACATAACTCATAATCACACAGATTCAGATATGCCAGGAATCAAATCATGGTCCCCAAATATGTCAACTATGTATCATGAAAACTTGATTTTTTTTTTTTTGCTGCTAATATGATTATTAGTCCTATCCCTCAAAACCAGCCATATAAAGGGGTTCCAATGTATCTACTTTCATCTTAGATGGCCTGATACTATGCAAGGAAAACAATGTTTAATTTCTGTTCTCAGCCAGACCTCCTAATGGAATCAAGATGTTCCTGAGACTGATTCCCCAACCTTTTAGACATCATGACACTCCCAACTGATTTGGTTAATTTAGTGACAGATGCACAGGGAACTAGGCCTCATGACCTTTTAATGGATGGCATCTTTTAACCCATCAAAGCCCTTTCAGTTTCCTGTGGTTTAAGTCTTAACTGTGTGAAAGGAGAAAGAGAGAGGGGATGGTGAGTAGGAGTGGGGGGAAATACTGACCAAGTGCTTAGCTGTCCCATAGAGAAACAGGCTTTTTATTTTCTCCCACTGGGCTTTATATCCCCCCCTTTTTTTCTTTTCAGAGAGCCTCAATATATTATTTTTCTGTGTGTACTTTGGCTTTTACCCCAGAAAGACTTCATCTAAAAGTTTTGGCAAATCTGAATGCTTTAGAGTGAGACCGAAACTGTTTTTCTGCCTCCTTAGCATAGCTTTATTCCTTCCCCAATGTGTGCCTCATAGGGATTTATGAGATTTAGTGGCCTAATGACAGGGATTTTAGCCTACGAGTCAGAAGACCTGCTTTCTAGTCCTTGTTTTTTCAGGAAAAACCCTGAGATTTTGTGGCAAACAACTTAATTTCTCTGTGCCCAAGTTAAAAAAACTTCTGAGGCTACTCATACTTGATATTACTTATCTGATAGGAGTATTTCAAAAGGGAATTGGAGAGTCTAGTGAAGCAGTTTGGGTGTTTTGGGAAAAGTGTGACAGTATACCACTCCTTGTTGAGCTATGACAATAACTTTGCAACAAATGAGGGGTTCGATGTCTTATCTCCTTTCTAGCTCTGACAGAATATGATCTTAATATCTTCCTAGGTGGAAAGTGCATTATGGTAGTATACTTAGCCTCTCGTGGCAAGGCTATTTTATTTTAAGGGAAACAAAACTATAGCATAGGCACTGACTAACTGAAAGGGCAAGTTAGGTCTTTTTTTAGGAACAGGGAACACCAAAGTCCTGCCATGCCTGGAAAACTGCATAATAGTCTGCAAGAAGGTCAAAGACAGAAGGAAAAATTTCCAAGTACACACCTATCTAGAGGAGTAGTTTTGTGGAAGCAAAGAACCAGATACAAAGTGGGAGCCCATTGATTGGGGAATAAGTGAACAACTGTGGCATACGGATGCAAAGGAACTCATTATATGGAGAAAAGAGGGAAGAAACTTGGGAAGACTTGTAGGTTACACACAAGTCACTGACATGGAGTGAAATGCAGAGAACAAGGAGGACAGTTTGACGTAAGAATTTCAATGATGTCAAGCAAAACCACTTTGAAAGACAACGCAACTCTGACTGATGGAATGACCAATAGAAATTCCAAAGAATGGTGGTGAAGCATGTTTCCTCCCTTCCAACAGAAGGATATATTAATGAGGTATGTGTTGACACAGGCAAGGCATTGATTTGTTTTGCTTTACTTTTTTTTATGGCAAGGAAGGGTTCTATGCAACTAGGTGGTGTAGTAGATAGAGTGTCAGCCCTGGAGTCAGTAAGAACCTGAGTTCAAATCTGACCTCAGACACTTACTAGCTGTGTGACTCTGAGAAAGTCACTTAACCCTGTTTGTTCCTCATCTGGAAAATGAGTTGGAGAAGGAAATGGCAAACCACTACAATATCTTTGCCAAGAAAACCCCAAATGGGGTCACAGAGAGTCAGACACAACTGAAACAAGTCAGCAACAACAGGGTTCTACAGAGGAAGGGAGGCAGCATGGCCAAAGGAAGGGACAGCAATGTAAAATTAAAAAAAAAGAACATAAAGAAACCATTTACTTCATTTTTTAAATGAGAAAGACCTCTTCTAGAAATCTATTCTCTTTGGATCAGAAGGTGTCTGATGTTGTTGAAAAGTTTGACAAAACATAAGACTGGTTTGTACAATTCTCTCGACAGAGGACACCCTCATGCTTCAAACCCTGCTACTTTGTGCGACATCTATCTGACCCTAAATGGTACTATCTGAATGAAGAAAAAAAAAAACATTCAAAAGGCCTTAGCAAATTTACTTAATCTTTAGGAGCATGTACTTCTATGGGAAAAATTGCCCAACACCAGGCAACTTATTTGTAGCACTGAAGTGTTTGGTGTTTATGAATTAGTCTGTACTCCTGTGGGTTCAGGCCAGAAATGCTGCTTCCTAGTAAAGCTGGGCATTAGAAGGACCTCTGTTGTCCGCTGCTGAAGCTTGAGGTGAGTTCTCCAGGTTTTCCTCAGAATAGGTCCGGGGAGGAAGGCAGCTGAACTGGCAATGGGCCTGAGGTCTGTGGCTCCCTTTTCGAGTCAGGATTCTGTTGTGAGAACACTTGTGGCTTTGCTAGCTGCTCTGTAATTAAAGCTGCAGCCAGCAGAAGAGGAGAGTCCAATGAATCTGTTCCCACTTTAGCCATCACTGTCTGACAGAGGGTCTGGCTGTAGAGAGTGGCCAGGGGGTCTAAATGATCTTTGGCAGGTATCCTTTGGATGTCCTTGTAGACCGGGTAATTTTTACAATAGCTCCAGAGCTTTTCATTCTCTCCCAGGAGGAAAGGAGGGGGAAGGATGTTTTCCAGAGCTGAAGCTTTCATCTCTGGGATTTCTATCTTTCCAAAGAAGGCTGCTATTATTTAGGGCCCTCCATTAGGTTCATTTTTTTTTTAAGCTAAGGCAACCTGTGGGGCAGGCTAACACTGGGGATCTGATTCTCGTTTGTTTTGTTTTTTGCTTTCCTGTACCAATAGTAATCTTCTGTGCCTGAATATACACTTCTTGACAACTGAACATTCTTATATGCTGATAGAGATATATCTCTGCCTCATTATCTGTGTACACAGATAGCCCAATGGAAGAAAGGCAGTAGAGGGTGAAATTAAGAATGGAGAATAGTAGAGTCTCAGTATTGTATCTGAAATACACCTAATGACATCATTGATGAGAGCTGCTAGGGTTGCTAATCATAATTGAGGTAGACTGGGGGGAGGAGAGCAAGATGGAGGAGGAGGAAGAGATGGGGGGGAAATGGGGGGCGTTCAGGAACTCCAGGTTGAACCTGGGCCATTCTGAGTGTAGTGTAGTGCATGGAAATTTTGGAGTCAGAGGATTTGGGTGTAAATCCTGCTACTGACAGTTGTGTAACCTTGGATTGGTCATTTGACTTCCCTGAATCTCAGTTTCCCCATCTGTAAAATGAAAGGGTTGAACTAGATGGTTTCTGAGGTCTCTTCCACCTTCCTATCCCTTGAATGTCATGGTTAGAATAAGAAGTCATTTCGTTCAACTCAATCAATCTGAACCCTTATTTGTGAGACCCTGTTTCATGGTGGATTCAGGGAGCAAATGGCAATCATGAATTAGTCCCTGAGTAGTACCCTAGTCTAGACCTAAATCCTACATAATTCATGCTTACTATAAACTGATCCAGCCAGCCTGGATAAGGTGGGACGTGGATGAATTACCTAGTAGAAAGACTTAGCTTTCTCTAATCTGCTTCTTCTTGTTCAAGGTGAGGGATGACCTTCCCAAATGGATTTGACTGGCTATTTATGTACCACAGTTGGTGTTCTATTGATTCATAGTTTCAGGGTAAGGGCCAAGTTAGCATGGATTTCCTTTCTGAATCACGGTCACTTCGAAGTCCCACACGCTTTCTTAAGTATTGCATGTCTCCACTAAAATGAAATCTCAAGGGCTCCTTAATGAGAAGAAAGTCATGTTGCTTGGATTCAGCAAGCTGAGCTTGCCAATTCATACCTTTGTGAAATGAAAGGCCAAGAGACTACCCAAAGCTCTTTCAAAGGTTTGGCAACAACCTCCTTTGCTGCTAAGCACTCGAAGTTTACTGGTTCCTTTTGGTCAGAAAGGGAAAAAAAATGGGGAGGGGCTTCAGTTTTGCTTCTTTTCCATTTTTCAAAGTCCAGGCCACACCAAATAAGAAAAAAAGGGTCCTCCTCCTTCCCAATCCCCCATTCCTAACATAGAACTGGTTATTATGCTCTTTGTACCCTTACCTACTTCCACTGAATTCAATCCAATGTATTTGATCTAACTATTCACGTGAGCATACGTGCACATGCTCTTGACATTAATTACCAGGTCACACTGAGCAGCAATACATTTTTCTCTGACTACATAAACGTCTGTCTGTTTTGCTCTGGGAAGGTAGGAAATGGTGACATTTTATCAGCACAGGCCATCGGACTGTGAAAGACCCCAGATAATACTCCTGTTGAAGAAATGCAGGCTATGATGCTCTAGCTCAGAAGTGGGGAACTTACAGCCTAGAGGCCACATGTGGCCTTCTAAATCCTTAAGTGTGGCCTTTTGACTAGATCCAAATTTTACAAAACAAGGGTCTAGGTTTATAAAATTTGGATTCAGTCAAAAGGCCTCACTTAAGGATTTAGAAGACCACATGTAGCCTTAAAGCCACAGGTTCCCCACCTCTGCTCCTAATCAACCCTTGCATTCCCTCTCACCACTTTTTATTCTTGCCAGAGCTCCTGGGACCTTCCAGTTTCTCTGTAGCCCTTAGGGTAGGGCTGGGTCTGGAGGGATTCCAACAGAGACTGAAGTTTCCCACCTTCTGGGACTGGCTTCCCAGGTGGGGCAGCTCTTGTGGGTGCCTGAGGTAGAGGGAAGAAAAACTTCCCACAGTCTCTGTCTTTTGGGAACCTTCACAGGCAGAGTCAGTCTGGGGTATTATTTTGTGGGGGAAAAAAAAATATTTTGTGGAAACAATGATAATAATGATGATGAGATACATTTATATAGAACTTTAAGGTTTATGGAATATTTCACAAATCTTATTCCTTCTGGTCCTCAGATCAATCCTGAGGGTTAAGTAATATCAGTATTTTAAAGATGGAGATACAGGTGCAGGAGGTCAAAGATTGGCCTGAAGTCACAAAGCCAATAGACGTCAGAGGTAGTATATTAACTAAGGTCTCTCTTGACCCTAAGTCTAGTATTCTTTCCATTACACTGAACTCAAACTCAAAACATTTCAAATTAGACTCATTATCTTGCTACAAAACTTTGTCTTTCTCCTAACTTCCTTATTTCTCTTGTGGTACCATTGTCTTCTCAGGAATTTAAGCTCAAAACTGCAATCATCTTCAATTCTTTCCTCTCCTTCAACCCCCCACATCCAAGGAATTGCCATGTTATGTTGATTCTTCCTCAGTAATAACCTGTATTTATCTTCTACTTTCCACTCCTATGTAATAATCTCAGTTCATGTTATCTCCCATAAGAGCCTCTTAATTGATTTTTCTTTTTCCATTTTCTTCCTTCTTCAATACATCATTCACCCAACTGCCAAAATAATCTCCTTAATATTCAGGCATCACTTTGTCATTCCCTGATAAAACGAACAAACAAAAAAACCAACAAAAAAACCTTTGACAATTCCCCATTGTCTCCACAATAAATTACAACCTCTTTAACTTGGCATTCAAGACCCTTCAGAATCTACTTTGTCCCTCACACATCATATACTCTTAGCAAAACAGGTGATTTGTTGTTCACTAATTTGAGAAGTAGGTCCTCTATGAAAGTACACTGCATTCTCCCCTTCCCTCTCGAACTCCACCTACTGAAAGACTCTTCTCTTTTCAAGGTCCAGCTCCTATCTGTTCCCTGATCTCTGTAACCAGAAGCAATGTCTTTCCATTTCAAAATTTTCATGCCATTTGATTTGAATTTTCCATGTATTCACTCATATTTCAATTTCCATTATAATTATTTACATACATATCATGTTTTCCCTACCAAACTATATGCCTCCTGAGGGCAGACATGTTTATTTTTTCATCTTTGACTGGTACCTAGCAAAGTTCCTGGCAGCTGAACACTTTAAATAAATAGATATTTTGGATTTACTTGCTTTTTCATATCTTTGTCCCCTCCTTCACATTTTGTGTAATCTAACGTTTACTCTACCTAATAAATTTAAATCTGCATTCAAGAAAAAACAAAATAATCTGATTAAAATCAAGGATAAAAGAGATGGAAGGGAGGTCTTAATTCACACATTCATTAAGTACCTATTATGTATCAGGTCCTGGGTTAAGTGCTTTGAAAATTACCACATCTGTGTCTCACAATAACTCAGAGAGATAGGTATTATTATTATCCATATTATGTTATGTCTCAATATAATTGGTTTCCTTTATAATCTTATGTATTTTTATTTTATGCATTTAAAAATATTCTGAAAAGGGGTCTATTGGCTAGAGGAGACGGTCAAAGATGTCTCTGGCACAGAAAGGATAAAATAATTATCTTCTAAGCTCTCTCTCCACTCATCCTTTTGTAGCTGTTTCCCTATTTCCCCAAGAAGCTCGCAGACCCTATCATCTCTTGTCCTGTTCTGCAGGCTTGTCTCCCCAGATCTGCCTGTTGAGTGTGATTCAGTAGTAAAGGGCACTCCCGTCCAGGGTCCTTCCCTGTGTGCCCCAAAATAGCCAGCTGGTGATGCAGCATCACCAGCCACTTCCAATCATTGGATAGAGAGAGACAGAAGAGTAAGTTTTCCTCGCTGACTGATGATGTGTGGCCAAGGAATCATTAACTTCCACAGAGCTGGCTAGTGATACTTTTGGCTGGGGACCAGCTTTTTTATGATTTTCCAACTCTGCAGATGCAAACATAAACTTAAATACTTATGTACATATACGCAGATTCTATAGACACACACCCAGAGATTGACTGGGCCATGACTTATAACACTTGTTGAAATGGGAACGGAGTTTAGTTTCCAGTCAAATGTGAACATCTGGAAGAGGCTGTAACATTAGAGCTGTTTTAGGACCCTGGCTTCTACTGAATTTCCTTTCTGGATTTTGGGGCACAGATTTTCCTTGAATGAGGTCAGGCTTGGTCTCAGGGACTCGGGGGCCACATTGCCGCTGAGCTGACAATGTAAATCTACCTTCCACAGGGGCTGAGAGGATTGACTAGAGGAAAAAGTGTGAAGCCACATTCGGACCACCAAATACACCCTGGAAAATGCCAGATCATGAGAGCTGTGGCTGGAGCTGTCCTACTGGCCAGGTCTCATTAAAATTTCTTTTGAGTATTGGCCCAAAATGATATTGTCTTCTTTCTGCATGACCACCATTTTATATGTGACTAAGAACACAAATTGGTTTCTCACCCAAAAAGGGAAGATAGTACAGAGAAAACTCAAACTATGTGTAATTGGCTAATTGTCCATGGTTCACTGCAGCACAGGCAGGCTGCTGTTTGGCAATGGTTTATTACCCAGTAAAAACTTTTGGTTTTAATTTTGCTCTTTCAAAGGCACACATACATGGTTAACTCTGCTCCTGGGTTAATGCTAACAGAATGTTTCTAGAGAGATGTTTTGGGAGTCTAAATCCAAGGCTGTGCTGGGCGGTAGAGTGTTTATAGAAGTATGTTATAAATACCAAATGTTGTTGAGTTTGACCCCTGCTATGTAAATAATCAACACAGCTATTTATATGGCCTCTCAACTCTGTGTGTGAATGTCCAATCAGCTTCTGGCAGGAAAACAAGCTGTAGGAAATCAGCAACCGATGTGGGAGGAAGTTGAAACCTGGGAGTTACAGGGCAATCTACCCTAACAGATAAAAGGTGTGGAGAGAAGGGAGGAAAAAGAGATTTTGAGCACATGATCAGGTATCGTCTGGTCTTTGGATTAACTGGCATTTGTCCAGGATGTCAGGATTGGCAGAGCTCCATTGATAGGCAGTTTTCCACTTTGATTTTTTTTTGCTACGGAGACTCTAATTTGATCAATCTTCTCTCTCCAAGATAAACTTGGATTGTACTTTATTTTATTCTCCCCCACCCTCCAAATCCTCAAATTGCTTACGTGATTTTTCACCACTCTCTCTCTTTTTTTTCACCTGTTCTGTTGACCTCAGAAACATTCATTCCCACCAAGTACAGCCAGTTGTACTTTATCCATTTCAGATCATCTCTGGGCTAATTGTCTAGTATACAGCTGAAAAATAGGAAGGATATGAATGTGTTCGTGTTGGGTGGGGGGGAGTGTACCTTCAGTGACTTTTTCTGAATAATTTAGATCCATTCCTACTCCCACATCAAAGTACCCATTGAAACAAGCCTCTATTGATTTTACCTGGTCACCATTTCACTCATGATCTCTCTCTTTCCCCCCCCCCATCACCTTCCCTCTCTTTCTTCCACTCCCTCTTTCCCTCCCACTCTCTCTTTTCCCTCCCCTTCCTCACCCCTCCTCTCTCTCCCTCTCCCACTCTCCATCCTACTCTCTCCCTGTCCCCAATCAGCTTAGATGTACCCCTCTTAGCAACATGACACAGGCTGCCTTACAATCTGAGAATAGGTTACCCAAAGACAAATAGCCACAGGTTCATATAGATGGGATCTGTGCTGGGGATGGGGAGAGTGACTATGGTGGTGGAGAGACTTGCAGCAAAGATTAATGTCTAGTATCCTTAGAAGTCTGACTTACCCTCTACAGGGTCAGGAATGGGCCAGATAATAACTCTGGGTCTCCCCACTTACAGACCAAGAAAAAAAATTCTTGTTTTACAAACATGTGCTATTTGCTGCCTGCTATTACCTATCTCTTGTTCAGTGATTAAAAAACAAAGAAAAACCCAACAACATTTGCTATATAATTAACAACAATGGGGGGAATGTAGCATTCTCTGGAGTCTTCCAGTTAATAAAAAGGTCACATCTCACTATTTTTTTTTCAAAAAGAGAAAAGTAGAGACACAAAGAGGCTATGATTTTTAGACTCACGCACTACGAAACAAATCATCACTCTAAAATGATCACAAACAATGAACCAACCAGCCTAGTTTGGGGCTTTTAGTGACTTTTTTACATGATAGCAGCAAATCATATTTATGTGCATGGTGTTGCATAAAACAGAGCAAAGTATATCCACATAAACCTTATGAGTAAAGGCAATACAAATATTCTTCTTCCCACTTTTCAAATGAGGAAACTGAGGCATGGAAAGATGAGTAATTTGCCCAGTCACATAGCTAATAAGCAGCAGAGTCAAATTCAGTCAAATTCTTGCATGCTCAAGTAATTTTGAAATGTAGCTTTTAAGGGTGTACCTGCCCCAGGGAGGAATTAGATTTTGGATTATTTTGAATTGGCTTCATTATAAAAATCCAAAGCAATGTTGCCAAGAGAATGGCTCACTGCTTTCATCTTAGAAGAGCTCTGTCCCAACTTCCTGAGAGGCAGAGTGGGATACACAGGGTGTCTCAAAAGTCTTAAAGCAGGTTCGAGCTACTAAGACTTAAAACAATTCCATTATTTTCCCCATATTTTGACAAATAACTATAGCAAAATGCCCTGGGCAAAATGAAAATGCTATCTGTGTAGCTTAGACATCTGCTAGCATCTGTGCAGCTCACATTTCTATGAGGCTGACTGGAGACTTTAGATGTTTGCCACCTATAACTCCCAGGTGGGGGCTATTTCCCCTGACTGATTTCACAACTGCTAAGTTACAGTTCAGTGTTTCCAGGTGCATTAGCATTAGAGGCATAGAATTTCAACAGTGGAAGATATGACAGACATCAGCTGGTCCCAGTCTTTCATTTTAAAGATGAGGACATTAAAATCTAGAGAGGCCATTGACTTGTTTGAGGTCATATAGCTAATCAATCAGTGGCAGAGCTGAGACTAGAATCCAATTCTCTATATTTTCAGCTAGTTTTTGTAAACCAAGTTGTTATATTTGTATGAAAATCTAGGGGTCATAATGTGCTTCTCATGCTTTTGACCTATCTGTGGTTATTTAGCAATGGTTCAAGAAACTGTGTATGCAGTGTGTGTGTGTGTGTGTGTGTGTGTGTGTGTATGTGTGTGTGTGTGTGTGTGTGGACACTGTTGAGAGTGATTTTTCATGCCAAGCCTTCTTGCAGGACTGGTCTTTGAGGATGCCCCATATGCCGGAAGCTGTTCCAGACAAGCTTTTGAACCATGCCAAGGTCCACTCAACCTTCTTTTGTGAGATCTGAAGGACTGATAAGTGGGGATTGGGGGAGGGGATAAGAATGGGGGAGAGGCTCTTTGATCAAAGCACCGTGGGATGAGCAGAGACTACAAAATGCAAAGAATGTTAAATATATGAAGTGTCCAGCACAGGCTTCAGTGTTCATGGAGAATGGTGAGGACAATATGAATAAGAACCCAGAACAAGACCAAGCAAGAGCACTCAGAAATAAGGAAAAGAGTTGAAAGGGAGAGAACACAGAATTAACAGAAGTGGTTACACTTAATAATTAAATAGGGCAACTCCACTGGGAATCACAGTGCAATTACATGGAGTATTCCCTATAAATATGATTTTCTGTATCCCCTCATTCACTCAGTTCAAAAATCTTTACTAATTTATGGTCATGACATCAATTCCCAGAGTAAATTCCCCTGGTCGGAAGTTATTCTCAGGGACAACATAAAGCTACTTTCGCCACTTCAGAAAGAAATGTTAAACTGGAATAAACAGCAGTCCATTTAAACCCATTCCTGTTTCTGAAGCTTCATTGGGGACTCCATAATGCATCTAATTGAACATCTAAGTGTACATAAAAGCCCCTCTAATAGCACATCAAATAAATAAGTAAAAACAGATCACCAGATAACAAGAAAACGATGCTGCCATTTCTCCCCCCGAGGAAGATTTCACCTCCATCTAAACTGGTAATCAGGTTGGGTCCTACAGATAATGATTTACACTAGTACATAGATGGTTGTGGGTTTTTTCCCCCTGTAGAATACTTTACCACAGTAGGGTCTCCATTTTAACTCTCTCTGACATAGTAATTAAAAAAAAATTATTCTTAGAAACAATGAGATTTCTGAATATGATATAGAGTTAGAAGGGACCTTTAGGGGGCATTTAGGCCAAACACCTCATTTTCAGGCAAAGACACCAAGGCCAAAAGAGCATGTGAATTTTCCTAGGGTCACAGAGAAATGGTTAGTAGAGCTTAGATTTGAATCTAAGTCAAGTGTTGGATTTGAAATAGAAGGACCTGGGTTTAAATCTTGGATCTGCTCTTTATTACTTAGGAGACTTCGGGCAAATTTCTTAGCCTTTTTGGACCTCAGTAACCTTATCTGAAAAGTAAGGGGTGGGATTAGATGGTGTGGACACTAAAGTCCCTTCCAGAGCTAAATCCATAATCTTAAATCCTACATCTTCCAATTCAGTGTTCTTTGTGTTATACCAGGGGTGGGGAACCTGCAGCCTTGAGGCCACATGTGGCCTTCTAGGTCCTTGGGTGCAACTTTTTGACTGAGTCCCAAGTTTTATAGAACAAATCTTTTTATTAAATGGATTGTTCTATGAAAGTTGGATTCAGTCAAAGGGCTACACGTGTCCTGGATGCTGCAGGTTCCCCACCCCTATATACCAATCTACCATGAGACATGAAAACTTGTCCACTGATTTCAGAAAACGAAAAGAAAGTAGAATGCTTTAGTTTGTATTGGGTATGTTGTAGATGGAGCTTGGGGGCTTCAGTACATGTGATATCATAGTAATCTCTGAAATAACTCTTAAAATGTTAGAAAAGAGGATCATGTTGATCAAAGTAAACAACATGCATTTACCATTATCCTTTTGAGGGGAAATCACTTTCTAAATTCTTGGGCCCAGATAGGAAGAATCTGGGGTCCCCCTTTCTGGAATCAGAAGGCCCTGACAATCAAAAATGTCTGCCAACCTGATTTTTTTTGGCTGCCTAATTTGGAATCTGATTTCAGGTGAGAAATTGTAATGATTCTTTGGCAAAGCTAATCAAATTTCTGTTTAATTGCTCTCAAGACCAAAGGATGAAAAAGAAATCTCCCATATAAAATCCATATAAATTCTTTTTATTGTGAAGGGAAGGATTAGGAGACTCCTTAATCAACTTCAGTGGTTACCAATGACTCTGATGAGCCTATGGAGGCAAAATCTTCTGTTATGGAGGCATCTGGTAAATGTTCATGCCTATTGTTAGACAAAGGAGAAGTCATTGTCTTTGGTTGTTGAGGATAGTTGAAGGTTCTCCCCAGTAATCGAAGCCAACTTCTTTGGACAGTTATTGAAGCAACATAAAATTTAAATTTTACCATCAGCTAAAGTGACCAATTTAATCATATTTGCTTCATTATTTCTTGATACAAATACAGTATTTATGTAATAAATCAACTCTTGCATTGAGTTGTCCCTTTCTCATACACTTATACACAAGTGCAGACTGGCAGGCATGCTAAAAAAAAAAAAAAGCCTATAGGCCACATCTACTCATATTTGCCAGTGCCAAATTCTAATCTTTTCTCACAATGGCTTAAAAAACTCAACACAAATGGATTCTGTCAGTACAAACACCTCAAAATACTCCCACTGGCAACACAAATCCCCATAGAACTTAATATAAAGGAGCCATGGGAAAGAAGAAACAAAAAGATAAGATCACAAAAAGGTGTGTTTGAATGTGGTACGTAGTGTTTTAAAGCTTAAAGGAGAGCAGAAGCAGGGAGCAGAGGTAAGAAAATGAGAAAGAATGAACAGTTGGGGAGAGAAAGAAAAGGGGAACGTCCGGGATGCTGAGGGGACAAAATGGCAGCTTGTTTAAATCCTTTCTAGGGATTTTAAATTTCTAAATCTGATTTCTTTTAGTACAGAGGCATTTGAGGAAATGCTCATTTTTATAGTTGTAAGTACAAAAAGTTGATTTTCCATATTTGGATATTGTGTATTTGGGGGAGTTTGCCACACTATTCTTCATGTGTGAACCCAGAACACTTTCCAAACTGACATTTGAGCTTGAAAGGATAAAGAGAAACCCAAATGGCTTGTCTGCAAGGTTCTCTATGTCACCTATTTAGCAATTCCTGGTGAACTAAACTTTTTGGCTTTTTTTTTTTTTAAGAAGTAGAAGTCATATCTTAGGCTGAGTTCTAGTATGAATAGCAGCTTATTCATCGAGGTGATTTCTAGGGTGCTGGAAGTGCAGGGGAGGGCAATGGACTGCTAGGAAGCAGTGGATCCTGGAAGAGAGCAGGGCTACCCTTTTTGAAGGAGATTGCCAACCACTAGTACCTAGTACAGGATACTCCCTCTACTCCATTCCACCACAAAAGGGGAACCTGTATTTTTTTTCTTCCTAAAAGGCAGCCTGAGCCCAGAAGGGAGAGTGAGCTATGCAGTATAATATCTGACCCCACCGGCAGATGGAAGAAAAGCTGTGAAGTCTCCTCCGGGCCAGAACTGGAAAACCTAGAGCAAGTTCCAACAGTCAGTTGCCATTTCTGGAGAGCTTTCAGCATGCCAGCAATGTTTTTGTAAGGCATATGGAAACACTCCAGAGGACCTGTTTAGGCTGCTTAGCTCTTCTGACTGTGTTAATTGTTTGCCAAAGTCATTAAAACCCTGCTTACTCCAGGATTCCTCTGGAACAGAGCCCTCCAAGGCTGGGAGGGCAGCCTTGCCCCTACCACTGTGGTCGCTCAAGTGCTCATCATTATCATCGTGCCACTCCCCAATCCTGCTTCAAATAGATCAGAAACTCTAGGAAAACTCCCAAGCTTGTTGCTGGTTAAGAGCACCTTAAGTTGGAAATGAACAGAGTGGAAAAGACCTCCATGTAGAGTGCAGGGAAGAGGCCAACCCTTGCTTCTTTCTAAATAGATGTGGCTTTGGGAATGTGGTGCCCTCCAGAAGAGCTAGTCTTGTACTCAGTGCAACTTGCCCAGTGTTCACCCTGCCTTTGGTCTCTTAGGATCCCAGTTTCTCATTATTTTGTCTTTGGGGATATATATTATTGTGTACATGTCTTAGCTAGTTTCTTCCCCTAAAGTCTTATTTTAAAATAGAATTACATTTATGGACAGACACTTTCATGTAAAGGAAACATCAGTCCAAGAAGATCAATTATTTTGTGCTTAACATAATTTTATGCATAAGCCTTTTATTGTCCTTTATTTTCTCCTGTGTGGGCAACTAGGTCATGCAGTGCATAGTTGGGCTTGGAGTCAGGAAGACTCCTCTTCCTGAATTCAAATCTGGCCTCAGATACTTCTTAGCTGTGTGACCCTGGGCAAGTCACTTAACCCTGTTTGCCACAGTTTCCTCTTCTATAAAATGAGCTGGAGAAGAAATGGCAAACCACTCCAGTATCTTTGCCAAAAAAAACCCAAATGGAGTCATGGAGAGTCAGACACAATTAACAATTGAAGAACAACAAAAATGCTAGCTATGATTAAGTTTCCACTCAACACTGATTTAGGGCTCTAATTGTGACATAGAAGTAGGCTCTTTATTCATGGCTATGGAACTAATTTCCTTCTTTCTCTCCCAATCTTACTTCCAAAGGACCTTCCAGCTAATCCACAAAATCCACCAAAATGAAAAGAGTCATTCAATGAGTCTCTGTGATTTAGTCCTATGGCAGCCCAGATGAGACCTCCAAAGAGAGAATCCATGAGAGATTTGGATTTGATAACCTAGTTGTCACCTCAGTTACAAACACATTTTAAGATAACTCAAATAGTTTCTCAGAAGCCACAGAAACATAATAAGTTTTTAATAGACACCTAGTCTCGGTTTGAAATAATAATCAAGGGAAGACAATTGTTAATCCCCTGACCTGGATAGATACTGTACAGTTATGGTTGACCCAGATACGAAGTACCTAGGTCTTGGATTTCTGGTTTTGAGCCTTATGACTCCTCATTGGCATCTAAATTAGAGTTGTGTCAGAAAAAGAGGTAATACAAAATATATTAATACATGAAGCTCAAATAAATTTGGAAACTTGTAAGTGCTTCTTGGAAACTTTGGTGAGGTAGGGATTTGAAGCTTTCAGAGTCGAAGTATCCATTTTATAGATGACAGTTTTTTATGTTAACATTCTATTTTGGGGTCTGAATAGTTAGGAATTGACAAAGCTTTGTTAAAGAAGTTCCTGGTGGGTTTTCGCTTTTGTTTTTGTTTGTTTTTTGCCTTTGTAACATGAAATGGATTAGAGGCGAGAAGCTGGAACTTTGGGTCAAAAGCCTGGTTTTAATCCCAGCTCTATCATTTATTGCTGGGTGATCTTTTGCAGATGACTTCACCTCTCCAGGTCTCCTTTTCTTCATTTGGAAAATGGGAATATGGTTTGAAGAGATGACCTTTAAGGTCCTAATTAAGAGCTAATATTCTATTATTCTATAATGAAGAGCTATCTAGGGGAAAAAATGAAGGAAGGAAAGAGAGTTAGAATAGCACAGAGGATTATTCAGGGAAGCAGTGTGTGAAATAGGCAGCGGACACAGAAAGGGGAAAAAAGAAGAATGAAATACCCAGTTTCTCTTCTAGATCATAAAAACAAAAACTGGAGAGATTTCAAAGACAACCACATAATAATACACATCACCCCTGAAGCCCCTAAAGAGCCAAATTCCTACTGAATTGTTCCCTTGTGAGCCATCCATCCATCTTCTGTCCAGATTCCTTTCTTTGAACTTAGTGGACTAAGTGATAACCAAACTAACATTCTCCTCTCTGGGGCCAGTTTATTCTACCAGTTTAATAAAGAAGTAAGCTATAGCCAAATACTAATTGGGTAAACTAAAGGAAACTTAGATATGCAAAGTGCCTTACAATCCTACTCATGGATAAAGAAGCTTGGAAAGCTATCTAGGATGACATAATAGGCCGATATTGCCTTCTCTCTTGATATGCTTTTAATATGAGGCTCTGAATTTGGACTGGGTTCTTGCCATCGTTCTCTGCCAGGAAACCTGATTGTTAGTATTCTCCTTGGAGATCTTTCCATTATAATTTTTCAATTTGTTCTGGTCTGAGAAATGTGTGAAAACTAAGGCAAAAAGGAAAGAAAGCCCCTTCAAAGCTTTTGTTGTGTGTTAACAATGACTTTGGCAACAGCTTCCTGCCTGACTTTTCCCTCTCTGCTGCATGTCCTTTAGTTTTCCAGATTTATCATCAATGTCTTGATGTCAAAGGATGTGGTCACTGATTTATATGTACTCTCCCCATTCAAATGTATTTTATGTTTCTCTTTTCTCTGGTGCATTAAGGAATGTAATAGGCTATCAAGGTTCACAAAACACTTCTGTTTTAGGAAACAAAAGTTGTCAGAGTGAGTTAACCAGTTGTACAAAACCTCCCCTCAAAACCCCAAACAATGGATCTCATGGTTTGTCTTTTCTCCTAAAAACATCATTCACTGGTTCTTGGGGATCAGAGACAAGAGAAACCTAGCCTTCTCACTATTAGTTTTCCTTTGCAATGGCAAGGAAAATAACTTGCTTGGGGAAATCTGTGATGAGATTTAAATCATGCTTGTCTTCTTATATGACTGGCATATTCATGGGACCAACGGTTTCTCTCATCAGGCCAGTTAAGGCAGCAAGACATTGACACAACAAGTAATAACAGACTCACCTTCCTTGGCTTCACTTTATCATGATAGTCATACTGGAAAATTCCTTTGTAGCTGAGTCCTAACCACCATGGAATTCCCTGCTTATCCTAGGATATTAAAAAAAAGGGGGGAGAGTGAGATGGGATTAATATCATTATCTATAGAGGCAGAAGTTTAAAGTTGAACCAGGGGCAAAGTCCTTGGTTCACTTGAGGAGGTGGAGGGAAGAGAGGAGCTTGATATAGGGAAGGCTTGTTTGTTTTGAATTTTTCCAAAGGCAGCTTTAATTATGTCTAATGACTGATACAGAAGTATGAATTCTAGCTTATTATTATTATCATGATTGTGATTTTTATTATTATTTCAAAAGTCATTTAAGAAGTATTAACATCCTGTGTTCTCAGAGACTCAAAGATAGGTTCCTCAAAGTTAGGAGCTTTTTCTACTTTATGCAATTCCTACAGTATTCCATGATCTAGCAAGGGATTATTTATTATGTGTGAACTGCTGAGGAAGAGCGTGGCATAGTAGAATGAATACTGGATAAGAAGTCAGGGACCCTAGAATCTAGTCCCAGCTATACCATCTATTATCAGTGTGACTGTGGGCAACTATACTACGCCTTTAAGAAAAATACTGAATCAGAATACACAATAACCTTACATGGAAACCCTTTCTGGGTCTTGGTTTCCTTTGCTGTAAAAGGAAGGCGGAACTAAAATAATTCTAAGTTCCCTTCAAGTTTTAAAATTCTATGAGAAACGCTTGTCCTTTTTAATCTTGAGGCTCTGGGGATTGAAGGTTAGTTCCCTCATTCAGCAGAGATGAATAAATGCATTTTGTGGGAGTTTGGAGCAGAACAATAAAGGTGGCTTTCTGGAACTGAGGAATTAACTGACAAGGACAGTTCCTGAGTTGTATAGCAAAAGGTTGTAATTGGCAATGCAAGAGGGCATTTGGGCATCCAGTGGGATTATTATTACAGTAGTGGTGCTCATCTGTAGTCCCTTTTGCTGGGGAGGCTGAGGCTGGTGGATCACATGAGTTCAGAGGTAGTTCTGAACAGCAGTAGGGTTAAAATGTAATGAGTGATCCATACTAAATCTGGTAGTAATATGGTAGACCCCCAGGACTGGAGGGTCAACAGGCTCAGTATAATGACCTCTAATAACAGGGTGTCTCAAACTCTGACTCCGCTAAGAGCCCAAACCTATTGGAAGGCAAGTGTTTGTAAGGTCTGGAATGTCTCAAGACCTCAGAGGGAGTTCTCTAAAACCTCCCCTCTATGAGAACAGGATTTTATTTGTGGAAAAATGGTTGTTTTTGTTGTTGTTTTCTGAGCATTTGAATATAGGGTAGGGGTGATTGTTGTTTTTTTTTTTGCACATATTTTTTAAGATGTCATGTCTTTGCCTCAGCCTTCTTAAAAAAATTCATGTCTATATATCATGATGTTTTCAACAAGCAGAGCAAGAATTAACCCAATATTACTGAAACACTGGATTAAGCAGGTTAGCATATTTATAACCCCAAAAGAGACTGCAGCAATGAAATAGCAGGGCTACAAAATATTAAGTCTTGATACAACTGATTTAGGCAGTTGTATGCCTTCTACTCAAAGAGGTAGTTGAACAATTACTGATGCTTTGAAATTCCGAAAGAGTCAAGAATCCTAAGTCATTTAGTCTTCTGGAAACTCAAGCCTTATTGTTGCTCACTAACATAAAGTATAAAAAAGCACGTTTCCAAAATTTATTCAAAGACAGAATGCGTATAAGAAGGGCATACATAAAGCAATCTTTTGTTAAATTGTATAGCAGTCCAAGTCAAGCCCACAACCACGGGTAGTGAAGTTTAAAGTCTCCACTAGGCTTGTCATATTCTTTGGAACATTTGTAGAAGCCCTTGGAGTTGGTAGGTTGAAGAGAATCCTAATCTCCATGCTGAGGAAGAGAAATTGAAATTTAGTCTTTCTCTGAGAGCAAATAATGAATTGGAGTTTAGAAATGAAACTTCAGGGTCCTAATTTTGTACTCAGATTCCTGTGCTATTCCTCAATCTGGAATATTTCTATAGTGAAAAACAAAACCCCAAACAAAACACACAATTTCATTTCCATGAGGCTTCTCATATAAGAGCTGGAACTCTGAGTTTTTTTTCTTCTCTGCAGCCAGCAATAACAGGGCAAATTGGAATGAGTTTAGTAGCTCTTTAAAGCACCTAATTTAAAAATGGGAGTGCTTCTCAATACTATAGCCAAAGTGTAATGAATTCCTAGTCTCTCTAGGTTAATAAATCCCTTTCCTTCAAGTAGCTAGATTAGCTACAGGTGTCTCTGGTTATAATCCAGTGGGCCTGCAAGTCTTCCAAATCAGGCAGAGAGGTGGCACAGTGGAAGATGCTAGCAGCTACCTCCCATGGTGGTCGTGAGGACCAAATGAGACCCTATTTATAAAGTGCTTAACACAGTGACTAGAATGTTAGCAGGCATTTAGTCAATGCTTGTTCCCTTCCTTGATTCCTTCCTCAGGATTGGAGGATCCTGTAACAGGTTAGTTGTGATTTCATTATAGGATCTTATACAAGTCACTCAACCAAAGTTGGCAGAGGAAAGCCCAAGAGAGCCAGCCTGAAGAAGAGTATGCTATGGGACAACTTGGGAACAATGAAACTTGAAATTCTCTGATGTTCAAAAGGGTATGAAGAGTTAATTAATTGAATATGGTGACTAATTATCCTCCATTTCCCGTGAAGACAAAACAATGGGGAGAGGGTTTTCATTACACACTTGGGTTAGGTATCAAAGAAGACTTGGTGGATGCAAACCTTGGAAGAATCTGAAATAAGTTAACTAGACTAAACAAGAGGGGCTCTGAATATATCATATGACCTTCAGCCCTGGTTTTCTAGTATACGAACCTAGCATTTGGCTCTATCATGGAAGTTGAATTGATTAATGGAACTTGAATAAAGTCTGAAGGAAGGACAGAAGGAAAGATGAAAATGAACATTTATTAAGGATCTACTATTTTATCTTCATCTTACATTTGAGGAAACTGAGGCAAATAGAAATTAAGTGATTTGCCCAGGGTTACATGTAAGCATGTGAGGTCAGATTTGAACTCTGGTCTTCCTGCCTCCAGGCCTAGAGCTCTATATAGACCACTGTGCCACCTCACCTACACATGGAAGAAATTGATGTAGAAAAGTCTTACATTACTACATAGAGCCTTCAAAAGAGAAGATATTGATAATTGCTTGGCCTTTGTTGTGTCCAATATGACTTCTTGTATGCTATTAGTTTTGTATTCACTCCAGCTGGAAGGAACAGAATTTAGTAGCTGTCTTGAGTTCTGTGCTTGGAGCACACAGGCCTTTTAACCAAAGGAATACAATAAAATCTTTAGCATGGCTTCAGTGGAAAATGGAGAGGGAAGTTTGTCACACTCAAAAAATTGGGTTCCCCCATTCTGGAGTCACTTACCTTCACTGCATAATAATGTACTCCATAGGTAGGGAGAGACTCTACGATGCTCATATAGCTGCAGAATGAGGAACACAACACATGAACACAAAAAGAAAACATGCCAGGGTTGTCATTTAGTAAAAATCAATTTATTCTCTATTCTTTTTGCATGGAAGATTTACCTCATCAGGCATTTACTTGAAGGTAAAATGGAAACATTATCCTTAGGGAAGCTTTTCAAACCAACAAAAACACCCTTCACAAACACTGGAGAGTTCCCACTTACTTTACAATTGCTTGTCCTCTGGTTTGACCGTTCAGCTTCTTGTAGTGTTCTATTACTCTGTCCTCACTGGAAATAGAAAAAATATAATTTAATTATTGTAGTGCTCAGGTTAATGAGTGAGCATCTTGCTACCTGAACTACTTCTCAGAGGATCGTTCCCAGATAGTGTCAGGACCAGACAACTCCAGGTGGAAAAAATTTTTCCCTGCTGCAGCTCCATTTTCATTCTCAGCATAAAAGACTTCTTACACAGACTGCCTGGAGATCCATTAAGAAACAATTTTCTCAAAGGACTCCAGCCTGACCCCAAATTCTCTTAATGTAGTAAAATGCACAATGGTGCGGTCCAAGACCAGATTTTGGGCACAGCCTCTTACAAATTGTTAAGACACTGCTGTATTGCTTTTGGAGAAGTTTTGGAGGGAGGTGGGAATAAGTGTGTGTGAGAGTGTGTGTGTGTGAGTGTGTGTGTGTGTGTGTGTGTGTGTGTGTATGAGCATGTGAGAAGGATAAGATGAAGGACAGGCAGCATGTGATAGTGGGTAGAGTGCTGGAGTCAAGATGATCTGGGTTTGAATCCTGCTCTGGACACTGAAGAGTTACATGACACAGAACAGGTCCCTTATTCTCCATTAACTTTGGTTTCCTCATTAGGGAAATGAGGACAGTAATAACACTGACTTCATAGGGTTATTGTGAAGATCAAATGTGATAATGGAAATAAATGCATATGAGCTACGATCATTGAAGAGGGAAAAGTTATCTAGTTCGGAGAAGACAAGGACAAGGTTGGATATTCCTATGTTGGGCTCTCTCTGACTTTTTTCTCTTCTCTTTTTTGCCTTCTCCTTTCCCTTTTTATCCCTCTTTCCTTTCTTTTCATTTTCCCCTTTCTAGCCCCAATACAAAGTAAAAATTAAAGTAGAATTAAAAGAATGCTATTACACCACAATTACTACAATGGAAATGAGCACGAAAATAAATGTACTAATAAATATAGTAAACAAATGCAACAATGATAAATAACATAAAAATTATAATAATAACTAAATATAAAATAGATCATTAAAAGAAAATCGAACTCTGAATCATGGAGGTCAGTGAAAGTCTTGGAGAAAAGATGAAGTCATAAATCTCCTTCATGGAAGAGAGGTAGGAATCTCCTAGGGAAAACATCATATACATCATTTTACAGATGAAGAAACAGGCAAACAGGGTTAATTAGTTTGCCCAGGATCACTCAGCTAGTTAGTACCTGAAGTCAGATTTGAACTCAGGAGAAAGATTTTCCTGACTCTAGAACTGGCATTCTATCTACTGCACCACCTAGCTGCCTATCTCCACAGAAACAGTTATCGAACATTTATCAGCATAACTGATCCTGGATGGAACAACCTATGAATGACCCAGGAGTTACAATCAACCAGCTTCACAAAATTAATTGGTTGGGGGCAGCACAAGGAGGACCTTATATAAAAGGAAAAGATGAAGACAGCTACCTTCTGTTAATATGTGTGTTTGTGTGTGTGTGTGTGTGTGTGCGCACGCATAATGCTAACTATTAACTACTTTTAAGCTTGGCATTGTGTCTAAATTAAAATTGTCCTCATCTAGTACCATTTCTATTGGTGGTGGTAGTGGTGGTGGTGGTAGTAGGAGTACTAATAGCAACAGCAGTACTCATTCATATTTCTATAATTCTTAAAGGTTTATAAAGTGCTTTCTTCAAACCAGCCTTGTGAGGTGGCTAGTGCAAATATTATACCCATTTTACAAATGAAGAATCAGAGGTTCAGAAAAAGTAAGTGACTCTTCTAGGGTAATCTCAGCAGAAAAGGTTGTTATATTATTACTCAGCATCATGCTGTACCTTTTATTAGTTTCTAACTGTAGTCTGAGACTTCTGATTCTCTCTCAATTACCATTTAGGGGAAAAATACTATTATTGTTAGCTCCATTTTACAGATGAAATTGAGGCATGCAAGAATGATTAAGTGACCTACTACAAGGTCACACAGAATTCAGACGTTACATTGGGATTAGAACACATATCTCATTAGACATCCCAGTAGAGTACTTCAACTCAATACCTTCCCTGACCCATTCTGGGAATCTACTCTGCATACTGCTCTCTGCTGAACAATGTCTGTCTCTAAGGGACGTATGGCCTTCATTTGGCAAAACACAAACACAGTGTGATATGGAGTAAATTGCACTGGATTCGCGAGAGTCAGAAGACTTCAATGCCACTTACTTAACCTGTATCATGGGCAAGGCACTTGTTGTCTATGAACTTCATATTCCTCATCTCTAAAATGAAGTGGCTTGACTACATGATATCCAAGTTATTTTCCAGCTCGTATATGATTCTAGGTTAGGGAGGAGAAGGGCTTGGTTTGGTATACAGATTTATGAGTTGGAATATTTCTTCCCATCTGATAATGTATAGTATTTGACATGAGTGATGAATGATGATAGCTGGAGATGAAGAACCCCACCCCCCACACACACATGCATCTTTGGATTACAGATTTTTTGATTCTATTTTCTATAATCAGCATATGCCATATGCAGATATATATGCACAGAATATAATTATATAAATATCCTTCCTTAAGGCCTTTGCTGAAAAATTCCAAATAAATGGGCTGAACTACTGAATATCTGCCAAGAACAATGAAAAAATCAAAGAGGAAAAGAGCCCTATTCAATCAGCAGTGAGTTATCAGGAGAGTCCATGCCACTGACTTGTTTATACAGGAACCAGGCTATGTAGCTTGAAGGGACCTGCTTGAAAAACAAAGCCCCAGACTTACACTCCAACCATTCTGAGAAAAGCAAGGAGGCTGGTGATTGCCCACCTGGGTCTCAATGGGGGTGCACAGACAAGAACAGTGTGTCCCTAAAGGGGATAGGTAAAGAATGAAGATAGAACACTATGATCTGTTGTGGGTATAATGGAGGCTATGGGGGGAGGGGAGGGACGCAATGGGTAAAGAAATCTGTATATCAAAAAGAAAGCATATGAATGAAGTTGGGGAGAGTTATATACATGAATATGAGTGGTCTATGCTTGTATGTGAGTGGGAGAGAAGAGGAGGAGGAAAAAGAAGAAAAGACAGAGAAAGAGAGAAGAGGGTGATAGGAGAATTCCCTTTCACTTGATAGGACTCTTATATAATTATGCAATGCATTAAAATATTTTCATGATGAAAAATAATAAGTATGATTCTCTTGGAATTTAAACAGTTATTTCATGAAGCCTGTAGAGTAGGGAGGGATGATGAATTCATTAACGTGCAAATGATGAATCAACGAACATAAGTGACTGCAAAGTGCTTGGAAATAGATGAAGATATGCAGACATGACTGAGAGATAGAGATGGATCTCTCCCCTATACTAAAAGATAAGTAGTGACTATATATGTTTAGGTCAATCCACTTCCTTCTGATTCTCAGTGGCAAATATCCTCTAATCCTAGAAAAGAGAAAAGACTTCACTAGTTACCCCCTTTCATTCCCACCCCTTTCACTTCTGGCCTCCTGAGAGTGCAGTCATGTGCACTAATGGTGGAATTATGGGACTACATTGTAGGATGTACAATCATCAGAGAGCAGAAGAATCTAGGGGGTAATGGTCAGTGACTGTGAAAGAACAAGTAAAAAAATGTTTGTTTTTTTTTTTTGCATGAGTGCACATGACTGAAAAACTATAGGTCTGGAAGTTTATACAGCTCAATTGCCTGCAGGTTAAACAGATTTTGTTTTACTCAGTCAATTATAATTCTACAAAATAGTACATTATAAAACAAACAACTATTATGTACTAACTTCAGTGGTATTTTTTTTAAGGACAGCAATAACATGTGCATTTTAGAATTGAAGAAAGCCAAACCTTGCATTACCACTAACTAGCTCTCTAATCTCACACAACTCACTTCCCCTCTCTGGGCCTCAATTTCCCCATCTGTAAAATAAGGAGTCTGGACTAGATGATCTCTGAGGTCCCTTCCAGCTCCAATAGTCGATGATTAAATCATAGAGGTAAATTTAGAGATATGATCACACTGAAAATCAGAATAACCATGTCATAGTGAATACATAGGTCTCCCAACTTACAGGTTAATTCTCTAAGTATTATTCTGTATCTGAGGCAAAAGGGATTTTATGAGATAAGTATAAACATGTTTTGAATTTCTAATATTAAGACATGCCCTCTCTTAGCTAAAGAGACTTGCTAAAACTACCTTGGTTTTAGAAATACTATTTTTTGAGTGGAAAATATGTCCAGGAAAAGTGAAACATAGGCAATACATGTATCTCAGAATGTAAATTCATAAATGCTTTAAAAAGGGCCATCTTCTAGTATATCAGAGTTGACTTGCCTCTAACTTGTAACATTTTTTTTTGTTAAACATCCTAGAGTATTTATTTCAGAACGCTGTTTTCTGAATACTGTTTCACACTGCAAAGGGTTCTAAAGTTTTCTGGTAGGTTATCTTACAAATGCTCTTAAGAAGATTGGAAAGATTTTTAGAAAATGGGGAAAAAAGTCAGAGATCATTTCAACACATATTACAGGAATGCCAGTTCTACTCATTCATGAACAAAACACTGAGCTGGGAACTTTTCAAATTTCTAATTCACTTCTAATCGGTCACTGAAAGTCCCATAGTTAACTAGAGTATTACGTTACATTGCTGCTGGTTTTGGAGATGTGGAAAGGTGGAGGTAAAGAGTGGCTCTATCTCTTTTGCAAAGAAGAAAAAAAAATCCTGTCATTCCCCCAACATCATGAAACCTTGCATATCTGACATCAGATGATAATACTCCCAAGATGAAACTCCAGAAGAAAGCAAGGATTCTAAAATGAAACCATTAGAGAGCAGATTCAAAACAAAACTCACTGCTCCTCATGGTCACAGCACCCAGTGTTTTATTTTACACATAATATACAATCTCACAAACAGCTCTCCCCCTCAAAGGAATCTAATGCACATTGAAGGTTATTGAAATGTGCTTCCTCAGCCTTGTAGAATACATAGGACAAAGGACCGATGGGAGAATCCTTTCTGATTAGCATGGCAGAGGAATAGACAGGTGAGGAGACTTAGTTTTTAGGCATGCAAGGGAAGGGCAGAGTGATGGCTAAAATCTGGAGATCTATGGATAGGTTACCAGTAAGCCAGGGATGGATGCTCCTTCAGTGCTTGGGTGGGAAGTGCTGGCAGCTTCTTCAAATCACTCCTTACAATTTCATTGCTGAAAAAGAAATGAGAAACAATGCAAAGGAACAGGCTCAGACTCTAAGAAGACAACCTCAAAAATGATGTGCCCTACCCCAGCTGCCTGCCCCAGAAATTCTACCTACATCTACTTATTTTTACCAACAAATACAGAGCCTTTCTTTGAAAAAAAAAAAATTACCACTATCTTCACACAACCCACAGACACACAAACACACCCAGAGTAGAATAGTGTTTACTTCCAGTGCAAAAACCACAGCAGAGTTCTTACAGGCAGACATCTTGTTGTATGTGGAGTGGAGTAGGACAGAATGAATACTCTGAGTGGCTCTGGATGAGGGAAGGTGTGAAGAGAGAAGGGAGAGAGCAGAGGTGGTCTGTGGCAGGGGCAGGGGTGGTGACAGAAAGGCCCGCTGGGGGAAACGTATACCTCTGTTAATGTTTTTCCATGAGATTTTTAGGGCTCTAAGAAACTGGTAACTTAGTTATGCCTTCCTAATAATCCTGTTTGATGGTCTATTACAACATCAGATCTGTTTTCTGGGAATGACTGTACATTGAAAATAATTTTTTAAATCACCATGTACACTAAAATACTGATAGCAGCACTTTTTAAAGAATTGGAAATAAAGCCTATGCTCATCAATTGGAAATGAACTAAAAAACTGTGGTACATGAATGTAATGGAATAATGCTGTGTTATAAGAAATGAAGAGTATGATGAATACAGAGAAGTCTGGAAAGATTTACATGATCTGATGAAGAGTAAAGTAAGCAGAGCAAAGGTAACAATATACATAATGATTATATCATCCACAAAGCAATCAAAAACTAATGTTGCAAAATTACAAAGGACAAATATTCCTCCAAAGAAGGAAAAAGAAAATACCCACACCATACTTCTTTTCAGATGTATGGTACATTGTACATCATTTCAGACTTTTAAAAGATGTATTGATCAGTTTTTGATGTTTTCTCCCTCTCTCTTTTTCTTTTTAATTGTTATCTGGGAATGGCTCTCTGAGACTGAGAGAAAGGAATGGATATTGGAAGAAATTTTGGTAATGTAAAAAAAAAATACTGCAAATATAACAATACATTTTTTTACTTAAATTTTTTTTAAAAAAAATTCATTTTCCAACATACAGATCACATAAATTCTGTTTCTGTTGAGGTCCAAAGGCTACCTGAAAAGTACAGGGCAGATGCTCAGATTCTTTCACAACTACTGAAACCTGTTTGGTGAGGAAGCGCAGAAGTACTAGTGTACTATCATGGGAACAGAAATGCTTTATCCTTGGAAGAGCCTAACATAGGAGGGGAGTCTCTTCTCCTGAATGCTGCCAAGCCCCACTGGATTTATGGGGGATAAATAGATAGCTCTTTGGTCATAGGTGAAATAAATCTCCCTTTTCACCTCTGTCTCTTTTGAAGAAGTGAACCTTCTCTTTGCCAAGGCAAACACATGCCTCAACTGATTCTGTCTTCTCCAATGGATTGCCTGCTTTATCATCCCTACTCTCTATTCAATGGCTCATTTCCTGCTGTCTATAAACATACCAATGTCTCCCACATTGTAAAATGCCCCTGCTTGACCCCGCCATTCCTGCTGGCTATAGATCTATATCTTTAAACTCCATTTTTGGCTAAACTTCTTGAGAAAATCTTCACAATTGGTGTGTACACTTACTCTTCTCTTACTCAACCCTTTGCAGTTGGCCTTCTGGTCTCATTTGAGGGCAACTGCTCTCTCCAAAGTCAACAATGACATTTACTTGCCAAACATAATGACTTTTCCCTCAATCCTCATCATTCTTGATCTTACTGCAAACTTTGACACTGTCAAGAACCCTCTTTTCTTGCATATTCTTTTCCCTCTAGGTTTTCTAGACTGTTATCTTTTGGCTCTCCTCTTATCCATCTAACCATTTCTCTGTCTCTCTTGCTTGGTTTTCATCCAAGTTATGACTGTTAACCATGGGTGTCTCCCAAAGCTTTGTTCTGGATACTTTTCTTCTTCTGTTATGCCAGAGATTCTTAACCTAGGGTCCATAGAATCAAGGGGCTCATGAATAGATTTCAGGAGGTCCATGAATATGGCTGGAAATAATTAAATGATCATAGAGCCATAAATCTAGAGCTAGAAGAAATTGCAGAGGTCATCTAGTCAAGTCCCTTCTTTTTGCAAATGAGAAAAACTGATGCCAATGGAGGTCGAATAACTTATCCAAGGTCATATAAGTATCAGAGACAGAATTTGAATTCAGGACCTTTGGCTCCAAAGCCAATGCTCATCCTGCTCTACCACGCTGTGGACATAGAAGCTGTCTACCAAAAAGGTAGTAAAGGCTACAAAAAGCTGCTTTGGGGTCTGTGAGCCTGGGCCTTGAAGTGATGGACAAGAAGGAGATATTCCAGTTCTCATTTTCTAAGACACTGAGTCTATTTAATATGGAATATTCTATAAAAAGAACTATTTAATATGGAATATTATACAAAAAAGGACTTATCAATCAATGAATTCTGGCTCTACCATATTCTCCCTGTTGGGCAAATGATTTTGCCTCGTAAGGTCTCATTTTCCTCTTCTATAAAAATGGTGGAATGGTGGTAAGTAGGTTGGATTAGATGCCTTTGAAGGCCTCTTCCAATTCTCAGTCTTATGTTATTGTGAATCTTCTTACCTGTCAAATGTACACTAGGGACGGTCATGTGCTGGTAAATATTTAATAGCTTGCTCTCTGGGAGTGGGGGGGAATGCATAATGTACATGATATACTTTTAAGTTCAATATGCATTATTACCATTTTTATTATGTTCTTAAATTTGGATCATAGGTGTGAATGTGGCCCACAGTACTCCCAGTGCAGAACCAGATTCAACAAAATAATAAACTGACCCGTAATTTGAGATGTAAATGTTCACACTGAAATTTATCAGTCAGTTCTTGCAAGCAGGCTCAGGCTAGCTCAAAAACACACCTTACTGCAGGCCCTTATATGCAAAGCACTATATTAAATGCTTCTGGAAACAGAAAAAGTATATAATACAATCCTGTCCTCATAGAATTCATAGTCTAGTTGGGGGAATAGTTTATAATCTAGTTGGGGGAAGATATCACACACACACACACACACACACACACACACACACACACACACATCCAAAATGACTCTTGGCCATCTTGGTCAAATGATTGGTGCAGATAATACCTGAAAAGAAGTTTGGAGGAAACAACAACAACCCACTGTGGGTGGGGAATGAAGCAAGTTCTTAAAGGTGGTTAAGACTGACATAGTTGGAGAGAAGTGGAAGAGCAGTCTTGGTGAAGGCAATGGTATGACTTTAGTTGTTTACAAAGCAATGCTCAAGGTTTGTTTTAGGGGACTCACCTTGGACAGCTCAATCTGCCTGATTCAGGGGGGATGTTTATAGACAATTAAAACACAAACTTGAAATAGTAAGGAGGAAGAAGATTATGGAGATTTGAACTTTTATGGGCAAAGAGGAGTCACTGAAGATTTTTAAGCAGTTATGTATTATGATAAAAGATCAATCCAACAAAGACGTGCAGGAAGGATTCAGCCTGAGGATGGTTCAGAAATCATTGTAAACAGGACTTAGATCACATTTTTTCCTCCATGTGTCAGGATATGTCAGAGAATCAATTGCGGGGCCTTTTGAAAGAGTCAAAGAGACTTGGTTTGGGATTTACTCATGATCATTACCCCTAAAGTGTATTTGGAAAAGGAGAAATTGCGGAAAGGATCTTCTTACCTACCAAACACCTAATTTGTTGGCAAACATGTTTTCCTGGTGACAGTCACGTATTTGACTTCCTTACTTAAGCTCTCAGCAGGTTCACTAGATATCCCTCAGGGTAAGGTTACATAGAAAAATATAACCTCCCAGTGTACCTCCCCCCACCAAAAAAATCACCAAAGCATGAAGCCAGTTCAATTCACTAAAATCTGGAAGAGGTCCATGTCATTTAATCTTTCCCAAAGGATAAACATGAAGTAAATGTTATGTTTATCCTTGTCTATCTCAAACATCTGCATTAACTAAAGAAAGGTTTTAGTTCTTCCAAATAACCTGGATCAAGTGCTTTGTGGCTGAAAACCAGAAGAGACTGCTACAAAAGAATGAACTTTGTTCCCAAACACCTATGTGCATGCAGACCAACAAGCATATCAAAACAGTCTCTAGTTTTTTATCACTAATATTTTCCAAAAAAAACCCCCAAGGATGTACAAAAATATTTTAGCAGCTTTTTCTTTGTGCTAGAAAAAGATTTGGAAATTGGGGGGGGGGTCTATAAATTGGGGGGTGGCTGAACAAGTTATTGTATATAAATGTCATGGAATTCTATTGTGCTAGAAGGAATGATGAAGGTGCTGTTTCAGGAAAACCTGTGTGAAATGATGCAGAATGACTGAAGTTAGTAGAACCAGGTGAACAATTTATATACTGACAGCAAAGTTGTAACAACAGACAACTTTGACAGTTGGGGAATTCTGAAAAGTGTAATGACCACCTATAATTCCAGAGGATTGATGATGAAACATGTTACCTGTGTCCTGAGAGAGAGGTAAAGGAGTAAAACTGCAAAATGAAACATATTTTTTTGGACATGGCCAATGAGAAAATTTATTTTGCTTGACAATATATATTTGTAACAGGTGTTTTATTTCTCTTTCATTCTCAAGTTGGGGAGGTATGGGAGGGAGAAAAGGTAGATTCTTGCTGATGGAAAAAATAAAATTTAATTTTTAAAAAGAAAAAAAGAAAATGTTTTCTGCTTTGACATAGGATTATAGGTTTGGGGTTTGTTTGGGGTTTTTTTTGCCTTTTTTGGAGGGGGGAAGGCAGGGCAATAAGGGTTAAGTGACTTGCCCAAGGTCACATAGCTAGCAAGTGTTAAATGTCTGAGGCCAGATTTGAACTCAGGTCCTCCAGACTCCAGGGCCAGTGCTTTATTCACTACACCGCCTAACTGCTCCCCAACTTACAGTTTTTAAGAGCTGGAAGGAACCTTAGATCATCTTGAGTTGAACTGTCTGTCTTTCATTTTTGAAGAGGATCAATGATATCTAATATAAGCCCTTCATTTTACAGACTTGAGGAAAGTGGGGCACAGAGAAGTTACAATGACTTGTCCAAGGTCACATAACCTGTAACTGGAAGGGACAGAATTTAAACTCATGATCCAACACTACAGAGTTCAGTGTCCATAATCATCATGTTTCTAAATCATTTTAAGCAATTCACTGTCATCACGCTAACTTTTAGTGAGTATTCCATACACAGTGAGGAACAGTACAGTGAACTAGGTGTTAAGGTATCAATAAAATCCCATTCTTATGTTCACCACACTGTACATGATACTTTTCAAATAACGCCACCACAATTTTATTTCTATCATTTATGTTATCTCTATGTCTCTGATTTACTGTCTGCTATGGCATGTTATCTGATTTCTGTTGCCCTCTAAATGCTATGGGAAATCACAGGAATAGATTAGGGGAGAAGCTGCAGTTTCTAATAACTGATCTAAAAAGAGCATTTTGTTAATTTTTTTTTTTTGGAAATGTAGCCAAATGCTGCAAAGGGCAGGTAAGAGTAGGCAAATGCCAGATGAGAAGGGTCAGCAGAATTCAAAATGTGCTTGTTCTTATTTGGAGAAAAAGAAAACATCCTATCAGGACAGAATTCTCAGAAAAATCAGAGCTGCCTATGATTAAAAGGAAGAAGAGAATATGCTTAGGTGGTCTTCCTAAACTGGATTTCCTTTCTAGTATAAAAAAATGAACCAAACTCAAAAAGCTACAGTGATGTCACATAATAGGCTAATCTAGGAACATATTGAAAATATAACATTTTCAAATGTGTTTTTGGCCAACTTAACCTATCTGAACTAAGTACACTTAGTTTTGTTGAAGGCTAGATAATTATCAAATGAACTAAAATTTCACAAAGAGAAAACATGATTATTGTTTTTTTCACCAGCCCAGTGAGGTGGTCACTATACTAGGAGAAGTCACTAAGCAGGACTATAGAATTTCTGTCTCCAAATCCCTAAAAGGCACAGAGGGTTAGTCATCTATTTTAGATGGCTAAAGTAAAAATTACTCTGTACTAGAGCAGTGGATAGTATTTGTGGAAAAAAAAAAACATTCCCTTTTTTAGGTATTTAAGGAGAGGTTAAGCAGTCTAGCATCTCGGGACCTTTTCTAATAGTCATCAATGCCACAGGCAAAGGTGGAGATGAGATGACATTTTGAGGGCTTCTCCAAAGCAAAGATTCTATGTTGTTTTGTGCCATGGATAAAGATCCATTGTAAGATCATTGTTGTCAGTGTGGAGGACGACAATTAGGCATTTTTATGTGCTTCATTATTACAAAAGTTAAGCATTCATTTATTTTAAATTTCTGCCATGATCAAAACTCTTAGTACAATAAAGTATGTTTATTAAGTCCTCTTTCCTAAGGTAAGCCATAAAACAAGTGAAACCTAAATATACTTATGTGACCCCACCCCACCCCTAGAATTTTTACCAAAAAAGACCAAAAAAGTTGTATAACTAGCCTAGACAAGAAAAAGGTATGAGAGGCAGAAGCCGCCTCCTTGGAATCAGGAAGAAATGGAATGATGTCCACTCAGATGCATATTAGCTGTGTAAGGCAGACCATGTCATTTAAACTCCCACTGCCCCCAGACAATCCACCAGACTTTAAGTTGCAAAATAGTGACAACCCACATTATTAGTAGGAGGATGTAATATTTTGAAATAACACCAAAAATAAAAAATGAAACAGAAACAATTCAAGACTTTTCTACTTATCAGCTCTGCAATTTAGGCAGATTAGCATATTATAGAGAGCAAGACTATGAGAATTTTCTAACTTCTTCCTTTAGACTAAAGAGGTTTTTCACTTTTTGTTTTGTTTTGTTCTTTCACTGATCCCTTTGGCTTCCGATGAAGCCTGGAGACCCTTTCTCATAATAATGGTTTTAAATGCACAAAAGCAAATAAAGAGAATTACAAGGCTATTGAAACAGAGTTATCAAAATATTAAAAACAAACCAATCTCCCAATTTGACCATTTCCCTGTTTAAGAAACCCTGCTGAAGAGTCATCAAAACTGGTGTAGCTGGAAAAGTGTTGACCCAGAAAGAAAGAGATTTGTGTTCTAGTCTTGTCTTTGCAACTAACTAACAATGTAACCTTGGGTGAAAAACAACCCTCCCAGTTAAAACCCAGTTTCATTTTCTGTAAAATGAAGGAACTGGATGAGAGAATTTCTTAACCATTTCCAGATGCTTGCTCTTCTGCCATTAATTCTGACACACCCTGTCCCCCACCCCTACCTTGGACTATAACCCTTGAAAATTGAATTCTAGCAGGTGAGCTTTTTATATCACCTCTGCACTCCCCACTTTTGAGCGTTCCCTTATATGTTACCTTCACCATTAGAAAGTACTCTCCTTGAGGGCAGGGACTGTCTTGTTTACTTGTTTCCTGCACTTATATCCCTAGCACTTAGATCAGTGCTTGGAACACAGTCAGCAGTTACCCATTTAAATGCAGTTATCTGTCTATCTAAAGGTATGAACTTAATGTATTAGCGATCTATATGTTGACTTTATAGCATAAACCTTTGAGGTTTTTTTTAGGTGGAAAGTACAATGTCAATTCAGAGAGTTGAAATTACAGAATTACACAAAGAGAGTGGCTGCCACATTAGTTTCCTTCTTTTGGTATTGTTTTTATACATTTAGAAGTACACACCCTATGAACATAGCCTACAATAAAACTCTTCCCTCCATTCTAAGGATGTGAAACTCTGTCGTTACAAAATTTAAAACTATGTACAATGTTGCTCTCAAAGACTTCTGTAGCAATGTAGCATGTTAACTTCCTTATTTGCCATTTTGTTTCAAATTCTTGCAGATTCTGTTCCTCTGAAAAGGTCTTACCAGCATACCAGGTTTCAGTTGTTCCTAAATTATCTTTGACCCTCAAGGTCTTTCAACTTATTTGCAAATTGTAGGGGGAAAAATTCCTCCCCTCCGAGTTACCCAAAATAAGAATCAGATCAGTTCAAATTCTCCCCAAGCAGTTTTCTTGGGAGTTGAGAATAGGTTTGAGATATTCCAGTTTTAAAAGATTCTTTCTTCTCCTCTCTTCTCCACCCCCCCCCCCAATTCTGCCATCAAATTTCCCCACAAGCAAAAATCTTAATTTTCTAACAGCTAATGACAAGTTACTTCAGTTTCATGACAAACCTTCCATACTCTCTCTCTCTCTCTCTCTCTCTCTCTCTCTCTCTCTCTCTTTCTCTTTCTCTCTCTCTCTCACACACACACACTAAAGCAAAAAGTCTCAAATGATCAAACAGTCAATAATTATTTGAAATTGACTCAACTTAGAGATTGTGGGGAGAAGACATTTATGTAAGTTCAAAATAATGTCATTAGAGGGTAAGGCATCCTGTGAGCTGAAATGTGCAGCTCATTAATGAACTTTCAATACTGTCTGTTGGAGAGGCAGGAAAATAACTTCCATCATTTTGCTTAATATAATAATCTGTATAAATGTTTTTATTACTGGGGGAAGGGCAAGTATTTCAGAAGAAAATTAGCTCTTTGTCCTTTTGTTGTTAATTTTTGGTAAGAGTTCACTTGTCACTATTTCTTCATCCTGTGACCTACTCAAAATACATTTTTTTATATAACTGAGAAGACTAAAATGGTACTTTATAGATTTTGAAAATTCCAGCAGCTACTGAAGTTACTTACAAATACTCTTAAAAAGAATGGGATATATTTTAGAAAATGAAAAAAATAATACTAATGCTACTTCTTTCTAGGCTGGTGACAACACTGTCACATGATGTATTTGAGATAAAATTTTAAAAGCTTTTCTTTTATCTGTAACAAGAATTTAGTGTTTCTGGTTGTTAAGTAGAGTTTTTCAGCTCACTTAAATGGACCAAGGCCCTACTCTGAAATAGAGATGATAATTAATTTCCCTTTGCTATGAAGCCCACTGTATAATATATTTTGTAGCAGGGATGTGTGCTGGTAAATGTTTAACAACCAGCTCTCTGGAAAAAAAAAAGTAAGATTATGCTTTTAAGTGTAACATTTTATTGACATTTCCTCCACCACTTTTCTTTAATCTGGACAATCAAGAAAACAATCAAGCCTAGTTTGTAATGTTCACCATGTCCAAAGTATAAAAGCTCAAACTGGAATTTAACAATTGGGCTAGCTCAAGATGTGTATTCCTTTATTTCCAAAGCTGTGAATTATTACAAAAAAAAACATGAAAATCTCTAGAAGCTTCAGGGAGAATTTAGGGTTTTCAGTAAATGACCCAATGACTGACATTTTAACCTGATTTCTGAGTTCTGATAATCACTTTCTTGATCTGCTTAGTCTGTAATTAAAAACAGATGTCTTAAAAACTGATCTCAAGTCTTCAAACCCTACTTCTCTTCTTTTTTGTTTCTGTGGTTTGTTGAAATGGTGATACTAACAGATCCCAGGGTGCCCTTTCCCTCAGCATGTAACTGGTGAGTGCAAGATCACTGGTTTGTAACACTTTGGCCCCTGGGTAATAAAATTTCAGTCCAGAGATCCTCACACCTTATAGTTCTTCAACATAAGTCTTCTTCAGGCACTATTTGCTAACTGATCCTAAGACATATTCCATAGGCAGATTCCTGTTTTAGTGATTAACATTAAGTTCTATAGAACAAAATTATTTCCGTGTCCCAGCAGATGGTCAGAGGTAAAGTGGCTTGGTTTGCTGATCTGGACCAGATCATTTCTCTCATACCAAAAAATCCCATATAACAGATGTTTTACCAGGCCTTGTGCACACAGGTATAAATCTCTGTAGACTGGATACAGGTATAAATCTCTGATGTCTACGATTTATGTTTTACCAGTATTTGATGAAGGTGTAAGATGCCTTCAAAAAACACATTAACAGGTTTGGCATAAGTTTTATTGATATTAAAGTCTATGCAGGGGTGGGGAACCTGCAGCCTCAAGGCCACATGTGGCCTTCTAGGTCCTTGGGTGCAGTTTTCTGACTGAGTCCAAGTTTTACAAAACAAATCCTTTTATTAAGGGAATTTGTTCTGTGAATCTTGTATTCAGTCAAAGGGCTGCATTTGAGGACCTATAGGACCATATGTGGCAGGTTTCCCACCCCTGGTCTATAGAATCTAAGCTCCTGAGGGCAGAAACTTTCCATTTCTATATTTGTATGGGCAGCAGTGACTAGAGGGTAGAGAGAAGGCCTTGGGGTTAGGAACACCTAGCTTCCTATGTAGGAGGTATACTGTGTGTGTTGCCCTGGGAAAGTCTTAACTTCTTGGTGCTCCAGGCAAACTGCTAACAGAATAAATTACAGAAAAACTGACAATCTGAATTCAGCCTCTGCTTGTAGACTTCGTGGGGGGGGGGGGGGAGAGAGAAGGGTGGTGGTGGCAGTGGGTCCCCAAACCTCCTGAAACATTTATGCATTATTCTAATAAAATGGTGGCAGCTAAGTGGCACACTGTATGGAGTGCTGGGCCTGGAGTCAGGAAGACTTATCTTCCTGAGTTCAAATCCAGCCTCATATACTTACTAGCTGTGTGACCCAGGGTAAGTCAGTTAACATCTGTCTGCCTTGGTTTCCAAAGCTGTAAAATGGGGATAATAATAGCACTTATCTTCTGGGGTTGTTGTGATGGTCAAGTGAAATATTTGTAAAGTACTTAATACAGTAACTGACACATGGTAGCTATTTTTAAAATGATTCTTCTCTTCCTCTGGCCCCCATGAAGCTTAACATGTTAGTTTTTTTTTTGGTCACTATATCACCCTGTTGCTTCATCCCGAATCATCCTTCCATTGACAGACCCAGATCTTTCAGACAAAAGATTTTCCTGCCAAAGCATCCTCTACTTTACACTTGTAAAACTTATTTTAAAAAAAATCTAAAGGAAGACTTTATGTTTTTCCTATGAACTTTTATTTCCTTAGGTATGGTTCAATGTTCTAGACTGTGGAAATAAATTTTTGGACCCTGAATCTGTCATTTATTGGGTTAGTGATCTCTCCTAGCTTGGCATCTGCACATTTGATAAATATACCATTTACACCTTTATTCGAGTAAATGAGAAAAATATTAAACAACTCGTTAGGGTAGAATAAAACAACTAGAAATAATACTGTACTTTGTATATAGCAATGTATACTTTACAAACACAACTAAATAATTCTGACATCCTGTCAAGCTGTGTGAAATGGGTTCTTTGGCTACAGTGTCTTTTTTTAGGGGCTTACTTTTCTGAAATTGTCCTAATTTTGATTTGTTGAAGGAAGTAAAATAAAATAAAATAGTATTCTCAAGATTTTTATATATCTATGGTCTTTGGGATAAATAAACTACATATCTGTCATTAACAGACTGAAAGATAAACAAATTAATAAACTGTGGTTTTTATGATGCCCCCCTACTGTTAATTAGCTCATTCAACTATCTTGTTATAGTCATCTTTAATGAACACTGTTTCCATATACTGACATCCCAATTATGGTTGGGCATGAGCTTATCATCATCGTTATCATTGAGAATAAGAATACCTTATATTATATAGATCTTTAAGGTTTACAAATCATTTTCTATCTATTATCATATCTGATATTCACTGTAGCCTTACAGGGTACGCCCTACAGGAATTATTTTCCCCTATTATATAGATAAGCAAATAGTGGTTCAGAGAGGTTAAATGATTTCCCCATGCTCCTATGGCATGCTTCTGGGCAGGATTGGAAGGTTGGTCTCTCCTAATTCCATCATAATTTCTCCTCTAGTTAATGAAAGAACCAGTAGGATTGGGAATAGAAGAGACAGCCAAGGCATAATCTGGTTATTTGCTGATTATCAACAGTCATCAGTTCCGATACACAAACCAGAAAGTAAATGTGCACCTATTAAGAAAAAAGACAAAGGAGAAAAAGGTACATGTAGAGAGAATCATTTTCTGAACCTTTACCTAAGCCTTTTAAATTTATCTATTATATTTCAAGCTAAGATGGTATGTAAGTCGGTGTAATTTTTTTTTTTTTACAGTGTTCTCATATTGTGGAATGGAAACTTCTTTTTTTCCTCTGATGACTTCCTTATCCTTCTTTCTCAGTGATGAAAATTCAACTTAGAATTTATACTAACTGAATAGAAAGGGAAGTTGACAAATTATAAGCAGACAAATTTGCTAAACAAATACAGCCAAAGGGAAGAAACAACCTTGCTTTGGGCTACTCATGAGGTTAAAAAATAAGTTGAAATTTTGGTTCTTTGGAAAGAAAGATATTTCAGGCCTTTGTTGAGTTTATGCCTTATCAGAGCTGTTACTAGGAAACTGAGAAGCAAGTGCACATTCACTTTAGGTGGGAGCAAAGAGCAGATCCTTTGTCAGCAGAGTTCCATTGTGATATAAGAAGGAGCTGCTCATCCTCCAGATTCTAGTCCCCCATTCCATCACAGCCCACAATTCTCTAACTCCTTTCCTCCTCCGACAAATTGTCAACCTTAGAGAGGAGGCAGAGTGAGGCAGGCAGAGGGCGTTGTGCTAGGGGGTAAAAGGGGGCCCTGGTAATGGGAATCCATAGTGAGGAGATTCTCAGGTATGGTGGCCTGGGGCCACACACAGAAGTGGGGCTAGCAGAGGACTGAAAAGCACAAGGATGGACATCCACAGGAACAAATATTCCCTCAATGCCCACCCTAGTTGTTGTTCTGTTTCTCGTATGAGCTAAACTTTATTGAAATTTATCATTCTTACATAAGTAAATTAGTCCTAAAATCATATATGTAATGCTTCTGATTTATAAGTATCCCATGGAAACCCAGAGAGCTATATATTACTTTGATGGATCTATGATCTTACCAATACATCCCTCCAACAGTACAGATTGCATGCCACCCATACTTTATGCTCTATTGGAATCCACAAAATGTTATATGCTATAAAGGAAAGTCTCCTACTAGAAATTGGGTGGTCTTTTGGGGGGGATTTATAGATCAGCATGTATGAGAATGTGTACACAGGATGAGAATGTTTGGATTTTGTCACCATAAATCAGTAGGAGTGGAATGCATTCTTCTCATAATCTTCCATTATCCTTTTCTGTAAGATTTTATAAACCAGCCTATATCATATTCTAGAGTTTCCCTTGATTGCTATTACTTGGCCAGGAGATCAATAATTTGTAGCTTAGGCAATTCCTGGACTAATTTGGTCTCGTGGTTGAGGTGATCGTTTTACATTGGTTAGGAAATGGTGATAGTCTTCACTGATAGCTGTTCTTTTTATCCATTTGCTTATTTTTAATGTCAATAGTTTGTTTAAATAGACCAGGTTGATATTGCTTAAATTGTATATGATAAGAGTATCTTCTCACTTTTATTCTTACGTCCAGCTTAGTGTTTATATGGATCTTTGTTCTAACAATAGAAAGCTGATTTAGAAATATCTTGCACATAGTAACCAGTTATTTCCTTTCCACTAGAATATAATAATTTCATTTTTTGTGATATTTTTTGGCATTCTCTTCTCTCAACTTCTTTTTAAAGAAAGTATTAATGATATAAAGTTATCAGGCTTCTTTATAGTTAATAACCCTTTGGCCCTCTTGTTTATTGCCCCTGAAGTACATTTTCCAACATATATTCCTTGTTTTCCCCTATCACCTTCCCCTATCATCCTTTCACCAACATTCCCAATCACCTTTGCATGGAAGTCACTTATTATAAGTTAATTTGGGGAAGGGCACTTATCAGGTTTTTCATAAAATTTCCCTACCTCTTTATTTTCTGTAATTGAAGTTGGTATATAACGAACAACTCTCACTGAGGAGATAAATATACTCCCAGAATGATGCAGAGCTTGCCACACTGCACACTCTCCTTTTTGTCACATGACCTATCTGTGGTCCAGAGAAGTTTACAAGGTGTTCAGGTCTGATGTAGAGTCTTTTCTAGTAAATTACCTATTCAAATCAATAAATAACGCCCTAAGTCATTAATGAGTTAATTGCCCTTGTGTATATATGTACATTAACCTGGGGGGCTATTTGACTTCATGAT
>CM053585.1:427336525-427354170 GCA_028646515.1 Pseudochirops corinnae
TCAGGAGTCAGAGGTTCAGGGTTCAAATTCTGCCTCTGAGATCTGGGGCAAGTCATTTAACCTAAGTCTCAATTTCTTCCTGGGTAAAATGAGGCTTTGACCTTTGATCCTTTACTGTTTCAATCCTCGCCTCATCAACAAGCTGAAAACCTCTTTCCCCAAAGTTACTGGTGATCTCTGTATTGCTAAACCTAATGCCCTTTTCCTCAGTTCTACTTTTTATTGATCTTTCTGCAGGATTGGTCACTTTGCACCACCATTTCCTCCTAGAAACCCTATTTTCTTCCATCAGAGTTTTCAGGAGACTTCTTTCTTAGTTCTTTTCCTGTCTGCCTGCTCCTTCCTTCTTTTTCTCCTTGGACATTTCAACAACCATCTCCTGGCCTCTAGCTATGAGTGTGCCCCAAGGTTCTCACCTGGGCCCTTTTCTTTCTCTCTACTCTCTCACTCAGGGACATGTTCTCATATCTATACAAAAGACTCACAGATCCACGTATCCAGCCTTCTTTTTTCTAAAATCTCATCCTGAATCACAAAATTGCCTATTAGATATACTGAACTGGCTGGCTTGTAGACATCTCAATTTCCCCCAAAACCTTCCCCAACTCTTCCCAACTTCTTTTTTTCTTGTTGAGGACACTACCATCCTTCCAGTCACCCAGTTTTGCAGCCTTGGAATAATTTTTTGGCTACTGTCATCCTAACCACATATATATGGTTGCCAAATTCTGTCTCTGCCTCCATAACATCTATTGCATTTATCCCAACTGACCCCTTCCCTCCACCCATCCAGTCACTGCTACCTTATAGTTCAAGGCCCCATCATTTCTCAACTGTTGCAATGGTCTCCTAACTGATCTCAGGGTCTCATTTCTCTCCTGACTTCACTATCCTCCAAACAGCTGCCAAAATACTTGACCATGTCATTTTCTTACTCAATAAACCCATGGTTCCCTATCAGGTCTAGGATTGGCTACAAGCTCCTATATTTGGCATGTCTTTACAACCTTATCCTTGCCTGGTGTGTGGGAAGGTGTAATATATCCCGGAAAGGCCAGTCCTTCCAACCTTGTTACACCTTACTCCTCTTCTACACTCTGGGATCCAGTTCAATTAATCTTGCTGTGATTCATATGTGATGCTCTATATTTCATTGTTTGTGCCTTCGTTCTTGCTAGCTCCTATTCCTAGGATTCACTCCCTTCATACCTCCACTTCCTAAAATCTTTAACTTCCTTTAAGGGTCACCTTCTATAGAAGCCTCCTCTCATTTCTCCAACTGCCAGTGCCTCCTCTACCCCACAATTAGCTTGTGCGTACCTTGTAAACATTTTGCATACATCTACAAGTGTACATTTTGGTCTTCTTCGATATAATGTAATCTGTATAAGAGCAGGGATTCTACTTTTGTTTTTGCATAATACTCAGTGCCTTGTACGGTATCTGGAAAATAGTAGGCACATCAAAGCTTGAATTTGTATTCGGATACTTTAGGGGGATGATTTTCTAATAATTAAGCTACCATCTTATCTGTAGATAGGAATGATTTTGCCTCCTCTTTGCCCATACTTAGGATTTATACTAATTGCTTCCCTATTGTTGAACTCTCCTTGTAATGAGGCCAGTAATCCCATGGTAATCTGACCCAGTATGGCAGGGTGGTCCCAGCACCAACAAAGCATCATTGCAGCCTAGATTTAGAGCTAATAGGGAGCTCAGAGGTCATCTAATCCATCCCTCATTCTCCAGTGATGAAGGGTCATGCTCTATTTGAGGATATTTTATATTCTTTCTAAGAGCCCTTGCATTTAAACTTGGGAGCAGAAACAGATTGAGATTCTGAACCACTGCTATTATGCTGAGTTGTTAACTTTCATTTGCAAGTGATTTGACATAATATTCTCTCTGGGAATTTGATCTCACAATAACAATGACTGATGAAATTTAGGGATATGTATTGGACCTGTATTTCCTTGGTAAGGGGAATTCCTAGATGAGGAAATTCTCTCTAGCAGCCTGAAGTTTAGGCAGAAGTTCTGTGTTAGAGACTTGCCTAGAGCAGAGGAATCAAACTCAGAGCTCACTGGGCCACTGAAACTGCCCTCTCCAGAATCAGATTAAAATGTAATGAGAAAATGTTTAACAAAATAAATAAAAATATAATGCAATTTAGATAATGCTAATTTGTGGTTTTCTGAGTCAACATACCACCAGCAGGTATCCATTTCTATTTGAATTTGACACCATTGACCCAGAACATTGAAAAGGAAAGTTATTCGTCCAGGATCATACAGACAGTATGTATCAAAGATGGAACTAGAATCAAGGTCTTCCTGGTTTCTAGAAAGGCTATCCATTACTCTATTGCTTCTCTTGATGAGACATACCATCATCATCATCATCATCATCATAACAATACCTTCTACTTACAGTGTTTTGAGGTTTACAGAAGCATTTCTCTTACAAGCCTCCGAATCAGGCAACACGAAAGCATTTTGTTGTTGTTCAGTCATTTTCAATTGTGCCTGATTCTACATGACCCCATTTGGAGTTTTCTTGGCAAAGATACTGGAGTGGTTGTCATTTCCTTTTCTAGATGATTTTACAGATGAGGAAACTGAGGCAAACAGGGGTTAAGTGACTTGCCCAGGGTCACATAGCTAGTAAATGTCTGAGGCCAGATTTGAACTCAGGAATGCAAATCTTCCTGACTTCAGGTTCAGCACTCTATCCCACTACGACACCAAGCTGCCCCATGCAAGCATTATTGTCCCTAATATGTAGACAAATGAACTGAAACTCAGAGAAATTAAATGACTTGTCCACATGGCACAGTCCTGACTCAGACCTAAATCTGTTGATTCCTGGGTGTAGTCCTCTGTCTCCACTGTTCTGTCAGTGTATTGATGAAGCTGGCATAATCTGAAATCTAAATTTAGGAATTATCTTATTTGCACATTTCTGTTAATTTGTTAACTAGAATGACAGAGTCAGTAGCATGAGCTGGCAAGTTAAAAATATTCAAGTGATTATTAGCTAGATAAATAGAAGCCTAGTACACATGATAAGAAAGTCAATGGTCCCATTGTGTTTTGTCTTGATCAGACCACATCTGAATTATAGTACTCAGTTCTGAGTGCCATTTTAGGAAGGACATTGACAAACAAAAATGCATTTAGAGAAACTGACCAGGATGGTGAGGGTTTTAGAAATCATGCCAAATACCTACTGGTGAAGGACTTGAGTATGTTTGGCCTGAAGAAGGATGGAATGATTGCTACCTTCAATTATTTGAAAGGCCATCATGTGGAAAAGGGATTGAATGTATTCTGTTTGGCCCCAAAGGGAAGAACCAAAGCCAAGCAATCAATGGGTGGAAGACTGCTGGGAAGAAGATTTGGGCTTGATCGAAGGAAAAATTTCCTAAGAGAACTCTCCCAAAGGGGAACTAACTACTTCTCAGTAGGTACTGATTTCCCTTTCATTGATGGTCTTCAAGAAGAGACTGAATGATCACTTGTTGTAGAGGGAGTCCTACTTTAGGGAGAATTGGACTAGATAATCTCTGAGGTCCTTCCCAATTCTGAGATTTTGTAATAAATTGTCATTTTTCACTACAGAATCATATGCTTGGATTCCATAAAGTCAGTTTCGATTTATGAATTGGCTAGATTTTTTTTTCTCTCCTAGTGTCAACATGAGCCCCTGCAGAGTAGAATCTATTAAGGAAGGAAGGTCACATTAAGCAAGTTACTGAGTCACTTTCTGTCTCTGGTATTTCTAATTAAAAATAACAATGACAATATTTGCCACTGGCTGCTTCGAAGGGTTGGGATAAGAGAATTAATGGGAGAACATGGGAGATAATAATATGGGAGAATCAACATCAATAACTCTTTATACTTTAGACAGTATTTTATGGACATTGTAATTGATATATGATGCCAGTGGGTTGAAATAGGGAGGAATGCCTGGAATCACAGTCCTGGGATGCTTCAGTCCCACCAGAATGTAAATCATTTAACAGTCCACAAATGATTTAACCAAAACATCAACCAGGGTTGCAAAAATAAATCATTTCCATTTCTACTGCTGTCACTTCCCTTTCCCACTAACTGGCTGGATACGTGATAGCATGTGTATTTGTATGTACATATCCTCTGTCACACATTGACCCCCAGCTTGCACTTAATGTTCACTACAGAGCTAATGTTTAACATGAGATTGAAGAGTAAGTCAAACACCAGAAAATAGTGGCTTGAAATGTGAAGCACCTTTCATTTGATGATTTTCTCTTACCTGAATTTTCACCTTAACTGGAATGATGTTGGGGCAAGAGAATAAAGAAGGAATTTTCTTCTGATTTGTTTTATATGGAACATTAGACAGTTGTTTGGCCAAATGGTGAATGTGAGCCTATGGGTGGAAATTAGCTGTAGCAGGTCTAATGTGTACAGTTATCCATGATGATGATGGATAACATATTCACATGTATGTTCTAAATAACTCTAAACTTCACTCTGGTCAGTATTTTTCTACTTGTTCCCAAACAGGCTCATTATCAGAACTGGCAACTGTTGGCAAACTTGGCTGATTAGATTTCCTGCTTCCTTTGTATATTTGTCCACTTATTAGTGGAGCTAGTAATAAACAGTGACACATTTAAAATGTGAGCAATAGGAGGAAGGAGGAGAAAGAGAAGTAATGGGCAAGGACATTCCACAAACCTGAAAAGCTGATACATTAGAGCAGTGGTTCTCCACCTTCCTAATGCCGCAACCCTTTAATACTCATATGTGGCCGTATCTGCATGTGGGCGGACCTACCTGGAGACGGATAGAGGAGGTTCCTAAGGCCATCAGAAATATGTGTTTTCCGATTGTCTTAGGTGACCCCTGTGAAAGGGTGGTTTGACCCCAAAGGGGTCGCAACCCAGCGGTTGAGAACCACTGCATTAGAAGGTGAATATTACAGTATCATCACTAGGGATAGGGCAGCTAGGTGTTGCAGTGGATAGAGTTCTGGGTCTGGAGTCCGGGAAGACATGAGTTCAAATGGGGCCTCATACACTTACTAGCTGTGTGATGCTGGGCAAGTCACTTAACCCTGTTTGCCTCAGTTTCCTAATCTATGAAATGACAAACTACTTCAGGATCTATGCCAAGAAAACCTCACATGGGGTTTTGAAGAGTCAGACACAACTGAAAAAACATGGCTAGAGATAGGGAAAGGGACCGGATTTCACTGATACAGGGAACTTCCAGATGAGGGAATTTCTTCTACCGATTCAAGTTGGCGCCTTTGATGCACCTAGAGTCCTCGAGCGTTGTCTAGAGCCCTTAGAGGCTAAGTGACTTGCCCACGGTCACAAAACCAGCGTATCAAACATAAGGCTTGAACCCAGGCCCCTTGGCTCTAAGGCCAGCCATCTTTCCATGGTCCCATATTGCCTCTCATTACCATTACTACTTTTGTTGTTCAGTTGTTTCAGTCATTCTGGCTCTTTTTTTTTTTTTTTTTTTACCCCATTTGGGGTTTTCTTAACAAAGATATTAGTGTGGTTTCCTTCTCCAGCCCATTTGATAGATGATGAAACTGAGGCAAACAGGATTAAGTGCCATGCCCGGGGTCAGACAGTTAGTAAACGTCTTGAGCACAGATTTGAACCAAAGATGAGTCTTGCTTACTGCGGGCCTAGCACTCTCTCAGCTATGCAAGACTATTACTACTATTGTGTACTATTAAGTGAGCTTAGTTATCTATGAGAAGCAACATTGTAGAGCAGATAGACGGTTGGCCTTGGAGTTTGAAGTCCTGTATGCAAATCCTGTTTCTGAAACACACCATAGACAAGTTGTAACTTCTCAGTACTGAAGCTCTCTAAGACAAATGTTGTACATGTGCTGCCAAAATGCACAGGTAGAAAGATTTTATACATCAAGAATTTTAAACACTAAGGAAATCACAGGTTTGGATCATCTCTCCTCAACATACCAAAAGAGTATAAATAGGAAGATGTCCAACAGAGGAGATGAGGCAGATATTGGAATGGCATGTACATAATGCAAACAAAGGGGGAGTTTTCCTAAATGTTAAAAGAATTCACTATCAACTTGGTTATTACCAAGCCCTCCCTTCTCCCTCTGCCTGTCTCCCATATACTTTCTAGGTTAATTTTCTTTCTAAAATTCTATTACATGGGCATGAAATAATCCTGCACACTTTCCACTGTACATTAAAGATCTGAAAATCAACTTCCTCATATAGAACACTTTAAAAAGTCCCAGAAATTTGCTATCAGAGCACTCCCCCTTTTTTTCTCTGACTTTTGTGTCTTTGCTCAAGTAGACACAAACTGAATGAGACCACAAAGAGTATAAGTAAAAATCCCATTAAAAAAATCAGACTTTTGTCTTTCCCTTGGCAAAGGCCAGAAGGAGTATGGAAAGGGAACAGGAAAGAATATATCAAGAAAGAGAGCTTTTAGACTTACTCACTTTTTTGGCTGGCATGATGAAATATGGACTGGTAGTAAGGAGTTTCCCTAAATTTCTTGAATTCATAGCCCTATGCTGGGGCCCCCAGAGATCTGAAACATCTGTTCAGAGCTTCCCACAATAGTTATTTACTGTACCTAATTTCCAGAGGTCTGCCTAGGAAGCACGGGTGGCCTGGTGGATATGGCAGCTTGTATTTTAAGATGCTAGTCTGTGCTGTTCACAATGAAATGTCATGGGGTAAAAGTGAACTGTAATTGGTGTCATTACAAATTTCTGTTCAAATACCACTTTCCACTTGTAACCATATGCATGTTCTCGATCTCTCTCAGCCTCAGCTTCTCCATAAGTAAAATGGAGGAATAATAATATCTTTAGGTACCTCCTTCCCTGAGCTATCCTGAGAGACAAAAAGGCCAAAAGCACGTATAGTGTTTTTTTAAATTCTTAAAACCCTATCTACATGTCAGCTATGATTACTTGCTGCTCAATTATGTGTAGATGTAGTGATTTTTGATCCTCTGAAACATTGTCCTGTACAGGAATTCAAAATGTGACTTTGCAGGAGGCAGAGAGAGAGTGAATGGGATGCGAGTTTGGAGTGTGAGAGGAAGGGAAGTAATTTCTATCATTCAGCATTGACCTGTACTAAAAAAGAAGTGCTGAGTAAGTGTAACCAAACAAATAGTTACTATCTCCAAAGACTTTCATCTGAAGATCCCAGAGGGATGTTTCAAATGAATAGCTCTCAAACAGTGTGTGCCACAGTGGAAAGAGCATTGGTTTTTGGAGTCAGAGGACCCAAATTTAAATCCCAGCCCCGTTACTTTATACCTACAGGATCTTGGGCAAATCATTGTTTGTCTCCAGACATATTTACAAAATGAAGGGATAGGATGAGATGACCTCTGGAATCCCTTTCAGCTCTATGGATTCTATTTATCAGGTATAACCCACTTTCCCCAACGTCACAGAGGAGTAGTCACAGCTCTGAAATTCTTAAATTCTATTGTCTTTCCTACCTCCTTTCTCTCTCCCCACAGTTCTAACCATCAAGCTCCCAAACTGTTGCCTTATGAATATAACGTTGTTAGACTTTGTTAGACTTAGTTCTTCTGAGCAATGCAATGATCAAAGACAGCTCCAAAAGACTCATGGTGGAAAATGCCATCCACATCCAGAGAAAGAACTGTGGAGTCTGCATGCAGATTGAAGCAGACTATTTTCTCTTTTTGTTGTTATTTTTTTGTTCTTTCTTTCTCATGTTTTTCCCTTTTGTTCTGATTCTTCTTTCACAACATGACTAATGTGGAAATATGTTTAATATGATCATATACGTATAGCCTATATCAGACTGCATGCTGTCTTGGGGAGGGGGGTCTTTAGAACCCAAGATATTATAAAAGTGAATGTTGAAAACTAAAAATAAATTAATTTTTAAAAATGATAGAATCGTTGATTTCCGAGAGACATATTAGGTTTAAAAATTAAGATGAGGGGCATGCTTTCTCAAGTCAATCATAAATAAGATAAGCCCTAGTGTTTCTCTGGTGAATCTCTACAGCGATCACCTTCTCTCTCTACACAGGACAGCTTTTAGCTATCTAGTTCTGAGGGAGGTGAGCAGTAAAGAGGAGCTTCTTGCAGCAGACGATATCCTTGTGATGCATTAGAATTTGCAGGCAAATTGAATTCCATTCCTCTGCTTCTTCCTTTTGGGATTTCACAGACATTTTCACAAGATTCCTTAGCAAGATCGCATTTTGTTTTTCTTTAGTGGCGGACAGGATGGTGTTAGTGTGTGGGAAGCATGAAAATGGGTCCTGAGGCCCAAGTTCAGCCAAACTTGTTATCTGCCTCTGTGCTGGTAACCGCCACAGCTCATTGCACAACCCATAATAGCTGTGCTGAGTCTGCCCCCCGGCGAACAGGGACTGGGATGCAGGATAAGCAGGGCTGATGGGATCTTGCATAATTCCTCTTTCTTTACCCACTGCCAGTTTTTTTGGAAACAAGTCATCTCATGTTTACTTAATGATCCTCTTGGGCTAGATGCTGTTCATGCTGAGAAATGGTTCTTTAACTTTCTTATAGGAAGGTTTTTCTTGCTTGTTCCTCCTCATCCCCCCCCCCCCCCCTTTTTAAATGATTTTGAGCTAACAACCAGTGAGAAGTCAAAGGAAGGGTTTGAGGTCACCAGAGACAACAGGCATTAAGTAGCCACCTAGATAAGAGGATTCTACCAGACTTTTTATAAGGACCTCAAAAAAGACACGTGAAAAGAGACAGGAACTGAGATTCTGAAGGATGAAGTCTAATTCCTTCCTTGATCACTCCTTTGTTAATGTGATTTCATTTTGGGCCTTAGTCTCCTACCCATAAAATGTTGTTGATTTTATTTGCTCATAAGCAAAGCACTTTCAGGGTCCCTCAAGAAGAGTACTTATGTTAATGGACTATAATATACCAGGTGACCTACAGGAATAAGGCCTGGACCTGTGATTTCTGTCTATCATGGGGAACTCCCTGTGAGCAAACTCCCTTTACCAATGCAGCTTGGTACCTTCTCTGCAACCCACAGTCTTAGAGAATTGTTTAGCTTTCTGAGAGATTAAATAACTTACTGGATTCAAGGCCAGCTCTCTATTCCCTATGCCACAATGTCTCTATATACTATATACTAATAATTATTATTTAATCCTTAGAGTTCTCTGGCCAATGAGAACACTATGAAGAAGTTGTGCAGAAATGGCCTGCAATATACCAATATACTGCAGAGAGCTGACTTTGGTATCAGATGACCTGAACTCAAATTCTCCCTCTGATTTTTACTTTATGACCTTTGGCTAGTGCAGGGATGGAGAACACTTGAGCACCCAGAGGGCCACATGTGGCCTTAAGGCTGAAGGTTCCCTACCCCTGGCCTAGTATCTTCGGCTTCCTAAGTCTCAATTGTCTTATATGAAAAAGGAAGAGGTTGGACTACATGGCCTTTTTGCTCCTTTCTCGTTCTGAATCTATGATGCTATGAATTCTTTTCTTCTTTGACTTGAACCAGCCTCAAGAGAGCACATGTGGATACTGAACCTAGTGGTTTCTCACTTCTTTCCTAATTGCTGGTCTCTGGGTCTAAGAACCATTCAGTGAACAAAGTTCTACTAAACACCTCCCTGTAGGGTGGTTTTTGAGTAATTTCAGTCAGGTCCAACTCTTTGTGACCCCATTTGATATTTTCTTGGCAAAGATACTGACATGATTTGCCATTTCCTTTTCCAGCTGATTTTACAGATGAGGAAACTGAGGCCAACAGGGTTAAGTGACTCTCCCAGGGTCACACAGCTAGTAGGTCTCTGAGGCTAGATTTGAACTCAGGAAGATGAGTCTTCCTTACTCCAGGCTCGGCACTCTATTCACTGTGCCAACCAGTTGCCTAAGATATGGTGGTAGCCACTATAATAATAAAGCTCACTCATAAAAAATTGATACTTGATTTGGTTTTACACTCTACAAATACTATTTAATTCATATAATAATAATTAATATTATTTAATCCATTTTAAGGTGTGACCACTGTGATTTGTTCTTGGTCTTTTTGGTATTCTTGTTGAGCAATCTGAGCAAAGAGATGAAAACAATAGCAATGTGGCCATGTGCTCTTTAAGAGTCAACATAAAGTTATGCAGGGGAATTATGTGTTTTGTTCTTTTGATCAACTTCCTTACTTCACTCATCTTAAATCCAACATTTATTAAACTAACTCTGTGACAGAAAATAGGCAAGCTTTCGAAGATGACAAAAGAAGATTCCTTGCCTTTATCAGATTTTAGGCCCCTTGTGTGTTATTACTTAGTATTCTTCCCTTGCAAAGCATTTTAAAATCATCTTGACCACCACATCTTCAAAATAGTTTTTCATGGATGAGGACACTATGGTACCACAGGAGATAGGGATTCAATCTTATATCAAATGGTAGAGCTGAGATGAAAATTCATATCCACTGAGTCATCAGTCTTAGCTAAAAACCCCACTGCCCTCCTCTGAGAAGGACCAATGATTTTTTCTTGGTTTGCAAATTCATCCCAGCAATAACAGAGATTAACAAAGAAAGGAGGTAGAAGAATTGAATTGTGATTTTTCTTAAATCTCTTCCCAGAGAAATATTCTCAGGCAGTATTGCCATGGGAGCTTTCCCAGGGAACAGAGCATGCTTTTATTGTAAGTTCAATGGGTTCTCTGCTCAGAGCTTCCTTGATAGTGAGAATGTTCACCTTCTCACAGGGATAGGTGGAGAGAGATAGCAAACCATCAAGCAGTCCTGCCATAATGGTTTCGATGATTCTGCCTTCTTGTTTCTTTCTTCCTTCCATTTTTCCCTCTTTCTTTTTCCTTCTTTTGGTCTCATAGACATATAGTATTATACAGACTATGAAAAGTAGAAGCTAAGGGTGTGCTGAAGCCAGCTCATCTGGGTTTGGTAGAGCTGATTGTTAAATATTTTGCAAGTCTTTATACCTCAGAAACCAGCAGATGTTAAAATCAGGCCTTGTTTTATTGTTTTGTTGACTGTCTAGGCTTCAGAAAATGATGGTCAAAATGTTAATGCAGATTAAATTTGAAAGCATATTGTGCATTTTTGTAGATTCAGTAGTTAAGCTTTCACTTGCTCGGCCATGGAAGAGGTCATAGAGACCATCTGGTTCAACCTCGAGGTCACATAAAGGGTAGGCAAGCTGGAACTCAAAGCCAGGCCTTCTGATTTGAAGTCCAACGTTCTCTCCACAATACCAAGTTGCTTCATTCCATAAGCTTTGTTTCCCTTGAGGTAGATCACTGAATTATTATTCTCTCATCATCTACCATTTTTAGATGTGTCATGGATACTTTTGGCAGGGTAGCAAAGCCTATGAAACCCCTTCTCAGATTAATGACTTTTAAAAAAAAATTGTAATTGAAAGAAATGCTAAATTTCAGTTACAGATTAGTGAAACTAAAGATGCAATTTTTTCTCATCCCAAGTTAATGGACTTCCTCAAATTCATCCACAGACTCTAACCCTGTGTGTGTGTTTGTACGTGTGTGCATGTGCATGCACACATGTGCATGTATGGGGGGGTGGGGGTGGTGTCTTGGGCTAAGAAACCATGATTCAACTTGAAATTTCAGCTATTTAAAAATTGGGAGAGTATTTTTTTTTTATCTTCATGTACATATAAGTCAGGGTTGATGAAAGTGGGTACAGGATATAAAGTGATGGGAACAAAGAAATGTACTTACCAGGAACATGGTTTTTCTTTCCTCCCTAGATTATTGTGCAGAGAAAACACTCAGGACTGCTGAACTTAAATGAACAATGAAATTTGGTAGACACATAAAACACTTTCCAAGAATCTCTCCATCCAAATGACTGCCCATCTATCTAAATATATCTATCTACCTGTCTGTCTGTCTTGTCTGTCTATATATCCATCCATTCATCTAATTGTATCTATTTAATCAGATCTATGATTTCAGCAGTATGGAAGACTCCCAGTGGAAAGCAAAAGCAAAAGCTCCCCTCCATTTGTGAAGATTTGTCATTTTTAGAGTCTCGGAGAATTGCCTGTGGCACTAAGAAGTTAAGAGGTTTGGCCATGATTTCATAGCTAGGGGGTGGCTAGGTGGCACAGTGAATAGAGCACGGGTCCTGGAGTCAGGAGGACCTGAGTTCAAATCTGGCCTCATACACTTTACATACTAGCCATGTGACCTTGGGCAAGTCACTTAACCCCAATTGCCCCTCCAAAAAAAAAGGCAAAAAAAAAAAATCCAAAAAAATAAAAAAAAAATAAAAAAAGATTTCACAGCTAGTAAGTGATAGAGACAAGACTTAAGCCCAGTGTTTCTACCACTTCTTAGGATGCTGTTCTTCCCAAGGTTCCTTTAGAACCTTCCCTAACAATCAAAGTGATAAAGCAATGAAAAGCGAATATGCACCTGAGTCAGGTGGGAGGTGTAGGAACCACATGGCTGGTAACTTACTCCCCCCCCAAACCTCCCCCCCCCCCCCGCCCAATCACAAGCTTTTAGATTTCATGTGGAACACCATCATGGATATAGAACACTGAAAATGAAGAAAGGCAAGATCTAGTATAAGTAGGAATAATGAAAGTGTTTTCACCTGCACAGCTGAAGAGTCTTTATCCCATAGAGAGTTGTCTCATCTAAGGAATACTAGAACCAAGTTAGTAAAGCAGAGCCCCTGGGCAATAAACAGTGATCTGTGCTCTGTATTTCCTCTGGCATCTCACTCTGGATGCTTCAGGGACATAGAAGAGTGAGTAAAGAGAATGGATGATGCCACATGAATCATCATCACATAAGTAATTCTGAAAAAAGTCTTGTTAAATTTTGAAAAGAAAAGAATCATCTTTAAATATTTAGAGTTCTGAAATTTGTTGTTGTTCAGTCATTTCAGTTACATCTGGCTCTTCATGAGCCCCACTGGGGTTTTCTTGGCAAAGATACTGGAGAGGTTTGCTACTTCCTTCTCCAGCTCATTTTACAGATGATGAAACTGAGGCAAACAGGGTTAAGTGACTTGGCCAGGTTCACACAGTAAGTGTCTGAAGGCACATTTGAACTCAGGTTTTCCTAACTCCAGGCCCAGTGCTCTATGCACTGTGCCACTGAGCTGCTCTGTGGTTGGATGGGCACAATGTGGTAAAATGTATAGGTTAGAAGTCAGAAGATCTGAGCTTTAGTTGCAGCTCCATCATTTATGGGAAATATGATCTTGGGCAAATCATTAAATCTTTCTAAGCTTTAGATTCCTCATCTTTAAACTAGGTGTGATAATAACTATCCTAACACTGAGAAGTTAAAACAATAATACTACTTTTAGCTGACATTTTGATAGGACTATCATAAGTCTTACAAAGAACTTCTCATCTATTATCTCATTTGGTCTTATTTGGTAATACACATGAAAGTTCCTTATAAATTATAATGTGCTATGTAAGCATACGATATTGTTGTATTTATTATGACATTGTAGTGTTCCTTCACCAAAGTCTGATTCTGATGATATATCATGGTAGGGAGGTGACATTAAGTTCTCAGGGACCATGCCAATGGGGAACAAGGTTTTCAGGTTCTAATATCCTATAAAAGCTTTGAGGATAGTCACAGGAGAGAGTGATTCTCTTTTTTGATAACCTGACTGTTTAAATGCAAGGAGTCTAGTGATAGGTTGGCCAGTACATGATGAATCATTTAAAATCAAATAAAAAAGCATAATGCCCATTAGTCCTGGATATCCCTCCTCTACTTCAGTGATGACAGGTGGGAAAGAGGGGTAGGAAGTGCTAAAAAGAACTCTAAATAAGGTGGTACAGGTAGGACTTTTTCCATGCCCCATCCTCAAGGGAAATTGTTTCTTGGAGGATGGGCAAAAAAAAAGGCAAAAAAAAAAAAAAATCCATCCACAGACTCTAACCCTGTGTGTTAACAAAACAATAAAACAAATAACATCTTATGCTTCCTGGAAGGAAGCAGGTTAGCCTGGAGACCAAGGAGAAACTTCTCCAGAGAAGCGTGGTCCCTGTCATTAGATTTTCCCAGGGTTCCTTCAGAGCCCTCTCTTGCCCAGAGGAATGAAGCCCACCAGACTATGCCAATCCAGAGCAGCCTAACCTCTGCTTCCCAGACGGTCCAGACTTTGAAATACCTCCTGTTCACAGGAAAGCCCTCGTCTTTGAAAGCACTTCCTCTTGTGAGAACAGTACATTTGCAGAGGGTCCAGGACCCTGAGGTTTCCTACCTACTTTGTCTTCTACCACTCCTCATCCTCTCACAGACTTTTGTCTATACAGTATGTTTATGGGAGGGGGTATTGTCTTCAACTGCTCTCCTGCCCTGCCCTGACAAGTGAAGACATTCCTAGTTATTCCTCTTTTGCTAAGAAACATGTAATTTTTAGATTATCTATAAACATTAGCCCAACGATTGGTAAACAAAATGTGTGTTATTTGTACAGCAACAATGAATGGACATTGTATTACAAGAACTGAATCTAGAGCCATATATAGCATTTTGGGGGCACAGACAAGGCTAAAAATCTTTTTTCCCAGAATAAGTAGCATGAAAGGTTCTTTCAAATCAGTTTTTAAAATGTTATTTAGTGAGGGATGGGAGAATATAAGAAACCAGACCTCATGAGTCTGGGTGCATTCCAGGGAAAGGACAGAGATCCTAGGATATTGTAAAGTCACTATCGCGGAGGTCATGGTGGTGATGGGAGCAAGGTAGGGGGGCTGACGGAGGGGATCACCTAGGATATAAGGGAGTAAGTTGGCCATCTAGTAGGTTCCTATCTTAATTATTTATTCTTGCTAAGTGCTGAGCTTAGTAGTTTCTATGCTATTAAAGTATATAAGGGTTGTCAGTGTTCTCTAAATGTAGGCACCCTGAGGCAAAACTATAGTTACCCCACCTTAGTTGTGGCATTTTTAATAAAAATGAAACTAGAAGACAAAAGGAAGTTGAAGCGAAATCGAAGTTGAGCTCCTACATTCTCCTTGGAGAAGCCAATAAAATAGATGGTAGAGAGTTGATATTATGTGTCTGTATCATTTCATGCGTTACGTGCAGTCATTTTGTATGCTGTGCTCATCACGAGCACTTGTAAAAAAGACCACTACGAAAATAATTGTAGCCTGTGAATCCACAACTCTAAGAAAAATTTGATTAAAAACAACAAACTGAGAAATCAATGCATATGTAAATACTTTGTAAGTTTGATGTACCTGGGAAAGCAGCAAAAAAAAAATATTGAAAAAACATAATTTGAGTTTAAGAAACTAAAGTAAATAAAGACTTTTTTATAGGTTACACAGAAACCTAGTATGACTATATACCATGGGCATTTTCTTCAAGTGGAAATTTAAGAGGCACAGAACATGGGGAGCACTAAGAAATGTGACAAAAAAATTTAAACTACCTATGTTTTAACAGACAGGAGATGATCACCAACGTGGAAATAATTTCTGAATTGGCTTTTTCTATACAAACAGTCTGGCTAGAGCAAAGAATGAAATTAACACTGAACTGAAAGAATAAAAATAAAAAGACATAGCATGTAAATGAAACAGCTCTAAATTATTTAAACACGCTCTTTCAAGACAAAATAGAGAAAAGGACAAGTGGACAGATCAACAAAGATTATCACCATTTCCTAAGGAAGTTTAAGTGATTTTAAGCAATTGCCAATAGGGTGAGGTTAAAAGAATGTAGAACCTGCCCAAGTTAGCAAATGCTTGATCTCTTTGCCAAACAAAGATAAAGTCGGGGAAGGGGAATGCCAGTTTGGAATATAGATGTGTTTGTGAAATTTTACAGAAGAGGATGATGCAGAATTAGGAGCAAAAAGAGAAACAGAAAATATCAGAAAACTTGATAAGAAAACCTATTAAAACAGATCATCCTGAAGGCATTTAAGGGGGATGAAAATCGAAGGACCACAGGTAAAACATAGAAAAGATGTATCCAGATTTCTCTAATTCTCTCTTCTCCGTAAAAGACAACAGAGTGACTGCATTCAGAATTGAACATCACAGTATCTATGTGCTTCATGGAAAAGCTGTGCAATCGCTCTAGAATAAACAAAGGTGGGAAGCACAACTGGACAAAATCAAGACTATGCTCCAATTTCCCAATTTTGTACTGACTGTTCCTCATCCTGCAATATTCTCTCTTCTCACTTCTGCCTCCCAGCTTCTCTGACTCATCTTCCTGAGTTCAAATCTAGCTTCAGACACTAACTAGCTGTGTGATCCTGGGCAAGTCACTTAACCCTGTTTGCCTCAGTTTCCTCATCTGGAGGATGAAGATGATTCATCCTCATGAACTGGAGAAGGAAGTGGCAAACCACTTCAGTTAACTTTGCCTTGAAAACCCCAAATGGTATCACAGAGTCAGACATGACTGAAACAGCTCAACAGCAAGAAGGTTAATGATTCCAAGTTTCTCCATGAGTCGAAAATCTTTCTTTTAAAACATGACGTAGTATCTTCTGGTGATGCTGCGTGGCTGGAAATCATGTACTACTTAAAGACTCAAAGAAACAAGACTGTATTTACCCAGTGGGCATGGAAGGGCCCCATGGTAGGCAGAAATAGGCTGTGCCATATGGCCAGTGAAGATGTATGCCCAAAATGATATTTAACAGATGTTAATAGGACAACTGTTTGAACAAACTATTGTCAAAAGAAGAAATGAAAGCCATCAGTAATTATTTGCATAATTGTTCAAAAAACTAATAATCAGAAAGATGCAAAATTAAAATAACCCTGAGGTATTATATCCATACATCAAATTAGCAAAGTTTATAAAATATGGGAAAATTCATAGCTGAAGGGACTATGAGGAAGCTATAGGCACAGAATTTCATTTCCTAGGCAACTGTGAATTGGTTTGATCATTTCAGATAAAAAATTTGGCTTGATGCAAATGATATAACTCTATCATTCATACCCTTTCCAACCAGTGCTTCTGCTACTGGAACTATGCCTCAAGGAGGTTACTGACAGCAAGAGAAGATCCATATATACACAAAAGTATTTATAGGAGCACTATTTGTGATAACAAAAATCTGAGAAAAATATGTGCCCAATGAATAGGGAATGCTTCAACAAATTTTGGCATATGATTGTAATGTAATATTCTTGTACTATAAGTAATAACAAATACAAAGAATTCAAAGAAACATAGAAATGCTTTTATGAAGCAAGAGAGAAGGGACAAAGAAGAATGAAAAGGATATACAGAATCATGAAAGTAATGTAAATGAAGTTAATATTTAAAGGAAACAAAACTCCAGTGAAATACAATGAAAAATGTTAGTGCCGTGCAATTTACACTAAAGGATACGTTCCCTCATTTCAGATAACAATAGATAAATTAACTTCTGTGGAATGTACTTTGTTGGAGTGTTTGGGCATTTGTTGGGAAGCATCTATTACTTAAGACCAAAATGTATAAATAATGTTTTTTAGAGTTATTATCAAAGATATAAATGACTGAATAAGCAGACTGGTCTATTATGTATTTTTTTTTAATTTTATTATAGTTTGCATCATTCATTTCCACAAGATTTTGAGTTACATATTTTCT
>CM053585.1:427354670-427374790 GCA_028646515.1 Pseudochirops corinnae
TGCTTCTTATGCTTATTCTTACTCATGGTTGTTCAGACCGTGAATTTTTTTAAAAAAATCTCTGTGGGGCTCTGCTTCCAGAAGGGAAAGCTCTGTCCCAAATCGCTGGGGTCCTCCCGGCTGCCGTAGACTTCCGGCTGACTGGATAATGAAGACTCCAAGACCGAGGCCCAAGACGATGATCCGGATCCAGGCCGCTCAACGTGAGAGCACTGGCCTGAAAACAAGCACTCAGTCCCCCTGCTGTCTGCAGGCCGCGGGCGGGAAGCTAAAACGCGGAGGCGGGTGCAAAACCTCTGCCTTTCGCTTTTCTGCTCTGGACACCTTTTGGCCAGACTGCTTATCTCCCCCTTTCACAGTACCCACTCGCAGCTGGTGCTAATCCGCTCACCTGAGAGGCTTCTCCCGCCCAGCCGCCTCCGGGGCACAGCCGCGGCTTCAGGCCAGGCTGGTTTCGGTTCACAGTGCTGATATGGTTCCTCGTAGCCAAGCTGACTTTAGTGGGAAGTATCCTTGTGTGCGTTTTGGAGTTCTAGGATTGGTTTAGAGTCCTATTTTATGGGTATTTTGGGGTGGCTATGTGAGATCTGTGATATGTTGCTGCTGCTACGCCGCCATCTTCGGTCTATTATGTATTGAGAGCAAGAACTAACAGGTAGATGGCCCATGTGCTAGGATAATACCCATGTAAAATCAAAAGACCTAGAGCAGCGGTTCTCAACCTGTGGGTTATGTTCAATTTGTAACGATGAAAATACATCCTACATATCAGATATTTACATTACGATTCATAACAGAAGCAAAATTACAGTTATGAAATAGCAACGAAAATAATTTAATGGTTGGGGGTCACCAGAACATGAGGAACTGTATTAAAGGGTCATGGCATTAGGAAGGTTGAGAACCACTGACCTAGAGGAACAGCCCAGAATATTAAGTAGATAGTCCATGGAAAATTCATAGGAAGGCATGGACAAGAGTCAAACAGGATGAAAAGGAAACTATGAGTTTGCACCCTGTACTATATTGATGAGATCACAGATCTATCCAAGGACAGAAGTAAACAGCTCCCTAAAGAGAACTGGAGCTTTTTTATATCGGGAGTTGAGGATATGGGGGAAGGGTCACAGATATTATTTATCAACAATGTGCAACTTGTGAAGAAAAATCCATTGACCATTATGAGCCTTCACCTTTCACCATTCCCACATATCCTGAAATATTTTAGGTATTTGAAGGGAAGCCATGTGGAAATGGGATTTGATTTGTTCTACATGGCTCAAGGAGGCTAAACTAGGAACAGTGCATGGGACCTACAGATAGGGAGAATTCAACTAGATGTGAGAAAAATTTACCAACAGTTAAAATATGCCCAAAATTGAATGGTCTGCTTCAGTAAGGAGTGAGTTCTTCATCCCTGGAAAGTCATTAAATGAGAGGTAGGTGATTCTTTGTCAGGGACGTTGCAGAGGAAATTACTGTTCTTATATGGGTAGGAGTAGTTGAGCTCTGGGCTACCTTTCACTGGATGTCCTTTGATCCTTTTAATCTGCTGGTGCTCTACTTCAATTACGACACAACTCAGCAGAATGGCTTTATCTAGGCCCTGTCCTTGAGACATGCTTAGTTCAAAATAACAATTATCACCTCTACAATGGTTAGGCAAGTTAAGTTCTCATTCAGTTCTTGTAGATTTGGAGATTAGTGCCATGGTCCAAAATGACAGTCCCTTAACATGTGGCTAAAATGAATGGGTTACTAGAAGAGGATAGAGTAATGTAAAGAAAGTCTAAAAGAATATGTAACAGAGGAATGGGGGCTGGGGAGAAAGAAGAGTGCTGCATCCTTGCATCCTAGGTTGGCACACTTCCTTTCAAGTCCCAAAGGTAGGGAAGATTTAGAAAAAATAAATTTCAAAGCAATTAAGCCATATGTAACTATGCAACTATATGATTACCATTTCATAGTGTGTGGGACTTTTATAGAGTTTGTTTTGGTTTTGGAAAGAATCCAAGAGTTGATTTTGCTTCTTATTTTTCTGTTACCTTAACTCTGCTCTGTGTTCCTTCCCCCATGTCCTTAGCTCCTAATATAAAAAAGAACCAATGCCTTATCCTCCTACTTGAAAGCTGTGATAGCACTCTAGTGAGCTGTTTAGAGGCAAAAAATACCTTATTTCTATAGCTTAACAATTTACACAGGGGAAATTTCATGCTAAGCTAACATAATAAACAACAGGTAAGAGGCAGGGTGGACTAAGGATAGAGGGCCTGCCTTCCAGTCTAACCTGGGTCCTAGTCCTCCTTCTGACATATAGTGTCTGTGATACCCTGGGAAAGTCATTTAACCTCACAATGCCCCAGGCAATTCTATGTCTGGCAATTACAGAGAAATTAATAGGATCATAGATTTACAGTTAAAGAAATCCCAGAGAAGTCTTGGCCACACGCTCAATTTGCAGGCCCAGAGATGTTAAGTGAATAGCCCAAAGTCACACAGACAATAAGTGTCAGAAGCAGGACTCAAATTCACTTTATGAACTATGTTGTGCAGCTTTATATGCTGATATATACTGGAAGAGGGAGCTTCCAGCAATGAAATCAAAGAAGTGGAAGAATAATAAATAACAGATCAGTTTTGTGTTTGTATGTGTATATGTGTGTGCATCTGAATGCATGCACGTTTATTATACCAAACAACTTTTTAGTGAGAAAGTACTCCACTCTGAGAGCCTAAAATTTTGTGTTTATTCCTTTAAGTACTGCTTGGTTCAATGTTCCATTCAGGTATTCAATTTGTTGCCAAGCCTGCCTCCTGGTGGAAGGTGATAGTTATTTCCTCCAGTTGGCTGAAAAGGCAAATTGTAGCCAAAAGAAATACAGTGGTATCCTCTCATACCCCAGGCCTGCATATGATATTGTACTGTACATAGGTACTGTGCCCTACATCCATCAACAAGGCAAAAACACTGGATTGAAAGCAACATGGTGCAATGGAAGTCTGGCTCTGCATTCAGATAACCAGAGTTAAAATCTCTCCTCTGATGGGTCTTCCCTGTACTACCTGTGTGACTTAGGCGTGTATGTGTGTGTGTGTGTGTGTGTGTGTGTGTGTGTGTGTGTGTGTGTTAGATGACCTATTTGGGCCCTTTAGATTCTAAATCTATGAACTGTGTAAAATTCAAACCATGATTATCACTAATATAAAAGAATTATTTTCATCATTGACAAGTTTTATTCTTGTAACTTACATATATATGTATATATCCACATATACACACGTAGAGAGATAATTATTTAGAGAGGGAGAAACAGAGGGAGGGAGGGAGAGAAAGAAGAAGAGAGAAAAAGAGAGATGAAGACAGAGGGAGACAGACAGACACACAGAAAGAGAGAATTTCTTTCTATTTCATAGGACCTTTGCATGATTATGTAATTAATGTATGCAGAGTATTTCCATGACAAAATTGATAAAAAAAACAAAAACAACTGATTCTATTAGAATTTAAACAGTTCTTACATGGAATCAACCTAGTTATTGTTGTTCCCAAATTGGTATTTACTTTAGCAAGAATGTCTGACCAACTTCATCTGATTAGGATCCTTGCAACTATTTCATCAAGTTCTGAAGAAACAGGTCTGTTTATAATTTAAAAGACATTCTATAAAATTCAGATATCTTCTAGTTTATGTACATCTTGACCCAGTAAAAGAACATGCATCTACAAACAAGATAAATGAGGATGTGATTCTCTCACTACAGTCCTATTGTGGTATGGAGGTGATCCTTGATGGCCATATAAGTGGAGGACAAATTCTGTCAGGTATGACTAGAGGCATCCAGATGATACATGATATGATACAGAATATAGAACTTTGATTCATGAAGCTTTGACTTCTAATGCTGACTTACACACTTAGTAGCTTGTGTAGCTTAGTCCCTCAATTTCCTCAATAGGATAGGAATAGTAACAACCTCATAGGGTTCTTGAAAGAATCAAAGGAGATAAATATACCTAAAGTGCTTTGCAAACCTTAAAGTGCTATATAAGTTCTAGTTATTGTTGTTGTTATCATTATTACTAAGCTGAAAAGACTTAGAGCAGAGGTCAAGTGATATTCTTGATCTCTTGTCCAAGGACCATCCTAAGTTCAGATAAGTTGATCACTAGGCTGTCATCAGGGGTGCTCAGTTTTTAGACAGGGCAACTTACAAATGCTATCTAATCTCCTAAACTGCAGGAGAGTGGTGGAGAGGTTTGCAAACTATGTCAGTGGATGAGTGAGAAATTAATCAGTCAATCAATCAATCAGCATTAAGGATATACTATTTGCCAGGCACTGTGCTAGGGAGCTGGACATTCTAATAATAAATCAAAACTCCTTAAAGTATTGGAAGCAAGGAGGTGATTCCTCATTTTATTTAGAATTCTTTAAACTAGCAAGTTATTGTACTGCATCTAAAATATGAGCCAATGTACAAAATTGATTTACATACAACATTCTGGGGACAAAAGTATTCAATAAATCAAAAGAAATTCAGAGTTGGAAAGTAACTCAGAGGCCACCTAATTCAACTTCTAGCTGAATAAGAATCTTGTAGGAAATATCCCTTACAAATGGTCTTCCATCCTCTGCTTGAAGGCTTTAGTTAAGGAAAACCATTACTTTCTCAAGCAAGGCATTTCAAGTTGGGCAGCTCTACATATTCTCACAGATAGGATAACCTGTACTGCAGAATTGTAGGGGAAAAAGGTTTTCCTAGCTGTGTGTTTTACCTTTTTAAATAATTCTGGAGCTGCCTTTGAGATAAAAACTCAACTCTGATATCTTGTGGACCATGGAATGTTTTTTCCCCAGAGTGAGCAATTCCCAAGCAAAGGGGACTGATTGATGCCATCTAGTGGTTAGTTGATTTAATGTGCAGGAGAAGAGAGACACACCTTACAAATAATGCAGCAAACCATAGGTAGCCAGTATTGTGTCATCTACACAAGCTAATGAAGTGGAGGGGATTTTGGTGGTGAAAGGGACTAATGACATGGGCTGAGACATAAGAAGAACTGTAAGAGGCAGAACAACAGTAAAGGAAGCTCAAATTGCAGATAGAGTACTATTGGAAAGGCAGAGGGTGGGTGGAGGCAGGGAAGCCATGGAAGAGAGAACTGATGTGGAGGAATGATTAGAGGAACCCTCTACTGGAGCATCCCATCCTAGGCTATAGTGTAAGTGACTGAGGCTTCATGTCAATCAATAGCCATTTATTAAATACCCAGTATGAGCAAGGCACTGTGCTAACTGCTGGGGGTACAAAGAAAGGCAAAAGACAGTCCCTGCTCTAGCGGAGCTTACAGTCTAATAGAGGAGACAATTTACAATGATCAAAACTGGCTATATACAGGATAAATTGGAGATAAGTAAAAGTGGGAAGGCATTAGAATTAAGGAGGACAGAAAAATGCTTCCTATAGAAGGTAGGATTTTAGCTGAGACTTAATAGACCCCCTTTGTGTTCTTTGTAAATAAATCTGTTTATTTTTTTTTTTAGCTTTGCACACTTACAAGGAGAGTTGCCAATAACCTACTTGGGTGGTGTCAGACAGGAATTTCCCAGGTTATCTGGGTTGGGGGGGAAAGGCCAGAGAAATGAGAGAAAGAGAAATTCCTTTTAAAAAAAAAAAAAAAGAAAGAGAAATTCCTCATGGTATATTTGGTTTCTTTGTGTTCTGTGAGATTCATTTACACAAGGATTGTATATAAAATCACACAAATATATCAATTTTTTTGTGTACATAGGAAGGTCATTTGAATCCCTTCCCTTCTCCCTGGGCGTTATAAGCATAATAATAAAAAGGATGTGCAATTAAAAGAGTATTTAATCCAGGCCTTCTCAAATACCTTCTAATTAAGTCAGCAACTACATAAGCGGAGACATCATACTTTGGCTCCCATATGTACACATACCCAGGATAAGAGCCCTGATAGTATGGTTTCCATTAGAACTGGCTATTCTCTTTACTTGGAATCATTCTGACAACATTTCTTTAAACTTTACAAGGTCAGGATTAAAGTACTTTGAAATCTTACTAGAGCCGATTTTGACATGAAAACTACTAGATTCTCCATTTTCTCTTTGTTACAATTGCTCATTAGGAATTAAGAATTGTGACGTGCTCCTTCAGACGTCCTTTATTGAAATTTATAAGCTCCAATACGATGTTTGTTCATGGTCTGTCCTCAATTTGTATTTTAAAATAGTATCATCCATGTGAGTACCATTTTGGCATAAGGAATTCCATAATCCAAGCCATTCAATATTTTCTATCATTTGCCCTTTTCATCACTTAGACCTTTGGTCCTCAACTGGTTCTCATAAGGGGCACTTAGTTGGTACAGTGGATAGAATGCCAGGCTTGGAGTCAGAAAGACTCATCTTCTTGAGTTCAAATCTAATTTCAGATACTTACTAGCTGTATGACCCTGAGCAAGTCACTTACCCTGTTTGCCTCAGGTTCCTCATCTATAAAATGACCTGGAGAAGGAAATGGCAAAATACTCCAATAACATTGCCAAGAAAACCCCAAATGGGACTACAAAGAGTCATATGCAACTGAAAAATGAATAATTGGGCCCTCATAAAAACCTGCATAGTTTTTGGTCTGATGCTCAAATCCCATATATGTGTGACGTTTTATTAAGAGGGGAGGGGAGAAAAAAGTCATTTTTAAAGTTGTTACTACCTCTGCTACAGGTGCCATGTTTGACTGTTGCCTAGGGTTCTGAGTTCTCTAACTTCCATTAAATACGATTTGGAAAGGTTAGAGAGAGGCAAATATACCAAAATCTTCCCAAGTTGAATTTGTCATGAAGAGAAAGTTTTCAGTTCTCCTTTTCACTCCCATTCCTTGCACCCCAGAAAGGGCAGCATTCATAATGACAACACATTTTTCATGGCCTAATGTTCACAGAGATCTCTTAAATAAGTCGTACAACATTATGTCATCATATAAAAGATAAGAAAACTGAGGCTTAGAGGACTGAAGTGACATATATCCAGTTATATAAAAGGAAGTAAGAGAGTCAAAACTTGAACCAAGGTCTTATAAACATCCATGTGTTTGTAAGACCTTTCAAAAGGGCTGCTTTACAGATTATGTAATGAGGAACTATCTTCCAGCTATCCAAAGATCTGTTGTCTGGACACTTAATCAAGGAAATCCAAGGAAACTTCATGAGGAAACAAGCCCAGCAGCTACCATTTTAACATCTCATATTTTGTTGCATAAAGTTCTAACTCACAGAAATATATATGGCAATACAATAAACCTTCTTATGGAAATCTTGTAAGCCACAGTTTTTAATGATGCCATCAAGTTTCAGAAAGGCAACTTCAGTCTTGACAAAGAACTCTTACCTTATAGATGCAGGATTTTGCATTCAAGAAGAATAGCTCAATGGTGGCATTATCCTTTAGGTACGAAATGCTTTCAATATAGAACCTGAAAGAGAAAACAGAAACTAAGGAGAGGTAGAAGTCACTGGACCAGAAAAGTCCACTGATACTATAAACTATTAAGTAAAACACTGAATGAGGTCCAGAGTGCATACTTATACAAATGAAGAAAGATGTCTTAATTGGTAGGTATTTCCCTATACACTCAATAAATATGTTCTGACTTTTAGGAAGGACACTGCAAAGTTGTAATGTGTGTAAAGGATAGTAGTTAGGACAGTGAGGAGATTTGAACCATTGCATACGAGGAATATTGCAGGGAAATGGAGAAGACTTGGGGACAGAGGGTGCTGTATTTGAAGGACTGTCATGTGAAAGAATAATTTGCATTAACTTGTTCAGTCCCAGAAGGCAAAACTAGAAACAGTGGGTAAGGATTATAGAGAGGTGGATTTCAGCTCAACATTATGATGGCATGGGGAGCCTCATTTCCTAACAATTTGAGCTGAGCTGTCCAAAAGTAGAACAGCTGCCTCAGGATGTAATGAGTTCCCCAACATTGAAGGTCTTCAAATGCAGCCAGGACAACCATTTGCCAGGGATGTCATAGAAGGAATTACTCAGCAGATAAGTGGACTTTACGACCCTTGTGGTTCCTTTAAACTATAAGATTCAATGTGTTTATGATACATTTCTTTAGGAAGAAACTATATTGTAGGTTCATGCATGGCTACATCTGTCCCTTATGGACTTCCCTGATACCTAAGGTAATGGATATGACATTAATTTGTGAGACTATGGCTTCAATGTCATGATTTCTTTCATTCTTTCTCCAACTTGCCCTGCTATTAGCAACTTTCAGTATTAATTTATTCTTTACACTCCAAATCACAGGTGTCAAACTCCTGGCTTGATCCAGATTAAAATGCAATTGTGAAATGTTTGACAAAACAAATAAAAATAAAAGATAGAGAATATTAACTTGTGTTTTTATAAGTAGGTGGTCTGCAGGGATCCATTTAGTACCATTGCTCCAAATGGGCTGTGTTCAGTTGAATGCCTTTTTTCTAATAAGCTGAATAGGGTTGAATGAGGTTCCACGTTTGTGTTGAAAACCACGCTTGTATCTCTTTCCAAAGGTGGGGAGAAGATTGCTATGATTTCTACTTATCCAAAGAAAGATAAGTTTCCTTAATTCTGTGGTGTTAATGCATATAGTACCATATAAAATTAAATTTACACACATCTGTCATACAGATGGTCCTTAGAAGTTTATTTTTTCCCAAGATGAAAGACACTGAAATTATTTAAATTCACAGGAACAAAAATGTATCTTCACACATTGGTTTCAGAGTTTACTTTTTGCTAAAACATTGCCTCTGCAGAAATCTGCGACCATACAGACATGCACAATGTAGCTTTTAATGCTAGAACTTTGAGTTTTAAAATGACTTGTGTATTACAACTATCACTGAGTAAGTTCTAATATGGTATAGTGTCTGCTAGTGTTTGTTTCTTTTAAATCCAAGTGACTATATTTACTTACATTTTCTAAAAATAGGGAAAAAATAATTGGAAGAGATTACTGAAAATCCAGACTGGTGGAGCCAAAATGGTGGATTAGAGGCAGCAATCCAACCTAACTCTCCCAACATTTCCCTCCAAACAACTTTAAAATAATGCTTAGTTGAATTTTGAAGCAGAAGAGCCTACAAAAGGTGGGGGTGAGACATTTTTCCAACCTACTTCCACAACTTAGAATGTCGGCAAGAGAAGTCTGTGACACTGGGGTGGGGGATGGCCCAGAGCACATGCAGTGGTAGCATCAGCTGTGGGCCTTGGAGGTGACTGGAAGAGCAGTAGAAACAGCTTTGGGAGCTCTCAGCCCAGAGATGCTAAGGGGATCAGACAACTAGTCAGAAAGAGATTACAAGGGCCCTTTTGCTGACACTGGGTGCAGCATCTTCCCCAGACAGAAGGTACAGGTATGAATCAATTATGTTGGGGATAGTCTCAAAAAAAAAAAAAAAAGGAGAGGTGATAAAGAGGGATGCACAGGGAGAATGGGGAAGGGAGAAGTAAAATGGAGAACATTATCTCACATAAAAGAGTATGCAAGTAAGAGTTTTTACAGTGAAGGGAAAAATGGAGGGGGTGGCAGGCAATGTTTGAACCTCACTCATTAGAACTGATTCAAAGAGGGAAGACTATCTATACAAACTCAGTTGGGTATAGAAATCTATCTTACCCAAGAGGAAAAAAGGAGAGAAAGGGGATAAGAGAAAAGGTGGGGAGGAGGATGACAAAAACGAGGGCAGATTAAGGGAAGTGATAATCAGAAGCAAAACAGACTTTTGAGGAGGAACAGGATAAAAAACAAAAGAAAGATAAACAGAATAAAATAGGATGGAGGGAAACAAACAGTAATTATAACTGTGGATGTAAATGGAATGAGCTTACCCATAAAATGGAAGCAGCAGAATAGGTTAGAAACCAGAATCTGGCAATATGTTGTTTATAAGAGACACATTTGAAACAGAAAGACACATATCCAGAGTTAAAATAAGAGACAGAAGAGAATCTGTTATACTTTAGCTGAAGTAAAAAAGGCAGGAGTAACAATCATCATTTCAGACAAAACAAAAGCAAAAATAGACCTAATTAAAAGAGATAATCAGGAAAACTACATTTTGATAAAAGGTACTATAATGAAGTAATATAAAATTTTTTTATAGTAAGTTTCTCTGATAAAGGCCTCATTTTTCAAATACATAGGAAACTGAGTCAAATTTATAAAAATAAGAGTCGTTCCCAATTGATAAAGTGTCAAGGGATATGAACAGGCAAATTTTAGAAATCAAAGCTATCTATAATTATCTGAAAAGAAGCTTTAAATCACTATTGATTAGAGAAAGACAAATTAAAACAACTCTGAGGTACAACTTTGCATCTCTCAGAAATGCCAAATTTTGGAATGGATGAAAGAAAAAAGGTATACTAATGAACTGTTGGTAGATTTGTGAACTGGTTCAACCAGTCAGGAGAACAATTTGGAACTATGCCCAAAGGGTTATAAAACTATACATATGCTTTGACCTAGGAATACCACCACTCATGTAAGTCTGTACCCTGAAGAGATAAAAGAAAATGGAAAGAGACCTATATGTACAAAAAATATTTATAGAAACTCTTTTTGTGGAGTTTCTATTGTGGTAGCAAAGAAGTAGAAACTGAGGGGATGTCCATCAACTGGGGAATGGCTGAACAACTTGTGGCAGATGATTGTAATGGAATGTTGCTGTGATATAAGAAGGAGGATGGTGTCAGAAAAACATGGGAAGATCTATAAAGTCAAATGAGCAGAACTAGGAGATCATTGTACAGAGTAACAACAATGTTGTAATGATGATCAACCATGAAAGACATAGCTATTCTGATTAGTACAATGACCCAAGAAAATTCCAAAGGACTCATGATGAAAAATGCCATCCACCTCCCAAGAAAGAACCAATGGAACTCTGAATGCAAATTGAAGTATAGTTTTCTTACCTTATTTTTCTTGCCTTTTTTTTTTTTTTGGTGCTATAGCTAATACATAAATGTTTTACATGATTTAATACGTATAATATATATCATATTGCTTGCCTTCTCAGTGTGCATGGGGGAGACGGGGAGGGAAGAGAATTTGGAACTCAAAATTTTTTTAAAAAGAATGACAAAAACAAACATTGAATCTTTTTTTAAAAAGAAAAGTGTGACTACATGCAAGTTAGATAGCATTTATGCCACTAATTAAACTGCATATTATTTGTAAATGTAAGAAATTATACCTAGGCAAATTACATATTAAACTGCAGAAAATGTCACTTTTGCTATAGGAACTATTTTTCAGGCCACAGACAGGGGACAGGACTTTGTTATTGGCTGAGGCTGAGGGTCTTCTGGGATAGACACTCATGATTCCTAAGCAGGGAAGCTGGGATAGGTAGAGGTCAGAAAGTTCCTATTCAAGTAGCTTGAGAAGCAGGTAAAAATGTGACTCAAGGCTTAAAGGACACTGAGGCTGGGTTGGAGTGCTGTGCAGAAGCCAGAAAAATCTGCCTCTACTCAGAGTGCTGCTCAGTGTTTTTGTGCCTGGGTCTATCCATAAGCTTCATTTCCACTGAATGATGTTCACCTCTTCATAAGTGGAATAAAAGCTAAATCATAGCAAATGCCACATAATGGCTAGGAAAATGCTGGTCTATTCACTGTATGGGATTTGGATATATTCAAGAAGAAAATAGACAGCTTTAAATTATGGAAAATTTGGATATTCATCTGAGTAAAAACTACCAGATGACTTTGCAAGGGTTGATATTGCTGTTGTTTGTTTTGGTAGAATGATTCAGTGACTTTATGGCTCTAAGTTAATTACTCCTAACAATGGTTTTATGACATCCAAGGGCAAGAAAAGATAGTATTTCCAAAATGGAATGCCAAATTATTAATCCCTGTTTTTCTTGTGTCTTATATATATTTATGGGGTTAGGGCAAGGGTGAAAACCGGGAGCTGGTAAGGACCACTTTGAAATCTTCCCTGTTCAAAAATGTCACTATAGCATCCATTTTATGAATTTGATTTGTTTGGGTTAATCAATCACTGTTTTAAGAATGAAAACATCTACTGTTCTTTTATATTGAGTTATAGATTTAGAACTAGAAGAAACTGCAAAAATCATTTAGTCTTCATTTTGTAGATTAGGAAACACCATCAGGAAGCTATCTTAGTAGGTAGAGTAAAGCTAGGGTTATAATTCAGGTCCTTTGACTCCCAATCCAGTGAGTGTTTTTCTAATTACATTAATAAGCCTATCAATCATTCATCCTTGATTGTGAAAGATTTTAATCAGATCATCTCATATTTAGGGTAAATCAATTATGCTGACAAAGTTGGAATTAAATCCCAAGGCAGCTAGGCAGTCCAATGAATGGAGTGCTAGGTTGGGAGTCAGGAAGACATGAGATACAATCCTGCCTCAGACACTTATTAGATGTGTCACCTAGGGCAAGTCACTTAACCTCTCTCAGCCTCAGGGTCCTCATTTGTAAAATGAAGATAGTAATATCACCTGTCTCACAAGGTTGTAAAAATCAGTAGAGATAACACATGCAGAGTGCTTTATAAACTTAAAAAGGCAACATGAATACGAGCTACTATCGCTATTACCGTGGAGAATAAGAGACATTTTTGAGGGGTTGAAGAACAAATGCAGTTCAATTTCTTTTTAAATGAAAGGAAAGAAAATGGAATCTATAGACCATACATCAATAAGTTTGGGTGAAATATAGACTATTTTTAAAGAGATGGTTAGCAAATATTGAGAAAAGGAGGTAGTTATCTTTCTTTTCCCTAATCCTACTTTGAATAAAATTCCCAATAATTACAAGCACTTTGTTGTCCTCAGTTTTCCCCACCAGCCTCAGTTCATTCTGAGGTTTCCTAATGTAGACTCTTCTTATTCTCTGCAGTATTTGGTCAGACTCTAAATAGTAATCATTAATATTTAGATATCAGCTCGGATGGAGAATTACAGCAGTTACCCAGGAATGTGTCCTTGGCTTTGTGTAGTTTAACACTTTTGTCAATCACTTGTAGGAAGGCACTGATTTCACACAATTGACCCAAAGCTAGGAGGTAAAGCTAACAAGAGACTGCAGAATAAGAAGGTAAAACGATGCTCATAGTTTACAGATGAGACAAGACCCAGAAAAGTTTTATGAGGCCTAAGATCATATAGTAATTGACGCTTGAAGCTGGGTACCATGTCTCCAAATTCACTGTTCTTTCCATTGCACACTGATACCTCCTCATTTAAGAAGTGTTTGCTTACATAAAAAAACAAATTTGCTCACAGTCTAGAACAGCAGGACAAAACCAACTAGATGAAATTCAGTCTGGAAAAACATAAAGTCTTACACTTGGATTCAAAAAATCAATTTGATTATTGTAAGATGGGGGAGGCATGTTTATGTGAAAAAACATCTGAGGATTTTTATCGACTATAAGCTCATCGTTGTTGTTTAGTCATTTTTCAGTGCTGTTAGACTCTCCACACAACATCCATTTGGGATTTTCTTGGCAAAGATCCTGAAGGGGTTTGCTCATTTTACAGATGAAGAAGGTGATGCAAATGGGGATAAGAGAATGGTCCAGGATCACACAGCTAGTATGTGTCTAAGGTCAGATTCCAACTCAGGAAGATGAGCAGCACTCTATCCACAAGACCACCAACTGCCCAGCTACATGCTAAGTGTGAGTCAAAAGTGTGACATGGTAGCCTAAAAAATATATTATAAGTTGCATTAAGAGAGGAGTGTATCCAGAACAACTAGGTATGTAATAGTCCTGCTGTTTTCCCCGCAGATTAGCTCACATCTGGACTACTCAGTTGTCTTCTGATTAGCTTATTTTAGGAAGAATTTAGAAAAGGAGAACCAAGGTAGTAAAGACGTATGATAAGAGGCTAAGAGAAATGGGGGGTATAGCTTAGAGAAGAAAAGATTTACAGGGGATATGGTAGATTTTTTCCAAAGTATTTTAAAGGAGTCTCATGTGGAAAGTGGCAAACTCTGTTTTACTCGAGAGGGCAGAATTAGACACAAAAGGTGAAAGGTGTAAAGTAGCAAATTAATTTTTTTACAGAAGCAAACACTTCTTAAATGAGGAGGTATCAGTGTGCAATGGAAAGAACAGTGAATCTGGAGACATGGTACCCGGCTTCAAGCGTCAATTACTGTATGATCTTAGGCCTCATAAAACTTTTCTGGGTCTTGTCTCGTCTGTAAAATGATCTCTAAAGTCCCTTCCAACTCCATTATGAGAGTTCTTCAGATATAAAATTTGCTTTCTTAATAGGTAGTAGATTTCCTCTCACTGGAAGCCTTCAAGCAAAAGTTAGATGACTCTTGTTGTGTACAATATGGAAGGCACTCTTTTTCAGGTTCAGGTAGATGGTCTTTTAGGTTGTTTTCAATTCTGAATCTGAGTCTTTAAAGTCATTGGAGATACCAGGGTCATGATCTAATATGGAGGAATCCAAGAAAAAAAAAAATCATCTTCTACTTGAGGAAGCCCTCAAAGTTGTTTTTCTGTATCTTTGCCTGTCAAATCAATAGACAGAAAATCCTAAGTAACAAGACTGTTACATACTGGCAGTGTAACTCTGAATAATTCACTTAAGTCTGTGCTGCAACTTCCTAACTATACTGTGTATCAAAAATGGAATCTGTATTTACTAACCTCACAAAGCCTCGATTTATAATCCTTACAGGAGGAAAGAATTTCATGCATCAGGGAGGAGAGTCCTCTGGGGAAAGGGGAGGGAAATATTGATATTATGGGCTGAATTTTCCTCTCAATCGAAGTTTTTTTTGATTTAACCTTTTAAAAACATTCTTCTTCTTCTTAGCATTAGGTGGCAGTGTTGCACCATGTCCTTCACCTTCCAGCACAAAGCAATGAGGACCCAACTAATTCATAAAGAAATTATCTCTTCCCATAGTAAATCTAAGGAAATGAAATATTCCTGTTGGAATCAGTGACTCCACCAGATAATTCTGAGGATGGTCCTTTGCCATATGTAACAGAACAGAATCCCAGGGCTTTCTGAGTTAGAAGGTATTGGCTTTACAGGTTAATGGTTTTCTTTGGGAACAATCCACCTAAACGGCCAGCACGAGGGACCCAAATTCATTTGTCTGGAAGAAATCTGCCCTCTCTCCCACCCCCCATAATGTACAGAGGAGTTACATGATTGTTCTCAAAGCAGAGCATTTCAGCACTCAAAGAGGATTCTCTGAAGTGTGGGAAAATTATATTTTCTTTTTCTTCCAGGAAAATTTGCTAGAAGAAATTGCTAGAGGGGATTTAACACTATCCAGGTTTAACAATGGCTTTTGAGGGCATCCAGAGAACTATAACCACAACTGCTTTCCACTTATTTCTCCTTCTCCATCTCACACTCATCACCAGACTCTGTCACTTGCAATTCATAGAGTCTATATTTCAAGGGCTGATTAAATATGCTAATGAACAGTTTATTTTGCAACAAGCAGAAATGGTGCATTTTGGTTGCCTGCTTTGTGGTGAATATTAGGGAGGAAGGGCAGTGGGAGAGAAAGGAAGGGACAGAAGGGGGAAGGAGAGGAAGTGGGAAAGGGAGAGAAAGGGAGGGAAGGAAAGAGAAGAGAGAGGAAGAGAAAAGAGGGAAAGGGAGAGAGAGAATGGAGAGGGAGAGAAAAAGATAGAGAAAGAAAGAGGGGGAGTGGGATGGAGGGAAGGAGAGAGAGACATTGGGAGGAAAGAAAATGAATAAGGATAATGAGATCTGGAATAGAAATATCGGTAAGTTTATCTGAGCTATTTAAAATTTCAACAGCACTAAATTGTAACTGAAAATATATGGCTAGGGTCAAATTAATATGCAGTAGGTCACAGTAAGTAGCAATACTTTAGGATATGCCCAATCACAGTGTGTCCCTCTTAAGTGACGAAAGACAGAAAGTAAAATATCAGTCAGGAGAGAAAAACTCCAGTCTTTCACAAAAGTGACTATAAAAATCCTCAACTTTCCAATAAAGTTGTCCTGCTTCTCTTTGTTTTCTTCAAATGCTTACTTCAGGTCACTATTTGTGAAAAGCTGAACTTAAGGAGATTTAACCTAGTACCTCTTTATTTTCCTGACAGGCTGGGTACATTGCCAGAGTTATAGTGGCACTGAACTGGGCTAAACAGCTACAAGGAGTGGAACCAAGAGCTGTAGATATCCTCCTGAGCCTGAGATTCAAATTGAAAGACTCCCATGGTTTCCTATCGTTGATTAGACAGATTTCATGTCTGTTTTCTTTTAGCCAGTTTCTTAAGCTTGTCTTTAGACTTTGGGCCCATAAATTTCTTGAATGCTACTAGAATTCTGTCAATCAGCTCTACATAACTGTCACTCAGGAGTTTCTGGAATATTCCTGAAAAGCAAGTGTCATTTATCTGTCTAATTTGTGTCATAAACTAACTGTTGTATGTTGTTGACTGTGAATATTTGCACTTTCCATTAAGGTGTTCCTTTTTCATTCAGAGCATGTTTACTGACCTCCCACAGGCACAATTTTATAGGAAGGCGATGAGACTGAAGACAGGAGTGGATAGGGATTCTTCAATTTAAGTTGTAATTTAGATCACGTTACTTTTGTAGTTGTTACGATACATATTTATTTTTCTCCATTTTTTCTATGTATATTTTTTTATATCCTATATTAGAGTCTAAACTCCCTTGATGGATAGGGATTTCCTTCCTTCTTTCTTTCCTTCCATTCTTCCTTCATCCCTCTCTCCCTTCCTTTCTCTCTCCTTCCTTCCTTCCTCTCTCCTTCTTTCTTGTTATACTATCTGCCAGTGAGAGGCAGTATGTCACAGTGGATAAGGAGTTGGATTCAGAACTGGGAAGACTCGGGTTTAAGTCCTGCCTGTGATAAATCCTGGTTATGTCACTCTGGGCCAGTCACCTAATCTCACAGTGTCCCAGGCATTCTGTAAGGCTGTAAGTTGTAAAACAGTTTCACATCTACACTGGTAGAGGGAGTTTCCATATCAGATATTTTTAACATCAATAAAATCAAAGGTCTACCCAGGATATAAAAAAAAAAAGTCTCTCAGGAGCACCTAGATTTATAGCATGAGGGCACTTTAGAGTTTACCTAGTCTGAACTTATTTTACAGATGAGGAAACTGAGATAGAGATTAAGTGACTTGCCCAAGGTCACGCAGGTAGTAAGTAGCAAATTTAGGAATTTAACTCACATTCATTCTATGATATGAAATCCAACAATTTTACCCCTACACCACATGGCATAGGATAAGGACTTAAGTAAATGCTTATTATTCAATGAAAACATGGGTCCAATTAAAAAAAATTTAAGGGAAATTATGCGACAAAGTAAAAAGAACACGGGATTAGAATTCAGATTTGGGCTTTTGTCTCTACTACTAACTGGTTATGTGTCCACAGGCAGAGCTTTTAGTGTCTCTGGGCCATACTTTCCTCATTTTCCAAACGGTAATAATGCTCACCTAACCTCTATCAATGGGTGACATCAAAAGTCAAAAGAGATATACAATGTATAAGATGCTTTGAAGCTCAGACAGCCCTGCTTACGATGATTAATTGCTGACTAGACAGTTTTGCCCAGTATTGAACACAGCATCAAATAAAGATGGATACTTGAATGCTATTTGATGGGGGAGCTGAATAATCAAGGCACCTACCAATGGGAAAGACTGAGGAGGTCAGAAAGCGTAGAGTAAAGCTAAGAGCAAAAGCCAAAAAGTACTTGTTGGATTTGTTTTTAAGCTGGGGGATGGGGGGGGGGGGGCAAGATAAAGATCAGTGCGTCCCTTTCTAGAGAGTCACTAGCCATTCTTTTAATTGGTGATACAGTCTGTCATAACATTGTTCTGACTCCTTCTTAGTTCTGTGAATTTATGTATGAATGCAAAGAGTAATGAGGAGGAAGCGGCGTGTGGAATTTACAAATAAGTAAGGGACTGGGTGACTTCTCACCCAGCCCCTGGCTTGTTAACGTATCTCTAAGGCAGCCTCCGGGACTCCATCTATCCCAGCCTTTCTATCCTATGTGGTTTGTCTTGTTTTGCAAAAGAGTAAGGACAGGGTATAGTATGGGGAGAAAATGTCTAAATATTGCTCCTTGTTGGCAGACAAAATAATCAAATTTGGGTGCCAGACTCCCAGATGGAGCAGGTTTTGTGGATAATCTGTACTACCTTTAGAAAATTCTTGCTTCTTCCATTCCATTTACTCTTCCTCTAACATTATTTCTAACTTTATTCCTATACATTGTGAGGAGGCCCCATGGGGTGCTAGCTTTGGAATCAGAAGATCTGGGCCAAAGAAAGGTCCTTGGAACCAGGAACTCTGGCATAGTCCTATAATTATCTTAGGATTCAGTATTTGTAGCTATAGAATGAGGGGGTTGGATCAGATGAGTCAAAATCTCTTCCAGCTTCAAATCTGTGATCCCAGGATGTTCTTAAATTATGTAAAGAAGAATATCCAATATCCGTGGTTTCCATGGTGCCATTGTTGAACTGTCAGTGCTACCTCCAAAGTTACCAATGATTTTTTAACTTCCTAATCTAGGGGCCTTTTCTCAGTCCTCATTCTTCTTGATCTCTCTACAGCATTTGACACTGTGGATCACCTCCTTGGGGACACTTTCTTCTCTGTAGGCTTTGGTGACACTGCTCTATCCTGTTCTTTCTCGATTTCTTTTGCAGGGTCTTTATTCATGTGACACTCACTAATGATGGATGCTCCTCAGACTCTCTGGTCCCTTGTCTCATTTTGCTTGATACTGTTTCACTGGTGATCTCTTCAGCTCCTAGGATTTCACTTGCTACCCATGCAGATGATTCCTAGAGCTATATGTCCAGTCCTAGAGTCTCTGCTGCATTAAGCCATTTATCACCAACTATATTTTAGACATTTTGAAACAGATGTCCCGTAAGGCCCTCATGTTCAACATTTCCAAAACAGAACTCATCCTCTCCCCCCCCCCCCAAACCATCACCTTCTTCAGGGTGGTTGTCACCTGTCCCCCTAAATGCTGATGCCTTCCCCTTTCAGATTATATTCCATTGACTCTGGATATAGCTTATGCATAACTAGTGAATTGCATTTCATACCCTGTTATAGGATGTAAGTTTTGTAATGGCAGGGATTGTTTCTCACTTTCTTTGTATGACTTCTTCATGAAGCTCAAGTGCTTCATGTAGTACCTGGCTCACAGTAAGCTCTTATGACAATAAGCTGTCTATACTGAGAAACCCCAAGTTTCTTGTTTGTGCCTGAGTCAAAAAATATAAAACTGAGCTCTTTTTCCTACTGATCCAACATCCTAGGGTTAGTAAATGAATATTTTCTATATTTTATGTTTTTCATAGCATTTACCTTCCCCTTGTTAAGGTTCTGGGTTCTTCCCTTCTAGTGAGGTTCTCTATTTTTAAAGGGACTCACTTTCTTACATCTGGAGGATGAGCCTGAGCCCTTTCCACTTAAAACTTGCTTTGGTGGTTTCTTGATCCTCATTTTCAAATCCAAGATACACATTCTCTAAATAAGGTTTAAGGCTACAAAGGGAGAATATCAGGGTCAGAGCTTGAATTAAAGCTTCAAGGTCTTAATTCCTTGACCTGCAGCTTACTTCCCTCAGCCACTCTTCATAAGAAGCAGGGTTTGTGATAAGCTCTTTTGGGTCACTTTCCATTAATGGACCTCATGTCTCTTTTGAAGTAATAATTATCATAAGGACTTTGGGGGAACAATTCTATTTTCATACCAATAATCTGAGGCATTGGGTCCTTTCCAAAGCAATCAATTAGCATTAATTATGTACTTGCTACTTGCCAGGCCCTGTGCTAGTTATTGGGGATAGGAAAAAAAAACCCCAAATCAGTCACTGTCTTCAAGGAAATTTCATTCTGTAGGGGAAAAAAACATGTACTTACATATACTCTGTGTGTGTGTGTGTGTGTGTGTGTGTGTGTGTATGCATGCAGGGAATAGATGCTATCAGCTGAGGGATGAGTAAAGACCTCCTGTAGGAAGGGGCATTTAC
>CM053585.1:427375290-427398379 GCA_028646515.1 Pseudochirops corinnae
GTTTTGGGGTGGTGGGTGGGGGAAAGAGGGGGAGAAAATATGTAACTCAAAATCTTGTGGAAATGAATGATGCAAACTATAATAAAATTAAAAAAAAAAAAGAAATAATAGATGGATAGTCCAAGTGCCTCATTAGTACATGCAAAATGTTGAAAGACCCAGAAAAGGCCCTACAGTTCATTGGATACATATGAGGTTATTTTTCATTTTATTTTGTTTTGAGCATGGATCTCCCTATCTCACCCAGGTTCAAAGTTCAGTACCCATGAGCCCAATCTCAAAGCCTCTTGATAGGGAACCTGTTCTTTTTCTCTAACCTGGACTGCTTTATCCCTCCTTAGGCACTCTGGTGGCCCTCTGCTCTCAGGGGCTTACCATGGTAGTGCTAGACTTAGTATAAACATTCAATTGGCTGTAGCTCAATATTCCAGAATCCAAGATATCAGCCTCAATTTTACCTAGTGGCAGAGATTATAGGTATAAGTCCCTACTCCTACTCTGAATTTCATGAAGGATTTATGGGGCAAAATGGACACAAATCATACAGGATGAGAAGGCATAGATGGGTTGCAATCTGTATCACTGTAGGCTATGAATACCACGATATAGGTTCATAGAATACCGAAGAAAATAATTCTCTATACCTATTCCATCTTAGTTCACTATCCCATGGGAGACAACTTAGCAGCTCCCTACCAAAAAAAAAAGTGTCTTCTGTGAATTTTGGACAGGAACTAGGTGACAGGAAAAATAAAATAGTATCTGATATGAGGTGTACTTTTTCCTCTCTTAGTCAGACTCCACCAAGAATAGATAGGTAGGCTGCTCTAAAGGCTACAGTGACTTGGAGGCTTTCCTGATTGGCTGAGAGTGAGTATAGAACCATAATTCTGATGAGGGGTTCTTAACCTTTTAATGCCATTAATCCCTTTGATATTCTGTTAAAGATTATGGGCTCATTTTCAGAATTTTTTTTTAATGCACAAAGAAAAATGCATAGGAATACAAAGGAAACCATTTATGTCGAAATAGCTATCTATACACATGTATTGACTGTGAAAATACATTGTACACATATGTTTATACATATACATATATACATGTGTATGTGTATTTTCAAAAGCTTATTCTCTTCTGATTACTTTTAAACTTGTATATTATTTCTGAAGTTATAAACATTCTCCTTTACAAGTTAGCTGCTAGAAAAGACACACTAAGCCTTAATGACTTGTTGGCAGAAAGGGCAAAGGGAAAGGACAACATTCTAGAACCAGGATTCTCAGCATTAGTACTAATGACAGAATCTAATTCAACTAGCATGAAAAATGAAGCAGGTAGTTAGGGAGGTCTCTGAAAATAGGAAACCTACCAGGAAGATCACCAACTCAATACTTTGAATAAGTACACTTAACCCCTTTCACATCTTGAGTTTCCCCATCACAGTTCTGATATATCATAAGTTACTATAAGAAATTAAATGGGGAGTTTTGCAGAACCCTCAAATGATACATGAAGTTCCAGCAGAGGACACAGAAAAAGCTTAGAAATTTAGAAATGCATAAAATATATGTATAGTATTATATAATAACAACATATTTTATCTTTTAATACCATAATAATTCAGATTTCTTCTGTGGTACAGAGGGAGGGCCAAAATAATTTACATGGACTTTCCAGATCTAGGGGGTACCATGCCCCTAACTGCCCTGCAATGTGGAAGGGACAACGGTATTTCAGGAATGACTGGAGTCAGATAGCAGCAAGACAGAGCCCCATGGTTCTCTTGGTATGGATTTCTAAGTGGCCTGATTTTCAGGGAGGCTCAGGTAAGCCCTTAGTGGGGCTTGTTCCCAGGTCAATCTCCTGTATTCTCTTTTATTTTAATTAGCAAAGCTACCACTCAGCAAATACAACTCTTTCTGCCCGTATGGCCTCAGGTTACTGCTGTCCCCTGAGATGTATAGATAAGATCCTTGTTAAGATACAAGAATATGATGGATTGATGGAAATATTTGTGAGTTTAAAAAAAAAATCTATGTGGAGCATCTTGGTTTTGTATGATCTTGGAGGAGTTATCTTATGGCCTCTGTGCCTCAGTTTCCCCCCATGTAAAATGAGGGGATTGGGACCATATGATCTTTAAGCTTCTAGTTCTAAATCTAATGAACCATTTTATCAGAAAATGCTTACTAAAAATGGAAAAAAGGAATGAAGAAAGAAGTTTGGAAAGAGTTTAAGGAAAAAAAAATAATTACTAGTAAACCATTCAGGAGTTGTTTAGTGTAGAGAAATGAAATTAATCAAAAAACATGCTAGTGGTTTCAGGAACTACCTACTTTGAGAACTTTCTTCCACAAGCACCATTTGTGCAAGAAAAGAGGATTCACTGCTTAAATAAGCCTATAGAACATATTATACTGCATAAATGAAACCTTTATTTATACTGTATTTTTCACCCAAGGAATTTTGAAGCATTTTGTCCCAGTCCTAAGTGCTCTTCATACACACACAGAAATCACACACATGAGCATTCATGTGCACGTACTTATACACACACACACACACACACACACACACACCCCAATTTTCAAATTATTTGTTATCTGGTCTTTGCTCTGCTCTATACAGTGTAGAGAAAATGAGAAGAAATAAGGAGGCTAGGTAAAGTCTTGTAAAACTACACCACTAGACATAGTCTCCATGGATAAGTATTTGGATTCCTTTGTGACTCTCAAGAAATGCAGGAAGTATCTGAACTTTTTGGTTAAAGGGAGCAGACCACTCATCAGCCTTTGTTTTGAAACAAAGCTTGTTTCACTTACTTAGCAGAAGTGCTAAGAATCTGCCAAAGGAATCCTTCCCATTTTCTCTGTGAAGTATTCTCTGAATAATCAAGTCTACAATTACTATTCTTCTTACATTATCCTTAACTTCCAAATCATTTAAGTCATACTGTAGGTATTTATTATTTGGCACTTCTAGTGATAACTCACATTTATATATCATTCTTAGGCTGACAAAACATATCATAGATTGTCTTTTGTTTTTAGTTATCTTTCTATGTCTACCAGTGTAGGTGGCTCAGTGGACAGAATATTGGGCCTGGAGTGCAGAAGACTGAGTTCACATCTGGCCTCAGATACTTACTAACTGTGTAACCCTGAGCAAGTTACTTAACCCTGTTTGCCTCAGTTTCTTCATCTGTAAAATGAGCTGGAGAAGGAAATGGCAAATCACTCCAGTATCTTTGCCAAGAAAACCCGAAAATGGGGTTATGAAGAATAGGACAGGACAGAAAAATGAATGAATTATCAACCTAGCTCAGACATTAAATAATGAGCCTCATGAAGGCAGGGTTCATGCCCTCTTTGTTCAGAATCCAGAATGATATCTTGCACCTAGTAGAAACTCAGAAATGCTTCTTGAATGTTTCCTCATTAAAGTAGTGCATCACCAATCATGTAAATACAATTTTAATTTTTTGTCTCATTGTACTGCTTTCTAACAGGCTAGTCTGGACTCAAGAAGAGAAAGCTTTGGAGTGCTTCATAGCTTTGAATGGTTTGAAAGAATAATAGCTTTATTTCAACCCATGCTTAAGTAATAAGGAGGCACCTGAGTCAGTGTAGAATGCTCCACATATGCCCTCAAGATTAGCTGTCATAGTTTGGGAAGCTCAGTTCGATCAATGAGCTATGCTTGAGAAATTCCCCCCAAAGGCACATACATTATTGACAACACAAGCTACTGGGGAACAGACTCAGGTCTCCTGGGATCATAATTCACACTATGGAGAATTTTTAAGTGGGTACATATTACACTAAATGACTTGGTCATCACTTTGTGTTGTGTATGTTTCTCTAAGTGGTCTCTGACCCTAAAATTTCTCATTTTCTGATTTTCCTACTCTTCTTTATTGAGGATAAATAGATAAATGAATCACCATATATATCTGTATGAAGGCAGATTTCTTTAAATATACATGTACGTATGTGTGTATAAATTTGTAGCAATTCATTTCAATATTGCTTGCTGAAGCCCATCCTATCCTTCAGAAGTTATTCACCATTTTCTCCACAAAGTCTTTGATACTTTCAGTTGAATGTGGATACTCCAAGCCTAGCCAGGCATGGTACTGCATGCCTACAATTAACTGGGAAGACTTAATGAGGCTGATGGATAGCTTCAACTCTGAAATTCAGAGCATTAGGGCATCTACCTTTTAAGTTGGTACCAATATGGTACCTTTGGAAAGGAGAGGTCACCAGGCTGCCTCTGCAGAGGTGAACCAGAACAGTTTCTAATCAGCTGATGAGAGACTGGACCCAGGAATGACCTCCAGCTTGGACAAGATAAGAACACTAGAAAGAAAGAAGGAAAGAAAGAAAAACAAAGAAAGAAAAGGAAGGAAGGAAGGAAGGAAGGAAGGAAGGAAAAATGGATGGAAGAAGGGAGGGAGAAAAAAGCAAAAAAAAAAAACAAAGTAGAAACTCCCTTCTCAAAGTTCTTGTAGCACTTTTCTTGGATTGCTCCCTTGTGTTAATAATATTGTACAGTTTTTCCTTTCATTAGAATGTAAGCATCTTAAATGTGGATATGGGGACCAATGTGAAAATGTTTAATATGAATGTATATGTAGAGTCTATATCAGAATACATGCTGTCTTGGCATGGGAGGAGGGGAGAGATGGGGAGAAAATTTGGACTTCAAAATCTTGTGGAAGTGAATGTTGAAAATTAATAATAAAAAAATCTTTTTTTAAAGTGTAGATATGGAAAAGGAGATTATGAGGGTGTACTTCCAATTACTGAAGACTTCTGGAACAAAATCATCCTTTAAATCATGAGTTCTGAACAGGGGGTTTCTAAACTTAAAAAAAAATTGATATCTATGTTTCAATATAAGCGTTTGCTTTGTAATCCTATGTATTTCATTGCATGCATTTAAAGGGTTCCAATAGGCTTCACCAAACTCCCAAAAGGGACTAGAACACAAAAATGTGTAAAAACCCCTGCTTTAAAGAACAGTGGAACATCAATTGCCAGTCTTCTCAAAACCCTGATCAGCTCAGAGATCTAGAAACTTGAACATGTCCTTGAAAATCTCAGAAACAGTGGACTTTGAAAAGTTATGTGGCAACTTTGTTTTTCCTTTCCTTGAAACTACATGATGGAAAAAGTAACTTTTGAACCTGCTCATTTTGCCATCAATAAAACTTCCCTACTATGGTTATTTTATGAAGATTGAGTGCCCCAAGCATACCTGTACTGAAAGAAATCTCGGGCAACGTGACAAGTAGGAAGGCTGATGAGACTCTAATAGGAAAGTTCCTTTTGTTTCTAGCGGGGTAAATGCCAAGGTTGGACCTTTATGAGTAGGACCATCAAATCCACCAGGAAATATAAAGAAAAAGGTTGGAAGTCATGACAGAAAAGTCTGAAATACATGGGAGAAATCTTTGGGGTCAGAGTGCCTTATTTAAATATTGCCCAGACACTGAAAACTAAGATAAGGAAATAGATTCTGAAAGCATCTAAGAATCCTAATAACCTTGGCAAACTACTCAGCTAGGGTTTAGTCTAACATTCAACCTAGAAAAACTTTGAGAAGGCTAACTTTATGATAAGGAATTGTGGAATAAGAAAATTGGGGGAACCAAGAAAGATCAACGCCTACACAATACTTTCAGGTTTTTACCACAAGAATTCACTTATGTTTGTTATTTTGGAAACCCCTTTATACATATTTTCCTATAGTTGCTAGCAGTAAAACTGGGAGAAAATGCATAGGAAGGCTATGTACACATCTCAGAAAAAGTAGGGTCATGTGTTTACCTTGGAAAAAGCAAAGCTAGGAAGAAATGAGAGTCCTGGAGTCCTTTCTATAGGATATGTGAGTCAGAAAAAGAAGGGGGTGGCATTGCTAAGAGAAGGATGAAAAGAAATGTGTGGACAGCTGGCCTGGGACAGAGAAATATCTAAGAGGAGTGGTTAACACTGGCAAGTCTCTCATAACATGAGTTACTAATGAGTAATTAAATTATCTTATTGGAATTTCTCCTCCCCTTGCCTTGACTATGTTGTTATAGCATCTAATGGACACCAAAATGTTTATTTATAAGAGGGAGGAAGTTGGGTGGGAAGAAAAGAGAATAAGGGACCAGATCAAGCCTTGAGTATATAGTTTTTTAGAATGAAAGAATATATTCAAATAAGAATTAAGCTCCTTCCTTAACCTATACTTCTGAAGGTAGATAAAGGTTTGACATTTTTCAAGAAAACAGAAAGATGTGGGTTAATAACAGATGAACCTCTAAAGTTTTGAAATAATTTCTAATTTTGCAGCCATTTAGGAATATATTAGTCTTACTACTTCCATACCTTTTTTTTTGGAGGGGGGAAGGCAGGGCAATTGGGGTTAAGTGACTTGCCCAACATCACATGACTAGTGTTAAGTGTCTGAGGCCGAATTCGAACTTGGGTCCTCCTGACTCCAGCGCCGGTACTCTATTCACTTTGCCACCTAGTTGCCCCAACACTTTTTTTTTAAACTAAGAAATACAAGGGGAGACAAGTTTGTAGGAACAATCAAGAAACAGCAACTAGATTTCAAGAAGCCTCAGAAAGTCACAGAAATGTCAAAGAATCAGGGTCCGGATAGCATAAATATATTGTGAACTAAGTGAAATACAGTGAGAGCATTAGAAGAATATGCTCACCAAAGGCTGAAAAGGGCATTTGTAGAACTATGCTAATTTATGCCAATGAAATTATAATAAGGGGAAATAACACCAGAGGCAACATCTCTTGGACTCTAGTAAGAATGACATTTGGGGAGGGAGAGGAGGAGCAATTTTGAATATGAAAGTACTATACTTCTTGGAGAAGAGGAAAATTTAGCTATTCCAAATGCTAGGAATTCTTTTTCAATAGTTGCTACATAGAATGATACAGGGCACTTAAGACATTTAGATAAATTGCTTCTCATATATTATTCCCCAAACTGAAAAATCTCAATGGAGAGAAATCTTGGAGCAACAACTTTGAACTTTGGAAAGCCTGTGAGGGATGATATTACATACCCAAATGCTCTATTTTTTCCCTGGGGAAAAAAAAATTCCCATTATAACACCAGAGAATAACTTTCCTACTTCAGGAGCCCCAGGAAACACAGCTGGACTCCACTGTGGATTCTATGAGTTGGATCTGCATCTAAGAGTAAGGATGAAGAGGTGCTTAGGACTTCAACTTCAATTTCTTATCACCAGAAAAGATTTTCTTCCCTACACCCAGGAAAATAGTATCGGAAGCTAAACACCACACAAAAAAAGGAAGAGTATGAAGAATTAAATAATTTACCCAAGGTGACTTCAGTGAATCTTTGTAGCATCTACATTCAGTCATGTATGTATGTGGATATTTAAAAGGAAATATACATTGCTCTAGCAGTACTAATATGATTGGAGTAGGGACTTCTAAAATTCTATTTTTCTGTTTCTATGTATCCTCAGATCTATTCATTAATAATCCATAAGTTTTGAAGAATTTTCATTTCCAATGATTTCTTCTTCCCTGTGTAACAAGGGTTTCACTTATATGTACCTTCTAGCCCTCCTACTGATGCCTAAATGAGTTTTCTTTTGTTCCATCCATAGTGGAGGTAGGGAACAGCTGGCAAGCCTTCTATTATCTAATATATATTTGGAGACCCCTCAGGCTTCTTTTCTTCAGGATAATTACAGTTATGGAGGAAAAATTAGTGAAAGAATAGTAGGAAAAGTAAATATAGGCAAGAGGGGGGGCATTTCTCCATCAAGAAATGCCTGATAGCTTGGTCTTCATCACATCCATTGATTGGTGAGAATTCATACCAGACCCTTTTCTAATAAGACTTGAAAAAAAAACCCAATCCAAAAGCAAAGTTCATGTGTAAGACTAGAACAGACACTTTGGAAATATTTTTGTTATTACTTTGGCTAATAAATAGTTTTTAGGGGTGGCTAGGTGGCGCAGTGAGTAGAGCACTGGCCCTGGAGTCAGGAGGACCTGAGTTCAAATCCAGCCTCAGAGACTTGACACACTTACTAGCCATATGACCTTGGGCAAGTCACTTAACCTCAATTGCCCCCCAAAAAGCAAAAAAAAAAAATTGTTAAAATTGTTAAAAAAAAAAATAGTTTTTAAACCGAGGCAAGATAATGTTGATTCTGTTTGGTTATAAAGCAGGTCAGACAGATCCATAATAAATATTAACTTGCTTCTAAGGAACAAAAATTTGATTTATTTAACAAACTTTTTAAACTTCTACATGCAATCCATAGAGATTTTGGTTTAGGTGCTGGACATCTTCAATAATGTAATGCTCTTTTTCTTTTCCTTCTGTGAGTACAAGGGTCTGCTGGGTGTAATGAGGTCCACAAAAAGCACATTCTGATGTTCTTTGCCTGCTTTCAGATTTTCACATGTGTGAATCAGCACTTGGCCCCTCTGAGGATGACAAACTTACTGGTCATTTCCAGTCATGTGTAAGCTTGGTATGGAAAAACATAAATGCTTTGAAATGGCTGAATGATCTCCTCACTGGCTACTGAGCTAGAGGAGCTGATGCATCAGTCAACATCTCTAAAGGAAACAGCTTTTAGCTCAGGCCTTTGATTTCACTATTCCCTCTTCCATATGGCAAACTGTACTCTTTGGCACTAACTTCTCCCCCAAGGAGATACAGGTGTGAGAGATGCTTGTATCTTTTCTGCTTTGCATTTCCTTTCCTGATTAGGTGGATTGAAAGTCATTCCAATGTGACCAGGCTCAGAAGTCCTTGTGAGTTCCAGTGCTCCTGGGTTTAATGAGTGGAGCTCACTGGTGGTAAGCGGAGCTTCTACATATGAGAATACAACTACCACCACCAAGAGGAGCCTAGGAGGTTCCTGGCCCGATGTGCCAGAAGATATCTAACTTGGAGGGAGACAGTGAAGAGTTAAGATGAAATCTAAAATACAGAGCCCAGTAAACTCCTGCTCTTTGTTTAGTTAAGTGTCTGTTTCCCAGAAGATCATAACATTAGTTATAAATTAAGTTTTGGGATCCTGTCAATGTCAATTGTGAGTCTTTCATATCTCAACATTTGTGTGTGGGAAATAAATATCCATTCTATATCTGATTTACATTGCACACTGAATATTTCTCCCTTTGGAAAGAACTAAATGTTAATCAAAACCTAAGCTTTAAATAATTTGGCCACTGGTCACTGGAGTGGGGGTATAATGAGATGAAGAATGGGAGAAAAGGGAGCCACTGGGCACCTGCCCCATATTTAGAGGCCAGAGACCTCCAGGATTGGCTTTTGTCAGACTCTGTCTCTGGGTCCAGTGCAGGAGAGTTCTTTGGTTAGGGCAGAGCTCTAGCCCTTTGAATTCAGCAGCAATTGTTAATGTTAGAAATGGAAAGAGATTTAGTGAACATTTATTTGGCCTCCTTGCTGGAGTATGAGGAGTGGTCTGGGAAGTACAATGCGACTTATAGCTGATTCTACCAAAGGAAAAAAATAAAGACCATTCCAAGTCTTTTTATTTTTTTAATGATGCTTTAATTTTTTTATGCAAATAGTTTATTTATTATGAAATTTTTTTTCAGAAAAACAAGATAACATGAAACCAGTGTGGATATTGTTGTGCTTTTAGCAGCAAATTCAGTGCTTCAAAAGGTCTGTGGTTTTGTTAGTACAGCAATGCTCTCCACCAACACAGAGCCCAGCTCCTCTCTAACCTAGGACAGATGGTTTGATACTTACTGAAACTGGAAAATTTGTCAACCTGGGCTGTTCCTGGTTCACTACCTTGTGTTTTAATGCTGTTGATGACACTCTACACTTAGAACTAGGTTGGTTCTCTAATAAAAGAAAGAGTTGGTGATTGAGGAGGCAAAAGATCTCCTAAGGGTGTTCTAGGTATGGAACAGATGCACAAAGAGAGAGAGCCAAATGACCCTGGTTTACCTAATGAAACCCTTGAGCATAAAGAAATCAAATAGTTACCTTTAAGATATATGTGTAAATGTCTGTGTTCACATATGAGATTTATATATTCTAGGTATGGAGATTAGGCTCACATTTTCCAACTCTTGTACTACAACGTTTCACTGTATTTCTACCTTAATAACTCATTCATTGACTTCAAAGGACCATTAAACTAAAAAAAAAACAACACCTCTCTATAACACAAAAATATCAATATATTAACATTAATTGGATATGACCCAGATGCTGTTCAGAGAAAGTCTAAGAGAACTGACTAAAAAGGAAGAGTTCAAGGTCTTGATAATCTGATCGTAATATCCTAGCTTTATTGCTGAGACCTCAAAGTCCACTCATATTACAGATGAGAGAAAGTTGGACCCATAGATGTCAGTGACTTTTACCAGTTTAGATAGGTAGTCAGCATCAGCAGTGGGGCTGGAACCCAGGTATTCTGATTGCCAAGAAATCTTTCCCAATCCTCCTTAATCTTAGTGCCTACCCCTGAAATATAAACAACCGGGAAAGTGAGAGGACTGGACTGAGAGACTGAGGCATGTGGTTCCTTTTATTTTGTTTTCCATTGTAAATAATTTCCAAATTTGGAACTCAAGAAAATTTTTAAGTGTCAAAAATAAACAATAAAATTTGAAAAAAAAAAATCTTAGTGCCTACCCTCTGACATGATCTGCCACTTACCCTGTTTACATCTTGTTTATGCATATTTGTTTGCATACTGTCTTTTCTATTAACTATGAACTCCTTTGAGAGCAGAGACATTTTGCCTTTCTGTGTATATCCAGTGCCTGGTGGGTACATGGTAGGTGCTTACTAAATCAACGCTAGTTGACTAACTATAGACAATGCTCTTTCCACTGTACCAAGATGGTTATTTGACAAACTTGAGACCAAGTTTCCTCATCTACAAAATGGGGATGGTAATAATTACACTACCTAATCCACTGAGTTGTGATCATCAATTAACATAATATATGTGCAATCATTATGTAAAAATAGGCAATTATTATTCAGACTCAATTCCATAAGTAGTCTCTTTCTCTTTACCTTCTACTTAAGTATAATAAGTATATATGTCATGTATTTTATGTTTATAATATATTGCTTTATATATAATATACTGTATAGTACACATAATTTATTATATATTACATATAATAACAATAATAAGGGGAAAGGCAGACAATAAGCATTAATATAGCACCTACTATGTGCCAGGCACCATGCTGTGCTAAGTAATATTTTTTTCCCCTTTAACAACTATCTCATTTGATCCTCACAACAATTCTGCAAGATAGATGCTATTATTATCTCTAGTTTACAGGTGAGGAAAGAGATGTTAAATGACTTGCCCAGGGTCACACAGCTAAGGCTCTAAGGATCAGCACTCTATCCATAGTATCACCAACTGCATCTCAAGAGATGGAAGAGAAAAAAGAGCTCCCAGTGATATAGGACCGGAAGGTTTTGAAAGCATTCCCTTCCCAACAAGCCTGTAAGGTAGGTAGGAATCATTATTCCATTACTGCCTTTTCACTGATAGTGGTTAAAGAATGAGAGAAATATTGAAGGAAAAGTTCTGATGCCAAACTCTTTTTTTCTTCGTTTACCTTAGTAAATAAAAGAGTTGTGGAAAAGTGCTTCTCTGATCATTAAATATGAAGCTCTGTTCTTTTCTATAATGTCTGACATTGTAATGTGAGTTGTCTCTGGGGCAGTAACAAATGTTGAATGCCATATTACGAGAAGAAGCTATTAAGACACAGGCACAGAGATTGTTGCTATTGATTTTCTTCTCAAAGTCTCCTGATACAGTATTTCTAATGAATGGAAATCTCAGACCTATTTCTAAATAAATTACTCTCCTGGAGCTGCATTTTTATTGTTATTTCTTCCTCGATTGGAAAATTGCCTTTCAAGTTTCTTGCTTTAAGATTTTGCAAAACAACTCACCAAACTCATCTACTCTTTCCTTCTATCCTCTAAATATTCATTTTAAAAAAGATCTACTGTAGGGTTGCCCAAATGTAGAATTCAAAGATATTTTTAAAACAAAAAATACTGTTGATCATGAGACTCAAATCAGGATTAAAAAAAATACCATAATGTAAAACATTTAAACTTGGAGGTGTCAATGAATATAATTCTGCTAAAATATCAAGAACTGCCTGACATTAAAAGATAAATAATATTTATGTAGCTCTTACCTGCCAAGTACATATTAGGGTCTGGAAAAAGAAGAAAAAGATAGTTCCTAACCTCAAAGAGGTCACAATTTAGCAGAGAAATCTGGCAGACTGCAATGCATGAATTGTGGGGCTTCTTGCAGGTTGGGACCATACCAATGAGCCCCTGCTGTCTCGCTTAAAGCTTGGCCAAGGTACTGTAAGCTTATGAGAAAATTTAAACTGAAGGACATTATCAGGTGGAGGAGGGGTGTTCATGTGGAGCAAATTGACAGGAATGAGGCAATATAACGATCATTTATAATTTTTGTTCTTTAAAAAAAATAAGTTGGCTTTGTATTTTAAAAAAATATATATATTGACTGAGAATTGTTTACTTGATGATTACGGGCTTTTGGAATAAGTTGGTAGAGGATAGAGAGCTGCACTTGGAGTGAGGAAGACCTGAGTGTGAATCCCACCTCTGACATTTACTAGCTGTGTGACACTGAGTAAATCACTTAAAGTCTCTGTCCCAGCTTCCTCACCTATAAAAGGAGGATCATAATAATTCTTACTTCACAGGGTTATTGTGATGACTGAATGAGATAATATATTCAAAGGATTTTGAAAACCTTAAAGCAATAGAAAAAGTTAGCTGCTGCTGCCGCTACTACTACTACTACTACTACTACCACTACTACTACTACTGCCACTCCTACTGCTACTACCACCAGTACTATCTTATTATTAATGACCTACATGCAATAAGTGGCATGACAGATATCACTGAGGAACTGTATAGTTGGGAAAAGAGGTGAACCAATCATGTGGTAATGTAGAGGTCTAGTGGTATGAAGAACCTCGGAATTCAAGGGCAAACAATGTGGGTCCTGCCAGGAATGAATTCCACCCAAGCTTTCTGTCAATCAGATACAAGGATTATTAGAACACCAGTTTGGGTGGATGAGATTTTAAGAATCCACACTATTGGCCAGATTTTAAGAATCTGAGCAATTGGCCATACTCTTGAGGAATCTGAGCATTTACGATACTTGTATCAACAAGCGGACCAGATTGAATCTCAGCACTTTAATGGAGGCAAGATAGATCTCTTATAAAAAAGACTTTTGGGAAGATCTAGATGTGATCTAGGAGTGGCCAAGTAGTCTGGGAAGAGAGAAGAGGTCCAGGTGGAATTCAGGAGTGGCAGTCTAGGGTGGGACCAGGTATAGACAAAGAAGGCCTCAAGGAAAGGATAATTGGAAAGGGTCAGGTGCCCTAGATGAAAGTTCAAGGGCTTTTCCTTTTTGGTGTCCAGATCCCAAAGATATGGTCTTTTCCTTTTAGGGGTTCAGATTTCATCCCCATCAGTAGGAGTGGGGGGCTAATACATGAGCAGCCTAAGTATTAAACTGGTACCCCTGAATGTAAAAATTCTGGCCTCCAGCATGTTACTGTTGTGCCTTAGGGGTAGATTTACTCCACTTCTCCCAGAAGGATGGATCTGAGAACAAAGACAAAAGCTGCACAGGATGAGAAGGCATGTGGGTAGATCACTGTCTTTACCACCAAAGTAATGGGTTTACTCACACTCAAGAATTTATAGATATACAGATATAAACACTTTACACATCTTTCCTCTCCACTCTTTCAAAACCCAGAAAATCCTTCATTAACACTGAAAGAAAATCTAAAAGATATGTAAAGAAGTATGTAGATCCAATATATGATGACTACATATGATGCAAAGTAGGGGTCCTTAAGTCTTTGTTGTTGTCATTGACTCAACGTAGTCTGGTGAAACCTGACATGGTATAGGCCCCACCTTGAACTTCCTCAGAACTCTCCCACTGGGCCCTGGCATTCCCTTGAGGCTCATTTCAGTATAATCTTTTTAACTGCCCTTTCTTTGTGGCCCTCACAGTCTTCACCTGGCCCCACCCTAGACTGCCACGCCTAGATTCCATCTAGACCCCTTCCCAGTTACCTCTCAGTCACCTCACAGATATTGGTCACTTTTTGACCACATCCAGATCTTCTCACAGTCTTTCTGTATCAGATTCAATCTGGCCCAAGGCCCACTTGTCAATACAAGCATCACAAATGCTCAGATTCTTAAAATCTGGCCAATACCTCAGATTCTTAAAATCTCTCCCATCCCAACTGGTGTTCTAATAAACCTTGTCTCTGGCTGAAAGAAGGCTTGGGTTGAATTCGTTCAAGGCAGCACCTGAATCATTTGCCCTTGAATTCTGGGGTTCCCAACACCCCTAGACCTCAAGAAAACCTATGAACCCTTTCTCTGCATATATTTTTCAATTCATATGTGAAAGTAATATCAAATTTCAGTTATAGGTCAGTGAAAATAATTCCATTTCTATCCAAGTTGACAGACATGCTGAAATCAAAGACCCTAACACACGGGGGATCCATGGACCTTAGGTTAAGAACCCTAATGTAGAGTATGAAGAGAAAGGAAGTTAAGGACATAGCCTTATTCCAGGGATAAAACATGTGTTCTAATTAGCATTTTCCCAAGCATACAGTACTTACACAAACACACACACAGCCCATCTGAGCATTTACATAAATATATATTTTATTTATTTCATTTAAATGCACACATTTCAATTCCCTAGAGAGCATGAAACGGTCAAAGGACTTTGCGACAGTAAAAACCTAGTGAGAGAGCTATAGAAGGGGGGTCAGTGATGTTTAGGTAAAATCTAATAATAGCCAGACCCTAAAGCAAAATCTCTGCACTAGAAAGTAGAAAAAGTAAGAGCTCAGCTTAGTCCCAAGGCTGGCCCTCTGGAGCAGTCAGGCATTGTTTTTGTCCCTAGCTGATCTTTCTGTGTGCCACCCATTCTCCCTCTCACCTGCCTGTCTCCTTTCATCCTCCCTTGGCCTTCTGTTTCTCTTCTGGTGCCTGAAACTGTCTGTTTCCCAGAGGTGAGTCGGGTGCACCTGCTCGTTCTTATTCAGTAACTATTTTTGAACGGTACCTTCTTTATCATCTGCTTTGTCCTGCTGGCTGCCTCCTGGCTGCCTGCCATTGCTGCTGTCTAGGGAAACCTGTCACCTAGTCTCCAGTGAGCTTAGCAGACACCTTCCCTGGATGGTGGTGCCAGTTAGATGGCTTATGATCTCTCTGTCACTGCCTCCCACAGGTCCTTCAGGGAGCAGCTACCGATTTACTGAAAGTCAGTCAGTCAACGAGAATTTATTGAGTGTTTCCTATGTTTGAGGCACTGTGCTAAGCACCAAAGATACAAGAAAAAGCAAAAAACTCTCCATTAAGGTACATTCTAATAAGGGCAAAAACATGCAACTATCTAAGAGTACATCGAAGTCATCTGAAAGGAAGAGACATTAGAAGCTGGAGGGCATGAGAAAGGGTACTTCAAAACTGGAATCTGAGCTGTCTTAAAGAAAAACAAGGAGCCAGAGGTGGAGGCAAGGGGGAAGAGCATTTGATTAGTTAATAAATATAATGAGATAAATAATATCTTATAAATAATATCAATCATATTAATAATTAATAATAGATCAAACAATAAAAATTTATTAAGTACTTGTTATGTGGGAAGCGTGGGGCAGCCAGTGCAAAAGAACAGACCCCAGAAATGGACTATCATGTCTGAGGGACATCCGCCAGTGTAGCCATATCTTAGTTAACAGGGAAGAGTAAGACATAGTGTGACATACATGGAAATGTGGGAAGGGGCCGGGTTATAATGAGCTTTGGATGCTAAAAAGAGGAGCTTCTCTTTGATCCTAGATGAAACAGGAAATCACCAGAGCTCTTTGTGCAGCAGGGTGACACTGTCAGATCTACATTTTAGAAAAATCACTTTGGCAACGTGGAAGATGGACTGGAGTGGAGAGAACCATGAGGCAGGGAGACCAGTTATATTAAATAAGGTAATATTTGCCAACCTTAAAGGCCTATATAAAACTTTGTTTTATTTTACTATCTTTATTAACTTGTTTATTGCTGCTATTATTATTATTATTAATGATCGGTGGAATTGATGAAATCACTAAACAAGATAGTGAAGAGTTGAAAGAGAAGGGGGTCCAGGAAAGAGCCCTGAGGAACACTAGGCTTTGAGGGTATGACATGGATGATGAACTAGAGAAGGAGACAGAAGGAGTCAGATGGATAAGCAGAGAATCAAAAGAGAGTTTTATCACCAAAAACTAAAGTGTCTCACCCTTGTATTCACCCTTGATCCCTATACACATGCACACACAGTCCAACACATATTCATAGCCAAAGTTTGACAAGGACAAGGAATATCAGCTTCTATCCTTATTGGGATAGATAAATTAGGTATTTAATAACTACTTACTATGCGTCAGTAATAGGACACTATGAAAGGAAGAGAGTCAGAACCAGGATTATGTAAAATAGGGCAAAATACAGAACTGGGAAAGGGGAATACAATAAAAAGCACCTCTTAAAACTATGGAAATATAAATATTTCTGAGGAATATTAGTCATTTAGCATTCATTAAGTATCTACTATGTGCTAAGCATAGTATTAAGTGCTGGGGAAAGAAAAACAAAAGTGAAACAATACCTGTCTTCAAAGTGCTCAGTTTTCAAAATAAATAATTACTTTATTTGCAGTTTTCAACATTCACTTCCACAAGATTTTGAGTTCCAAATTTTCTCCTCATCTCTCCCTTTCCCCCACCCCAAGATGGCATGCATTCTAATTACCCCTTCCCCCAATCTGCCCTCCTTTCTATCACCCACCCTCCTTTATCCCCTTCCCTTCTAGTCAAGTGCTCGCTTTCTAACATGTACATGTGTAAATGTAAGCAGGTCACTATCATATCGTTATGTTACAATTATATCACTAATTGAATATTCTTGGAACATACTGGAACATTTTAAAAAGTAGGTAAAACCAGGGATAGAGTCTAAGGGAACACCACCCTTCTTCCATGGACACTGTCTTGCGTCCTCTACCATGCTTAATGAAGCAAATCTACCCCAAATCTTTTCTCTTTTAAGGATCCGAGTCATTCTTTTTCCATACCATGAGATGAGAGAGAATGAAGGCTACAAATATTACTTGTTATGAATGTTTATATTTTAATGCCTGAAAATTCTACTTTGTATGGCATATAGATATTTTTTATTTTTTTTGTTCAATTCTTTTAATTAATTAATTTATTTTCTTGTTTACATCACTCATTTCCATGAGATTTTGAGTTATAAATTTTCTCCCCATCTTTCCCCTACCCAACACCTCAAAACAGCCATCCTACTGTATAGCCCCTCCCCCAATCTGCTGTCTCCTATGTCCTCCCCATCAGCCCTCTGACTTTCCGGTAGGGCAGGATGGATGTCCCTACCACAGTGCCTCTGTATCTTAATTTCTAGTTGGATGTAGATAATAATAATGATAATAATAATAATAATATATATATATATTTAACATTTGATTATAGAACTTTAAATTCTAGATTCTTTCCCTTCCTCCCTCATCACCCACCCCCACTAGAAAGACAAGCAATTAAATACAGGCTGTACATGTGTAATTACGCAGAACCTCTCCACAGTGGGCATATTGTAAGAGACTGATTATATGTCCCTCCTTCCTATCCCGCTCCCCCCTTGTTCTATTCTCTACCCTGACCCTGTCCCTTTACAGAAGTGTGTACTTCCATCAACCCTCCCCTCCACCTTGCCCTCCCCTCCGTCATCCCTCCTCTCATCCTCATCCCCCCTACTCTCCTGTGTGGCAAGATAGCCAGTTTAGAATTTATGTCATTCCTTCCCTAAGCCAAGTTCAATGAGAGTAAGGTTGACCCATTCCCTTTTGCCTTCCTGTTCTTCCCCTCCATTGTAACAGTTATCCCTTGCCTCTTCTATATGAGATGAGTAACCCCATTCTGTCTCTCCCTGTCTCCTCTCATTCTAATCCCCTCCCACCTCAGAGCATATAGATATTTATTTGGTGATATATTAAATTATATGTGTTACCATAAAATTTTAAAACCTCCACAGGTGAGGAACACAAAGGGTACCCAATTTTCAGATCCTTGTTTTTGATCTGTAAGAGTATGAACTTCATTATTTGTCCCTTCTCCCTGAAGTCTATGATATCTTATTATGATATCTTTTTTCCCTTAAAAAAAGAATCCTTACCTTAAAAGTAAAACTCTTCCTTTCAACCAGAATGGCAGGTATATTCAACATGTACCAGTTCTTTTCTTTTTGAGGGCCAAGATTGCCACTCTAATTCTTTTATTCTTACTTTCCCAAAAAGGAAGTTAAATTAAATTATTGAACTATAGTACAAAGGCTTTTTTGAATAGTAAAGTTCACTTGAAAAATATGAACAATATGAGGATAATTAGTTGGAATGTTTTCTAATTCTTTAAAAAAGCAATACAATAGAAAAATAGCCTACACCAAAAGCTTGCCATTTATTTTTCAAAAGAAAGGGAAGAAAATATTTGGAAGCAATTGTTCCAAATGCACGTCAGGGAGACATGTACACAGAAGCAAAGGTTGGGAATAAATTCACGTTCTGAACTTTTGTTCAAGCTCTTAAGATTTCTAGAACATAGAAATGAAGCATGAAAGTGCTTAACTTAAAGGAAAAACCAAATCTTCTAGTTGGGTGCCTATGTGGAAGTTTTTCAAATTTAAATCAATTTATCATATGCCAATATATTTAGAAGTAAATCACAATCTTATTAAAGGACCATTTGTGCTGCCGAACACAATTTCAAAGGAGAGGAGTGAAAGGGTCTTTAAAAACCCAAAGTTCTCTGTATTAGTAGGATGATGTATGTTTTTATTTCTTATATTCTGTAATTGAATTTAGATAGATTGTTTTCATTTTCCATTTAACATCAATGTTGCTTCCTGGCCGCAATATTATTTCAACATCCAAGGAAATATCTAATTTCTAAAAAAACTTTAAAAAATTTAACTTTAAAAACAAGCCCACACATTTTGTTTAAACCTAATTTTTACAACCATTCCAAGTCTAAACTTAATGTACTTGACCATGGATGTCTTTTTTAGAAATAGCTAGTTTATTTTAAAAATTCATTAACACAGTAACAACTAGTTACTTACATGGTTATCATCTTGGCACAAAAAAGGTGATCATAAAAATAATCAGCTATTATTGCCCAAATTGAATCCTTTGGCTAGACTAACTGCGCTCAGTTCTTACCATGATTTTGAATACTGGAATGCAAAGCAGGAGAAATTCAAGCCTATTGGCTACAAATGATTCATATCAACTTCTGATAGATTGGAGAGGGCTATCTTGAAACCATTATACATCAGTTATGGATTTAGATGTTGTTTCATGGCACTTACGTCTCATCTGTGAATGCTATTCCAAAGTATTCCTTTTCCTTCAGGTTGAAGTGAGATGCCACTAGATCAAGCAGTTCCTTGGCCAAAAGCTTGGGCTAAAGAAGAACAAAGGGGAGAAATTAAAAAAAATGATGACATGAGAATAACTGTCTTAAAAAAACCCCACACCCTGCTTTATTTTATATACATATATATATAAATCTTTCCTTGGGGGGGTGGTGTCCTCAAAAGTCGACATCAATATAATTTCTTGAATCCTTAATGTAACATCCCAGTGGTGTAGATTAGAATATAGAAAAGGAATCTGAGACACAAAGAAGAAAGTTGACAAGTCTCAAATGGTAGGTAAGAAAAGTGTCAGAATTAGCATCCAGATCTGGTGCCTCACTCTTCCAGATACTGTTCTCTCCACATTTTAGACCTCTCTAATGTAGGCTGTTAAAATCTTTATATTTTCTATCTTTTACATGATTGCATATATATAACCTGGCATCTTAGGGAGGGGAGGAAGGAAGGAGAGAGGGAGAAAGTTTGGAACTCAAAATTTGATTAAAAAAATGAATGTTAAAATTGTCTTTACATGTAATTGGGAAAAAATGGAATGCTATTTAAAAGAAAAAAAAAATCCTTATATTCTATTCCTATTCCACACCGTGAAGAAGGTGCATTTTGATCTGGAATAGATTCAGTACTCCTTCTTCCACATTTGTATGTTACCCAAGCCATTCCACGTGCCTGAAATGCATTCTCTCATATGTGCTTCTCAGAATCCCTAATGTCTTTCAAGACCCTCAACTCCAATACTACCTCCTTTGTGAAGGATCCCCTCATTTGTTCCTGTTCTCTGTCCTCAATTTTCTCATTGCCATTATTCTTTATGTACAGGCTTTATCACTTAGGAGGAAGTAAGCTCATTGAAATAATGCCTGCGCTCATTTCTGTCAGTGTACTCCCAGAATCTAGGACAGTGCGTCTTCCGTAGAAGGTGCTTAGGAAATCTTTGTAGGGCTGAGCTGAATGAATCGGCAAGATGTCTTAATTACAACGAGGATGATGAAGTGAAACCAAGCTAGGAAGAGATTTTAATTCACTCATTATCCATCCTCCTCAAGCTGCTTTAAAATTCACAACTGTTTCTCTCAAATCAAAATATTTCTAATCCAGGGATTTCCATTGGATCTGTGGGACAGCTCTTAATTTCAGACTGTTACAGATGTCTACAAGAATTATCAATTGTCACACTTGTGTTTCACTGTTAAAACTAGGTGAGAAGGTAGGTCTGTGAAGAGTGGAAATCAGTAAGACTTGAGTTCAGATCTGGCCTCAGACACTTATAGTGGTGTGACCCTGGGCAAGTCACTTTCATCTCTTTCTTCCTCAGATTTCTTATCTATAAAGTGGGAATAATAAGAGCATTGAGCTCCTAGGGTCACTGTGAGGACAAAATGAAATAATATTATTGAAGTCCTCTGCAAACTTTAAAGGGCTGTATATACATAAGTTATTACTATTATTTGTCACTATTATTATTGCTGCTACCAACAAACTCCAAATGCACTAAGACAGAGACAGTGGGAAAGGAGATTTCTGACAGAGGCACCTGTGCCTAAGGAACTTGGCAATGGGTCTTAAAAAGAAGACCAATCAAAAAATGCAGAGACAATGCAATTACGCTGGCATGCTTCCTTCCAGACATGCTCATTAGGTGTCCCAAGCTCAGGGCTAGGTGATGCAGTGGATAGAGTGCAGGCCTGGAGTTACAAAGACCTGAGTTCAAATCTGGCCTTAAACACTTATTAGCTGTGTGACTCTGGGCAAGTCACTTACCCCTATTTGCCTCAGTTTCCTCATCTGTAAAATGAGCTGGAGAAGGAAATGGAAATGACTCCAGTAACTTTGCCAAGAAAACCCCAAATGGGGTCACAAAGAGTCAGACAGGACTGAAATGAGAGAACAAAGCTCAGGGTGGAGGAGGGGAGCTCTAGGGAAAGAAAAAAAATGAGATATTATTTTTGTTCTGTTGGCTATGTAAAAAATTCCAACTCCAGGCGGTTCATCTTTTGCAATTCAGGATTAAATGAACAAATCACATTTGGCAATGCCACTGGCACAAAGAATGTGAAAATCAAGGGGCAAGAGCAGATACCTCAGCCCTCTGGTGTCTGTACAGCTGCCTCACCAAGAGCTTGTACTGTTTTTGCAGAAGCAGGAGGAGATAATTTGCCCTTTGCTGTCACACCTCTAGGCAGAAGGGATAACAGCAGTGCCTGAGTCCCAATGACTAATACTTTATTGAATGAAAACTTGATCCATTCCTTGTGGAAATGTCTTCTGGCTCTCTTGACAGTAGTGCTTCCATCTCCTAATAAGTGGGTTGTATTTCCAAAAGGTGCAGCCAGTAGATGCTATGCTGACAAATCAGGATTTGCCTCTAGTATCTAATACTTCCTTTCACACCCAGTTTCAGAAGGGTAATCTCCATCATCAATAAGGTTTTGGGGTATACATAGCATCTATCCAGATGCTAGGATTTAGAGCTGCAAGGAAAGTAAAGAAACCTTCTCTCCTGATCCAATCTCTTAACAAATGAGAAAACAAAAGGCTCAGAGAGGTTAAGCTGTCTACTGTAAAATATTGAATATACAGAATATAACTATAAAGTCATAATGCCATAGGATATTAGAAGCAGAAAGGCCCTTAGAGATTATCTCATCCAATCCCATCAATTTACTGATGAAAAAATGGAAGCCTACTGAACTGAAGCAACTTGTCCCAAGGTCATACAACTAGAGACTATCAATCAGTATAAGGACAAGATCCCAAGTCCCTTTATTTCTAAGTCTTTCTTTTCTAAAAACAAATCGGTATTTTCCTTCAACAATACACTCTTGGGATGCACATTCATTGCAGTCATGCTGCTGCTGTACAGACATTTTGGAACTGCTCATTTGGAATCTTCGTAACCTGAGTCCTCTTCTCTCTCTTTCTACACTACCTTTCTTAGTAATCGCATCATTTCCTATGGGTTCAATCACCATCTCTATGCAAATGACTCCCAAATCTACATATCTAGCCCTCATCTCTCTTCTGAGCTCTAGTCCTATATTGCTAACCAGATGTCCAGAGAGAGTTGTGTTAAACTCAACACACTTGAAACAAGACTCATATATTTTCTCCTTTCATTTAACGCTCTTCCTAACTTTCGTACTTCTGTCCAGGGCACCACCATTCTTCCAGTCAACCAAGTAGGCAACCTAAAAAGACTCATGAATGAGCTGCTTTACTTCTTACATGGGTAAGACAGGGTGGCTTAGCCTCGAAAAAATTTTTTAAGTGTGACTTTAAGTAATAAGATACTTTTCTAGTATGAATCATAAGTTGATTCTGAACTAAATTCCCAAAATGTCTTGGGTCAAGGCACAATCATTTGAATAAAAGTATTATCATCCCAAAGTTACAACTATTTAAAACACAATAACGCATGAAATAAAAGCCAACATTTATTTTATTCCACAGGAGGGAAAAAAAGTACAAA
>CM053585.1:427398879-427423406 GCA_028646515.1 Pseudochirops corinnae
TGGGGCTCTGCTTCCAGAAGGGAAAGCTCTGTCCCAAATCACTGGGGTCCTCCCGGCTGCCGTAGCTCTCAGGAAGTGCTGAGACCCTTCCTACTTACTTCCGGCTTGCTGGATAATAAAGACTCCAAGACCAAGGCCCAAGATGGCGATCAGGATCCAGGCCGCTCAACGCGAGAGCACTGGACTCAGAACAATCACTTAGTCCCCCCTGCTGTCTGCAGGCCACGGGCGGGAAGCTGCAACACGGAGGCGGGTGCAAAACCTCTGCCTTTCGCTTTTCCATTCTGGAGGCCTTTCGGCTGGACTGCTCCTCCCTCCCAACTTCACAAGCTCCACTGACCTAGTTCTGAACGCTGCTGCTTGCAGCTGCCGCTAATCCGCTCACCTGAGAGGCTCCTCTGCTCCTCCCATCCAGCCACTCCCGGGGCACAGCCACAGCTTCAGGCCAGGCTGGTTTCGGTTCACAGTGCTGATATGGTTCCTCATAGCCGAGCTGACTTTAGTGGAAGTATCTTTGTGTGCGTTTTGGAGTTCTAGGATTGGTTTAGAGTCCTATTCCATGGGTATTTTGGGGTGGCTATGTGAGAGCTGCGATATTTTGCTGCTGCTATTCCGCCATCCGAGAATCTTTCTTTTAGTTAATGACTTTTTGCAGTATATTTCTAGCAGTGCAATGTCTTATGATCTTGACTAGAGAAGGGCTTGAGAAGATCAGGCAGGTTCCCATACAGGACCACAAAAAAATAATGGCTTTTGGGATTGCTGGGAACCCTGAAATGTCAGGGTACAGGGCCCCTGTCAGCCTTTCTCCGTAGAATGGATAATGCCTCAGTCTTATAAATTTAAATCGTTTCTTTAAAGCTTGGAGGTCTTTATAAGAGAAGCTTGCTGCAAAGATTTTTTCCCCTCAGTTACACTTTTCCCTTCCAATTTTTACTACAATGGTTTTGTTTGTGCAAAAACTTTTTAATTTTTATGTATTCAAAACTGTCCATTTTATTGTCTGTGATCTTCTCCATCCCTTGTTTGGTCATGAACTCTTCCTCTATCTGTAGATCTGAGAAGTAATTTCTTCCTTGATTCTCCAATTTGTTTATGATATGATCTTTTATACCAAAGATTTGCAGTTTATCTTGGTATATGCTATGAGGTATTAAGCTAAACCTAATTTCTACTAAAATATTTTCCAGTTTTCCCAACAGTTTTTGTCAAATATTAGGTCCTCACCCAGCAGCTGGAGCCTTTTGGTTCAATGAACACTAAGATACTAGATCTGGCTTATTCTGTATGTTCCACCAATTTACCTCTATTTCTTAACCAATATTGAATCATTTTGATCATTACTGTTCTATATTATAGTTTGAGATCTAGGAAGGTTAGGCTTCCTTCCCATTTTAACAGTGACAGTTTTAATAACTTTCAAGTACCTATCCTTTCTAGTTGTCTCACTGGGATTAGGAATTCCTTACCTTAAAATTATTACCTTATATCCCTTCAAAGAATCCATAGCACAGAAGGCCTTTCAGATTCACCCTTTTAAGATTCAAGCACGGGTGGCTAGGTGGTGCAGTGACTAGAGTACTGGCCCTGGAGTCAGGAAGACCAGAGTTCAAATTTGGCCTCAGACACTTAACACTTACTAGCCATGTGACCTTGGGCAAGTCACTTGACCCAATTTTCCTGCCCTCCCTCCCTCCAAAAAATAAAAAATAAAAAATTCAATCAGCACCCTCAAAATGAACAGTCTTCAACTGTTTATTCCCATCACTGGGCATTGATTCTCCGACAACACAACCTTCAATTATACAACATCACTCTAACATAGAAATTACACAATTGTTCCTTGAATCACCTTGTATATATTCCTAGCAGGGTCTAAAATGAATAAACTACTGTCAAATTAAAGTGTAGATGCTGAAAACTTCTACCTAGGCCACTAGTATATAACTTGAGCAGCATGATTTATAAACACAAGGATATTAAGGTAAACAATTTATACCCAACAACCTCTCTACATTCTGGATGAACCCTCATAAAATATAACCCATGTATTACTCATTTCTCGATTTGCATGGATTATAGTTCAGAATTACAGGAGAGATATTTTCAGTTATACAATTTACTTCATTTGGTTAATTACCCCTCTTTCTTCACTGTGTCCCCACCCAGTTTAAAAAAAATATGATGGAAGTATTATGTCCTAAGGCCCTGTTATATAGGCAATTTTCCTAAAACCTTCCTCTAGCTTATGATAGCTCTTTGACTTAAGGGGAACTGAAATTTTCTGAGACCTGATTGGCTCAGGGACAGGTCCATGTGGCTTCCTGTTCACCAGGAGGAGTTCCAGTTCCCTCTTTGAAGCTTCTGGCCATGACTTGATAGCATAAAAACAGCAGGAAGCTGTGCTTAGCTGAATCAACATGGTACCTTCACTCAGTATCTTTTTGGATGTTCTGCTGCTGCTGGGGCTAAATGAACCTCCATTCAACTGTAAGGTATTGAATGACTTATGAATGACTCATACCATTTCAATATAGGACGTAAACTGTCAGAGTACTGGCTTGAGTCAAGCCCAGCCCCAAACAACTGGGAACTTCTAAAATCAGCTAAATACAGTTGTTAACATAGTAACTGACCAGGGAGTAAATGTTCATTGAAAAAGTAAAATATTTAAGCAGGACAAAATCTCAGTGTTAAGTCAGAGAAAACCCAAACTCATTACTCATTTTCTTGTCCCATCCTGGATTAACTTTGGTAGGAGCCCAAGACTGACACTACCGAAATGGAAAAGGAAAGCAAAGTCCCTGGCTTGATAGAAAGTTTCCTACACATAACAACTGGACTTCTGCTCGTCCTGATGTTTCAGACGTACAAGAAATCTTTATTTATCAGCTCTCCTAAGCATGGTATCTCCAGCATTTAAAAGGCTGTATTGCTGCTGTTACCATTCCTGCATTATATACCCTTGTCACTACTTGCCTTCAGCCTCACAGCACCAAAGGAAACTTATCCAATTGAGGCCTGTCTTTGGGTCCCAGAACATCATGTGAAATCCAGTCTTTCCATTAAATGTGCCTATTCCTCTTACATTTTGTCCATACTTTTGCCCTCAGAGAAACCTGGCTCCCTCTAGTCCTACTTGACCTTTATGCAGCTTTCTTGCATAGCCTTCCCCTTCCTGGGTACTTGACTTCTGTTCTGGCCAGAAATTCTTTGAGTCTTCTCCTCCCAGACTGATTCTTCTGTGAAGACAAAACCAAGGCACCATTTGCCTCAATTCTACTTAGCTTTTAACTACTGAATGGGTGTTGCCTCAGACAAACTGGGACTAGAAGGACCTTAGCTTAAAAAGGTCATGGTCTCCCACTGCATTTAGGGTCATTGCCAGTTGTCTTGACCTATGTCTTATCACTGGACTCTGAGAGTAAAGAGAGAGTAAGGCTGGTGACTTTACACAGCTCAGCCTCATTTAAATCCAATTCACTTGCAAGTCAAGACATCACCCTCCTGATGTCATTGGTTCTCTTGAAGAACAAAGGATGAACAACAATCCTGGATAGTCTTGTTTCCCTGGTTTCTTGATTGGTGGATCATTACCTATCTCCTTCCCCTTTGCCATGCCTGTTCCTCAAAACTCTGTCATTGTCATCACCAACCTCTTCCTCCTTCTTGCTCTTGCTGAAGCTTACATCTGCTCCCATGTCTCCAATTTTCACTTTTTGACAAATCTATCACCTCTAATCTCTCTCTCTCTCTCCTTCTCTCTCCTTTTCTCTCTCTCTCTCTCCCTTTCTCTCTCTCTCTCTCTGGGCAGCTAGGTGGATAAACTTTCAGGCCTGGAGTCAGGAAGACTCATTTTCCAGAGTTCAAATCTGGCCTCCAACACTTACTAGCTGTGTGACCTTGGGCTAAGTCATTTAACCTTGCTTGCTTCAGTTAATAGCTATGGGGCCCTGGGCTGGGCCACTTAACTCTGTCTCAGTTCCACAACTATAAAATGAGCTGGAGAAGGAAATAACAGATTGCTCTAAGCTAAACATCTCCAGTTACTTCAGCTGATCCTTGTACAGCCTGCATTCAAGGCTCTTGGTATTAAGGACTTTGGGAGCTTATATGAAGCAGGAGACATGATGAGGTTTCTCATCAATTTTCCCCACCATTTACCAGCAAATGCTTTTCAAATAGTTGTTACCATGACAGGTCAGCAACCACACTGGAAAGATGAGAGATATCCCAAACAAATCAAACACACAAATCAAAAGGAAATTTTAGCTGGTGATCTCACAAACTGTTAGCTATCCCTGGTTCCCTGGTTGTTTGGGTCTTTTTTTTGTATCATCTGAAAATCTGATAAATGTGTATTTTATGCTGTGGTATAATAACTATATGCCAGAATTCCCCATCATGTGAGCTGGGCTAGTTCTTTTCCTTAAACAGCAATGAAAACTTTACTTGGCTTAGGACACTAAAGGCTCAGGCTTTTAACATCATTCCCTGACTCCCTGAGTACAAAAAGCCATGAGTAGCTCCAGCTTCTCCCTAATTTTTGACTGGTGGACCACCATGGGCAACTCAGAGGCAAGAGAGTTGCACCCATGAATTCTTATTTAATATCTTTTTCAGATACCTTTCTTCTGTTATGGTTAAGCAAATCTTCTTTTGTAAATCCTGAGATGAATTAATAAATGTCCCATTTGATCCACTCTCAAAATAAGAGTGGGGCAGCTTGGTGATCCTGCAACCTATACCTTTATCCAAATCACTGGGAAGAAAAACAAAACAAAACATTAAAGAGTTTTGAGCTAAGAATAGATTCCTGGGCTTCTCTGCTGGAGACCTACTTCTAGAATGACTTGCTCTTTGTCTCTAGTCATTTAGTCAGTGTGGAACCTAATTATGCTATGAAACAGCCCACGTTTCTCCATATTTTCCAAAAGAGCTGCCTTTGTCAAATGATTTGCTAACTCTTCATCTTATCTACCACTCTGTTAACTCATTAAAGATGGAGTGATCACTTTCTAGGAAAGGCTCCCAGCATTTTTACCTTAGTAAGCAGTTCCCTTGTTTGTGACAATCAGGTCTAGAATAAAATTTGTCTGTGGGTTTCTCCATTAAAAAGATACAATTAAAGCAGGATAGGAAAATTTTAACTGTGCTGTTTGGGCAGAGAAAGCTCCTGCTGATGGATGGATAATTGAAGTATCCCTTTATTACTATATCATGCCTTTTTCCTAGACCTATGAGATATTTCCTAATGGAAACTCTTCATCTATTTCTTCTTTCTGTCCAAGTGGTCTATAGCATCCTGAAAAAAGTAGTACTTCTTTCTTTGTTTCCACTGATTTCCAGCCCAAATTTTCATCCTAAGTCTCCCATTTGGTTACTGAATTTCTTCACTTGATTATCTCTAAATAAGCCATCTACTATGTTCTACCTTTTACCCATTCCATTCCCTTTAAATAAAGTATATTATTCCACAGTTATAGTCTGGCTATGGATCCCACCCAACCACCATTAGGCATTAAGGTCTAATTTCATTCTTTGCATTAAGATCACTAGTTCATTTCCTTCTTAACCATGCTTTGTGCATTTGTGTATAGACAACAGCTATCTCCGGCCATTGGTTTTCTGATTGGCTCTTTTTCTTGGATCACTTTAAGAAAATGAGGAAATAGAGGTCCAGAGTTCAGGTCCAAACTTGAGCAAGGCCACACAAGTAATAAATAGCAGAACAAGGAATCAACTCCACGATTTCTTATTCCTATTCTGATTCTCTTCCTCCTATGCCAGGCCCTCACTCTAAGATTCTTTCTGTCAAGTTTCATTCCACAGCTTGCCTCTTGCATTTATTCCACATTCACCTCTTGCCTCCTACCAAAAGGTTTCAGTATGCAGCATGATCTCTGACTTCCTCTTTATAAATCTCAGTTTATAAATCTTCTATAGCAAAGAATAAAGGATCAGCCTTCTATAACTGAAGAAGATAAAAGAGGTGATGGTCCAGGTTCACAGTCAGACCTTTCTGCCTCGTTCCCAAGTTCCCTAAGTCAAAATTCATAAATCAGAAGTAAAAGACTAGACCTTTCTTCTAAAAGAGAAGTATGATTACATGGTGAGCCTGTAAGGTTCTTGGAGCCTCATTTGGTCAAGAATTTTACATAATAGTGATAATTGTTGTTGCTCAGTTATTTCAGTCCTATCAGACTCTTTATGACCCCATTTGGGATTTTCTTGGCAAACATACTGTAGTGGTTTGCCATTTCCTTCTTCAAATAAAGATGATAATGATAACAAAAACTCCCAGAGCTTTTACATAGGGCTTTCCCCACAACAACTCTGTGGAGTAAGACTTGCCACTATGTAATCAAGCATTTCTTTTGAGTGTACTATCCTGAGTCAACATAGGGGAAATGTGTCAGTGAGTAGGAGGAAGGGGGTTTTTGATACATGATAGGCCAAAGCTCTATAACTATCATCACCTTCCCTTGTCACTTGCCTCCTCACTCACTATTTCTTCCCATCAATCTCCTGTCCCCCCCACACTCCCAAAGAATAGGAATCTGAGAGTTCGACCATCTAACACACTTAAAATAAAAAATAAATCCAGGCAATTGGTTCCAATCTCAAAGAAAGGACCTTTTCATCTCTCCCTATAGCTAGCTAGCATTTTATGCAAGCATTAACCTTGTAATGTACTAGGGTTGAGAATTTAAGCTTTTGTGATCTTCCCTTCCCCCCTCTCTCCTCCTCTTTAAAAAGCTTTGAAATTTCCCATGAGATTTAGAGTTAGTATTAAAAAATTTCATAATAATGTGCCAATCTGTGTAAAGCACAGAACCATAACAGACTATGACCTAGTGACAAGAAAGATTATTCGTTGCTAAACAGAGATACTGAGGAAGGACAGTGGCATTCCCATCCCCCTCCATTTTCTCTTCTTCATTCATTATGATCAGACTATGTCCCTAGTCATGTGTCCTGAGGATAATCTGACCATATGGCTGCTTTGTGAGTCCTCTTTAAGGTTCTCCTTCAAAGAAGTCAAGGACTGGGGATAGGGTGCCACATTTTATAAGGGTAGGATAAGAAAGTGAAACAGTTAAAAATTTCTGTTGTCTCCACCAATTAGAATACGTTTTCCCTGAAGGCAGGGATTGTCTCATTTTTTTCCCATTTGTATATTCTATTTGGATTTAAGAACTATGCAAAATGGTTATAAATGCTTTTTATTCATTCATTCATGCCTTTTATATTTACATCAATCATTTCCCGACCCCAGCTCCTACTGAAACCCCCACCTTGTGACAAAAAAAGCAAAACACATCTAATATTAAAAAAAACCTTATATTACAATGTAGACTCTTAGAAGTCCTTCACCTCTCTGCTGTGACGAAAGAGGTAGGCACATTTCATCTCTTCTCTACAGCTTTTCTGCCTTTTTACTCAGAGTTCAATTTCTTTTTCATCTACTTAACCCAGGTTTCCAAGCCAAGGGAATTTTGGAAGCCACTATGTATTCACTGGTGGAAAAATGCTGACAGTTCAGTTTCTCTGTGAGTATAGCAGAGCCAGTTCAGGAGCTTTAGAGAGAGAATTCCCCTTTGGGTGAGATCAGGGTCTTTCTCTCTTGGCTTGAGCAGAGACCTTATCATGCTCCCATCAGAAAAATGCATTCACTCTTGTGAACTGTTCTGATATATTCTAGCTTGTCTAAATTCTCCAATTTTGTTTTGCTCTTTTGCCTGGATGAATGAGTACCTTGCTATTTCCTATTTGTGATGAGTTTTTTTCCCCCTGCTATTAGCTTTTTGGTGGGAATACACCATGCTGGTGGGTGTAAAGGTGAGGACTTCTCTGACCTCCTTAAACCTAAGGACTGGTGATCAGAGAAATGAATTCTTGAATCTATTATTGTTGCTCAGTCATTTTCAATTGTGTCTGACTCTTTATGACTTCATTTGCATTTTTCTTGGTGAAGGCACTGAAGTGGTTTGCCATTTCCTTCTCTAGCTCAATTTACAGATGAGGAAGCTGAGGCCAACAGGGTTAAATGACTGGTCCAGGATCACAAAACTAATTGTCTGAGGTCAGATTTGAACTTATGAAAGTGAGTCTTCCTGACTCCAGGCTTGGCACTCTATCCACTGCATTATTTAACTGAATCTAATATAACCCTAGACAAATAATGTCTAGGGGGCAAACAGATGTAATTCTAGACTGGTACTTCTCCAGACTGAAGAAAAGAATACTCAGCCACATCCCTCTTTCTGTTCACCTCAAGGCAGAAATCAGACTCTCCTTTGCTGGGGGGTATGGCAGTTTCTATTAATCTATTCACGTCATTCTCCAGCCACAATTTAGAAAATGCATGTGTAAATATTTTACATGGGTACCCAACCTCACATTTAAATTCTTCTAGTCATATTGTTCTCTCGGTTCTGCTCATTTCACTCTGTATGGGCTCATACAAATCTTCCTAAGTATCTCTGAATTCCTCATGATCATTATTTCTTATTGTGTAATAATATTCCATTACATTCACATACTACAGTAATTCCAATCATTTCCCAATGGATCAATACTCACTTTGAATCCATGGATAAGAAGGAAACTTATAAGATTCTAAGGATCCCAAAAACATTCTAAGAACTCTTAGAAGTAGCATGGCTGTATGGAAAGCGCTCTGAATTAGGAGTTGGAGTTGCATTCAAATCTCATCTCTGTCACTTACTACCCACATAACCTTGGACAAGGCACTTTACTTTAATCAATAAGCATTTTGTTGAGAGCTTGCTATGTGCTGGGCAATATGTTAGATCTGTCTCTTCATCTGTAAAATGAGGGGGCTGGACTAAATTATCAATAAAGTCAATTCTAAACCTATGATCCTAAAATCCTCTAAAGTCTCTGCTCTTAACAGAACACAAGATCAGGATGGAAGAAGATCCCTGGAATGGGAGACATGAGATCCAGTTTCCACTATATAACAGCTCATGTCTAAACAATGGTTTGCAATATTCAAAGTACTTTCCTCCCAACTGCTCTGGAAGGAAGGCAGTACAAAGACCCACATTTTGCAATGAGATAATTAAGGCTGAAAGAGATTAAGTGACTTGTCCAAGGTCATACATTTAGAAATGGTAAAACCAAGATTTGAACTTAAGTCTTTCTACCTCCAAGTACAGCACTCATTCCCTCCTAGTTCTAGTACTATCTCTACCATTTGCTAGCCTTTCTGAACCTCAGTTTCCTCTTATGTAAAGGGAGGAGTTTGACTAAATGACATTTAAGCTCTCTTACACCTCTAAAATTCCAGGGATCTATCAGCTATCTCACATCCAGATGTTTAGGCCTTTTCACCTTGAGCTACAAGGCATGACAAGGCTCTTCTGGTACACAGTCTTCCAAATTTTCCCTTCCTTTAGTGCATGTAGTTAAAACCGTCCTTAATTCCACTTTCTAATTGCTCTTCTCAGGAGATTGTCTGAGGAGGCTTTAAAAGGAAGTACTTGTCAGGAAGACAGAACCATAAGTCTTATTGTTTGTGGGTTCACATTGTAGGACTCTAGATCTCCCCGCTTCAGTATTGTGCTATGGAAGTAAACACTGATTAGCGGATAGTCCTGTCCCCATCAGAAGAAGACCAGCCTAGCTAATAACAAAGAGGCACTGAAAGGTTAATGACTGAGGAATGATTTATTATTATTATTATTTTTTTGCTGTAGTAACTCACGAAACCTTTGACTAAAATGTAGAAAGGGTGCACGCTGTATCAGTGGTTACCAGTGAAATCAACAAAGCTTGAAATACTGAGTAAATGAGAATTCCTTCCTATAAGTACTTCAGCTTTTCTTGGGGGTGAATCCAAAAAGTGTTTCCTATTCAAATTCCTGTGCCCTGATCTTTTATAAATAGAAAAGTAGAATTAAAATTGGGGCAGCAAGGTGGCACAGAGCAATGGCCCTGGAGTCGGGAGGACCAGAGTTCAAATTTGGCCTCAGACACTCTACTAGCTGTGTGACCCTGAGAAAGTCACTTAACCCCAATCACAAGAAAGAGAAAGAATGAGAGAGAGGAAGGAAGAAAGGAAGGAAAGAAGAGAAAGAAAGAGCAAAGTAGAAATAAAATGGCGTAAGAAAACCACATTAATTCCTTGATTGGTGCTGGCAGCCATATCACTTGATTCACATGAATCCAGTACAGTGTTTCTTCAGCTCTCCTTAGGTATTGTCTTCTTCCACTAGAATATAAGCTCCTTGAGGGTAAGAGACTGTTGATTGCTAGTATTTGTATCTCTCACATTCAGCATCATGGCAGTTGCTGCTTCAAAGTTCACTTACTCTTGTTTGTCTGTCTATCAGAAGATAATGAATCTAAAGTTCCAGCAGAATGGAATGGAACTAACAACTTTATAACTAGAGAGCTCATCCCCAGGGATCCTACCCCAGCTGTGGATTACCCCTTATTCTTTGAAAAATCCTACTGATTAATTAACTAATGCCCTGTACTGATCCCACGCTTTGGTCAGCTTCAGAAACTTCCCCAGAGGAGGTTGAGTTTGAAATGAATTAGAATGGAATACCTGTTCATGAATGTCATCTGTTATATATTCTACTAAGGATTCTCTGGAAGAATACTCTTTGGATTCCTGGCAGCATGGCACAATTACCAGACCCACCCCTCAGAATCCAAAGTTGGTTCTATGACCTCCTCCAGATTGCAAAGTCTAAATGAAAGACTTTACAGAAACTAGGTCTCAGTGCCAGAATGTTCTAAGTCCCAACTGTGACATATACTAGCAGTGTTAACCTGGACAGTGTTAGCCTGAAACTTCCAGGGTTTTAAGCAATAAGGTGTAGGGAAGGTGCATTCTGCACCTATCCCTGTGAGTCTGTGAGAAGCTTGTGGCTAGTCATTCACACATAGTATCAAGGTAAAATTTTGGAACAAAAGATTATAGGGGAAGAGTTGTAACTTTTATTAGCTTTTTATGTTCTCACTTTGCCACACCTATTTCTTTGCAAAGCTATCCTGAGCCTATTTGGAACTGAAAAAAAAAATTCCTCATATTCATATGGTTCTTTTGGGATTTCTTTTGCATATTCCTTCCACCCCCAAAATGAGTTTTGAGGGCATAGGATCCCCTTGTTTTAGACATCACAGTATTGAGAGAAGAGAGAATGGTTTATCTTCCTGCCTATCTATTTAAATTTTTTTTTTTTTGCTTTTTGGAGGGCAATTGGGGTTAAGTGACTTGCCCAAGGTCACACAGCTAGTTTTTGTGTTAAGTGACTGAGGCCATATTTGAACTCAGGTCCTCCTGACTCCAGGGCCATGAGCCACCTAGCCGCCCCATGCCTATCTTTAGGTACTATAATACTTAATTTCTCACTGCCATGGTTTGTGCTGAAGAGGTAGCGATGACCCAGAGGTGAAAAGAATTGCCAAGTCATCTGAAACAATATTCTTAGTCAGATCCCACCATGCCAACATAAAGAACATTTTTAAACTTCCAGGATTGGTCATTCATTTAACTTTTTCTGTGGCAGAAGGAAGGTATGTTTAAAATGATCCACACTATATTCATGCCTGAGGCTCCAAAGTGCTCATGGGACATCAAAACAACACAACTTTCTGGCAATGGATATAAGTCAGGAAAGGGAGGGAAAAAAAAACCAGTAGGCAGAAGGATGCCTTTTGTAATTATGGAATGACCTGATCCCTTGCCCCAAAATGGAAGCCCCATAAGGGCAAGGACTATATCTTATCTAAAGTTCACATCTTTTCTAATGTCTAGGACAGTAGCAATTTGATAAATGTTTATTATTGAATCAATGAGTATCATCTGTTACATACTCTACTAAGGATTCTCCAGAATACTCTTTGGAGGAGGGCATATACCTGCTTGCCTGAGATTTCCTAAATGTCAACAGGAAGGGATGGAAGCTGAATGACACATTTCTGACTCCTCCCCCCCCCCCCAAAAAAAACCCCGAACAACCCCAAAACCCTCTTTTCTTCTGTCACAGCCTCATTGGAAGTTTCTTAGCTTCATGAAGTACATGTAATTTGATCCTGAATCCTCTACAGTATATAATTGTTATCAGACCTACCCCACCACATCCCAAGCTGGTTCTGTGGCCTCCTCTAGACTGCAAAATCTAGATGAAATTCTTTACAGATGACCCACTCCAGTCCTGAGCAACTCTGGTCATTTAAGGGGTAGACTAGTTAATTCCCTCTTTCCCCCTCTTGGAAGAAATGAAGAGGTCTTAAAAACAAGATTCAGGCATATAACTGACTCTTCTTTGGGTAGTGGTAAGCATCTGTTTCCCCCGAAAACACTGGAAACTTTAAAGTTTCCAAAGTATATCTTTAATATGGATTTTGCAAAGTGGATAGTTGGTAATAGTAAGAATTATTCATATAATGCTTTAAAGTTTACAAAGAGCTCCACAAATACTATCTCATTTTATCCTTACAATAACTCTGGGAGGTAGGTACTATTATAATCATTATTTTACAAATGGGGAAATTGAGGATGGTTAATAACTTGTCACATAGCTAGGGAAGTATCTGAAGATGGATTTGAACCCAGCTCTTCCTAACTTCAGGTGAAGAACTCTATCTACTAGGCTGTCTGCCTGGCTGCTTTACAAGTATGGTTCACACCGGTTTGTCATTGTTGTTGAGTTATATCTGACTCTTTGTGTTCCTGTGGACCACCATACTGTCCATGGGGTTCTCTTGGCAAAGATACTGGAATGGTTGACCATTTCCTTCTCTAGTGGATTAAGGCAAACAAGTGACTTTCCCAGGGTCACACAGCTAGTATGTCTGAGGTCTGAATTCAGGTCTTCCTTACTCCAGGCCCAAGGCTCTATTCACTGAGCCACGTAGTTGCTATTCACACCAGTTTACAGGTAATGGAAATTAAGCCTTTGAAAAGTTCAGGGATGTGTCTAGTCCTCACACAAGTGAGTATAAGAGCCAGGAACCAAACCCACATAATCCATTCCTATAAGCTGAAATTCACATGAGTGGGGATTTAAGTTAAATATCAAAAAGGTTTTTCCTTTCTCTGAAGTTTTATAGGTCCCCGAAAACTATACTAAGAGAAGAGTATGTTGTTCTAAGAAGTTTTAGAAGTGGAAATCTGCTCTCTTTTCAAAAATCCAGCATAGACCCAGTGAAGCTAAAATTCTATGGTTAACCTCATTTATAATTTATTGCTTGACTCTGTGTGCAAAGGAGTAAAATGAGTTAATAAGCAAAGACTAATTGCTTACACACACACCCCCCCCACACACACACCATTACTTCCTCCAAAAATTTGTTTTTCGGAAAAAGTATAGCCTTCATTTCCAGTCATTCTTGTCTCTAGAGACAAGAGATTCACACATTTTTATTCTGTTATAGCTGAATTTGAAAACTATGTGATATAAAGCAAAAAAAATCACGTTTTAAGAGCAGCTCCAACTGAAAAATCTCCAGTGGTTTGAAACATTCCTTCTGACATGAATCAAGATATTCATGTCATGTATGTGTCACTAGAAGGAGCAGAGTCTGGTCTTTCATGCATGCCAGTCATGGACTGGGGAGTGGGCGGAGAGTTGTGGTTATGCAGTGGGGGCTTGGGGGGGGAGGGCGGTTTTAACTGACAATGAATGCACATACTGTCTGCATTTAAATTGACCTTTTCCCAACTCTTCATAAATAAATTATAACAATGCTACTGAAGAGGCAGCTGCAGAAACAATCAAAACTGGAATTACAAGCAATGTAGGGCATGATAGGATACATAACTTGGATGTGTATTGTCAGAGATAGTAATTAAAGGGTAGGGGAGTGAGAAATCTAACTCGGTTTAAAGAAGTTAAAAAACCTCAATAAATTGTTTTTAGTTTCTATCATAGTTTCCCGAATCACACAGTATCCAGTTTTTGTCACATTTGCTTTGTCCACTTTGACAAATTTTATTAAGTACCAACTCTCTATGTGAGGTGATAAAAGAATAAGAAATAGTTCCTGCTGTACTGTTCTGGGTTGCGTTGGCCTCAGGCCAGCCTTTCCTGGTACTTTAGGTTGGCCATTGGAAATAAATAAGGCTCTGCTAAATCAGTCAACAATTAACCAAATTAGACTGACTTGGCCATAGCAGGAGAGTATTCAATAAGGATAAGGCATCCAAGACACCTTGAGTGGATTCTGGATGAGGATCATGGGCAATCACTTTAACCTCTGTGAGCCTTGGTTTTTAAAGTGGGGATAATATCAACTATAGCACCTACCACACAGCATGATTAGAATCAAATACCATTATGATAAGCTCCTAACTGGCCTCCTCACTTTAATTTTCTTCTTTCAGATCCACCTTCCACACAGCTGCCAAAATAATATTCCTAAGAAGAGGTGTGACCATGTTCCTCCCTTGTATAAGAATCATCAGGCTGAAATGGATTCTTTAATCGTTGTCCTATTTAACATCATATGGCCATTTAACTGGTTCTGAATCTATTTAACTCTACCTTCCCCACTAGCGCCCTGCTGCACATTACAGTTGGTGCCATAGTATTTGTTGAATATATTTCTAATTTTTAACCTAACATTTCTCCACCTCATCATCAAGGATATGATGAGAGACTTCACCAAAAGTCCCAGTGTCGAGGGAAATGATGTCAACAACCTGAGTTTTCAGCTCTCTGGACTAACCAAGTTTCAAGGAAGGTCTCAATGGTCTTTTGGAGGCAGCTAGGGGCCTCAGTAGATAGAGCACTGTGCTTAGAATCAGGAAGACTCATCTTCACAAGTTCAAATTCAGCCTCTGACACTTATTAGCTGTGTGACCCTGGGCAAATCACTTAACCTTGTTTGCCCCAGTTCCTTAACTATAAAATGGGTTAGAAAAGGAAATGGCAAGCCATGACAGTAGTTTTGTCAAGAAAACCCCAGAAGGGGTTATGAAGAGTCAGACATGACTGAAACAACTGGACAACAACAAAAACTCAATGATCTTTTCTCTTTTAAGGAAAAATTAACTTCCATGGGGCCGAGATGTTGCTCCTACCACATATACCATTTGGCAGAGGAGACATAACTGACTAATGATAACATAAAGGCATAATGTTAAAGTATGATGAAGACACCATACAGGGATCCAGATGGAAGGAAGAGATTACTTCTGGACTCTAGGAATCTGGTAAATTTTGCCAGAATAAATGGCATTTATTGAGACTGGGTCTTGAAAGATGATTAGGAATTAGATATGAAGAGTATTCTAGGTAGAGAGAAGTATGTGAGCCAAATTTAATAGTATGACTTCATAACACTAAAAATAAAAAAAAGATGATTGATACAGGATCACGGAATTTCACAGTTAGAAGGGGGCCTTAGAGGCTACCTAGTACAACCTGTACCTGGTTTGGGTTTCACCCTTGCGCAGCCTCTCCATCATCTGTCACTCAGTCTCTACTTGGAGAACTTCAGTGATGGGGATCTCACTATTTACTGAGATGGCTCCTCCTACTTCAGTGTAGTTCCAATTGTTGAGGAAGGCACATAGAGCCAGAATTTGCCCCTGTAACATTTCCAATCATTGCTCCAAGTTCTGTCCTTTGGGATTTCAAGTCTGATCCTTATTTTCCATGGCTGCCTTCTAAATACTTGAAACCAACACTCCCATTTCACTCAAGTCTTCTCCTCTCTGGGTTAAACATTCCTAAATTCTTCAAATGATTTTCTGACTGTTTTTAGTCTCTTCGCCATCCTGGTCAGTTTTAAGGTCACATTGGGGTTTTTTTGACTGCCATGTTATGCTGTTGACTCATTTTCACTAAACTGTCTATGCCTTCCTGTTAAAGTAGCATAGCTGATTAAAATATTAAGACTTTACTCACATTTTTATTGTTTCTTCTTACTAGCTTCAACTTGTCATTCTAAGCCACCATAATTTTATAAGGGAAATAGTATGATGTGGTAGAAAAGGCCCTAGACTTGGAGTCAGCAGATATCTGGTTTTAGATCCCGTGTTCAAGTCTTCCTAGTTGTATGATTATGGACAATTGCTTTAACCTCTGTGAGCCTTGGTTTTTTCATCTGTAATATGGGATAATATCAACTATAGCACCTACCACACAGGATGATTAGAATCAAATACCATTGTAATAAACTCCTAACTAGCCTCCTCACTTTAACTTTCTTCTTTCAGATCCACCTTCCACACAACTGCCAAAATAATATTTCTAAGAAAAGGTGCAACCGTATTCTGCCCCTGTATAAGAATCATCAGGCTGTAATGGATTCATTAATCATTGTACTATTTAACACCATATGTCCATTTAACTAGTTCTGAATCTACCTAACTCTACCTTCCCCACTAGTGCCCTGTACATTACAGTTGGTACCAGAGTATTTACTGAATATATTTCTTATTTTTAAAATTACGAACTAAACATTTCTTCACCTTATCAGCAAGGATGTAATGGGAGACTTCGCCAAAAGTCCCAATGTCAAGTAGTACTTAGCACAGAGTAAGTGATTAGTAAGTATTTATTAAGTTGAATAAAAATCTAAGCAAATTATTTCAATGACATTCCCCTGATCTACCAGCTTTCTCTGTCAAAAAAGTTTAGCATAAACTAGTCTTGGTGAACCCATATTGGCTCTTTGGGATCACATTATTTCCCTTTCTATGTGTTCACAAACTATCCTTTTAAGAACACATTATAGAATTGTTTATGGTATGTCTCCGCCCCCCCTCCCCCCCTCTTAAATTGGGACTTATTTCTAGTTATCTTGCAGGGATCACTGACAATTGCTCAGCAATCACATTTCAAAAGGATTTTAGTATTTGGAAATGACATCATCTATTCCTGGTTATTTGAACTCATCAGTGGCAACTAGGTATCTTCTTTCACATCACTTATCTTTGGCTTCCATTCCTGATTAACCATTTTGATTCTAACATGGTCTGGTCCCAAGGTCCTTTTTCTCTGTCGTAGCAATAACTGATAAGGGCAAAGCCTTTCATTCTGGCATTTCAAGACACAGAAAAGAATTCCAGCCTGTGCTAAGGGAGGCTGAAGACAGAAGTTCCATGATTTACAAATAAGAATTCAAGTGACTCAGTACACAAAAGAAATCACTTCACTGTACCTCCTAGCCGCCCCTAGACAGTGTTGTCTTGGGGAGCCACTAGTACCCATGTTATATAAAAACCAAGGGTTTTGGGGGTTTTTTGAGGGGGAAGGGAGGAAGGCAAAGCTATTGCACAAGGTCACACAGCTAGCAAATGTCTGGAACCAGATCTGAACTCAGGAAGATGAGTCTTCTGGCACTCTATCCACTGTGCCATCTAGCTGAATCTATCTCCAAACTGCCTTACATAGAAAATCATTCTTCCTATCACATGAGGTTTTAATGCAACTAAACAAATTTTGGAGAGTCCAGTAAAAGCCAGACCTTTAGCTTTCAGAATTCCCCTCTACAGCACAGAGAGAACCCCCAGTGCAGCGTCCTCATCCTTCTGTAATTATTGCTCCTATTTGGCCCGACTGCCCACCTCCTCATCCAAAGTTTGGTGCTGCTCCACTTCTTTCTCTCTCTCCCATTTCCTGTTATTTTTAGTTCACACTTCATCCCTGCAGGGCCAAGTTCTTCCTGCCTCCCAAACGACAATTAGCTAATTTGATAAACTTATTGTATCTGTGTTCTAGTGATGGAAAGTGCCCTAAACAAACCATGCAAGTTGGCTTTCAGAAATATACTGAAGATGTGTGTGCACTGAGCATTTTAGGCTCACTTGCAATGTGTAAGAGATAAATGCATATCCATATGCCATTGGTGAATGCATTGCTGCTCTGTTTACCTTTTAAGTGATGTGATGAATAGAATTATAATGTGACAATTATGGATGAAAAGCTATAAATCAATTTTTGGATTGAAAAAACAAAAACAAAAAACCAGGGTGAAACAATTACTCGGTGACATATAGGAGATCTGCGTTGTACAGAGTTTCCTCATGAGGAAGAAATCACAGGTCTGGTCCAAAACCAGTATCTTCTTAATTCTTAACAACTAATGAGATTCCATGGATGAAATCATAGGTTTGGTCTAAAACCAATTATCTTCTTAATTCTTAAAATATAATATCATTCTTACTCTAGTCTTCCCCACCTCCCCCAAATCTAATTTTTTCCCTAGCTGCCTTTGCCAGCCCTGATAGTTTTAATCCTTTTATTCCTGGTCTTCCCAATGGGGCTTCTGCTGACTTGACTGCTCTATGCCTCACCTGGTCCACTTTTCTGGGCATGCTCCAGTAATCCTTCACATTTACTCCCTACTCCCTAGCCATCTTCTTACCAGGTGCCTCACTGTGGCAAAAGCACACCTTGCTTACAACTCCCACTCTCTTTGCAGTTCTGAAACCAATATTTAATCAACTCTACCAAGGGCATATCAATCTACTCTCCTAGAGCCCCCCTCCTCCACTCATCTTCCAGGTAATTTTCTGGGCCAAAGTGTTCTTCACTCATTACCATCTCTTGTGTGTGGTGTCCTTTCCTTCCTTCTCTGAAGGCAAGAACAGTCTTTTCTTACCTATTTGCATCTCCACTACTTAGCATAGTGCACAACACATATTTTTTCATTCATTCATTATACTTATTTATGTACATACTATCTCCCTCATAGAATTTAAGCTCTTGGAATCCTCCTTGAGTAAGACTCTTTAATTTTTGTCTATTTCTAGTGTGTAGCACAATGCCTGATACATATTAGGTACTTAATATATGCTTGTCGAATTATTCTCTCCCCCCCTCCTCCTCCCCTTCCTCTTTCCTTCCTTTCCTCACTCCCTCCCCACCCTCTACAAATGACTTGGTATAAAATCTCGCTGACAACATTGTAAGATATACATACATACATATGTATAGCTCATCAGAAAGCTCTATCTTAAGAATATTGCTTAAAGCTGCTCTTCTTCATTAAAAAGGTTAGAGACCTAAGGATTACTGTCACATTCTGGCTATCTGGAAGATACTGTGTTTGAACCTGAAAAACCTTGGAACTTCTTCATTGTAAGGTTTTCCCTCAAATCCCCTTGTCACTAATGTCCTCTATCGTGTTATTTTTTCCCCCAATCCAATTCCTGTTATAAAATTCCCCATTTCTTTCTTCCTTCCTTGTCTTCCTGCCTTAGCACCTAAAAAGAAGTAAAACTCTCAACCAGACTTGGGTGTGTCCAAGAGATTGCTTGTAGATAAGCTACCACAGTAGTTCTCCCACTTCCTGGCATTTGCATTGTCTAGAAAAGACATTTGCAAGAGGCCCTGAAACCCTGTTCTTCATAACCCCAGTGTCCGAAAGCCTGGGGATTGCTATAAAAGGAACATATACAGAAATTCAAAGTGTTTGTTTCTTTGTTTGTTTTTCAAAGAAACTCCTAAACACCTTTCTAGTTTTCTATGGAACAGCACATATTCATCCAGACGATTAAAAAAATTCGTATCAGGAGAAAAACACTCTTCTCTGAGAATGAACAGGCTGGTCAGATTAGTTTCATAATACCTACCTAGCAGGGTGGCTAGATGGTGCAGTGAATAGAGCACTGGCCCTGGAGTCAGGAGGACCTGAGTTCAAATGTGACCTCAGACACCTAACACAAAAAACTAGCTGTGTGACCTTAGGCAAGTCACTTAACCCCAATTGCCCTACCTTCCCCTCTCCAAAAAAAAAAAAAGAAAAAAACCCAACCAAAAATACCTACCTAGGACAGTTCATTTCCTTTTTTATTCTTTATGAAAAAGCAAAATCTGTAAATTAGCTCAGACTTTTATTAGACTTTTAAAGCTGGAAGGGATTTTGGTGATTATCTAGTCTACCTCCTTTATTATAGAGGAGAGACTGAGGCCCATTCTCTTGTCCATTATTTTCACGCCACTTTCAGTTCTAGAATCAATATTAAGTCAATTCTGCCTCTGCTCCTGGAAAGGGTGTGTTGATCTACTGCCCTAGCAGCCCACTCACCATCCTGGTCATTTCAGGGTCAAAGTATCCTTCTCTGGTCACCACTCTCCCATGTCCCTTTCCCCCATTAGAATGTAAGTTCTTTGAAAGCAGGGGCTGCTCCCAAGTCTTGACTATAATGTCAAGATTGAATTCAGGACTTTTGAGTGTCAAGGCATTGGTGTCTCCATGCTATCATGCTGCCCCTTTCTAACGAATCATCACACCTGTAGATAAGGACTTCTCAATGAACAAACTTTTTTTTTTTTCAAATATCAAGCCCTGGGGTTACAAGAAATGGGAGGTCATCTCAGAGATAAAGCCCTAGGTGCTGGGAGGATCAGGAAATACATCATGTGGAAGTTGGAATTTGAACCAAGTCTTGAGGGAGAAGCCAGGAGGCAGAGTCAAGGAGGGAGAGAACATTACATTCCAGGTATGGGGAACAGCCATTGCAAAGGCACAGAATTGGAAGGTGGAGTGTCCTGCAAGAGGACTTCAAGAAGAAAAATGGAGAGGGAACACAACCCTCCTACCTTTATAATTTTAATTTTAGAGTAATCAAAAGCATGCCAGAGTTTGAAAGACTAACATTAGAAGGAACACTTCTGAAGAAACTGACTTCATCCCTCAGGAGATAGAGATGATGTTAAATTGATGTCTGAATTTTCTGAAAAGGAATTAATAAATTTGGTCCAGAGAACAGTGTCTCTAGCGTTACAAAGAACATGAACAGACTAGGAAATGGGCCCCAATGGAAGCGAACAGGGAGGTAAGGCAAAGCCATATTACCATGTGATGTATTTCTAAGGTGCCTATTAAACACAAGTGATTTAAATGAGTTCAAGAGACAGTTAAGTGCTATTGAAACACAAAAGATATTTTTTCCCTGCTGTCGACACAGATCTTAATCTCACCTTTTAAATATCTCTGCTTAGTCTCCCCTTCCTCCCCTCATACCTCCCCAGTTTAATTTTAAAAAACAGATTATAATACAACCAGTTAATCTTAGTTTATAGGCTATACTTGGATGGAGGATAGACACCATGATGTTTTTAACCCAGGACAAATAACCTTCAAAACAGACCCTGAATAACAGTATACTCCACTATTGGCAAGCAAGACAATATGCTTTTTGGCTTTCTGTGTTTCAAAGTTGTTGAAGGAAAGATTTAACATTAGAAGATCTGAGTTTCTGAATCAGAGGGAGAGGGGAGGGAAAAGGAAAAGAAGAGTTTTCTTGACTCTTTGGGCTTAGATATGAATTCATCTTCTCTCCCTCATATTCCTCAGATTCATTCTCTCTCTTTCACCTTCCTTCCTTCCTGTCCTCCTCTCTATCTCCCTTACTGTCTCTATCTCTTGATACAATCTCTTCTATGTTTAAAGCTCTTGTTAGACTGGGAATGTTCATGAGACCTCCTCTGAAAACCTCAACTTTTAGAAAGGATCCACAAGGGATGCCCCTACGAGGCAGACTGGTAAAATAATTTACATATTCTAGCCTTGTTTCTTGTAGTGGTTTCTTCAATGGGATTCCTACTTATGCCTCTTCTTTAGTAGAGAAAAGGAAGCCTATGCTTCCACACTAACCATAACTCCCATTTCTGTATCACTTTAAGATTTACAAAATAGTTTCCATGCAACATTCTTATGAGGTAGATTGTGTTGGCATAACTAACCTCATTTGAAAGATGAGGAAATTGAGATTTAATGCTCAGAATCACACAGCCTCTAAGGGTCAAGGTCAGTGTGCTTCAGGTCTTCGGATCCTAAGTTTCAATGTCCTTTTATATTCTCCCACATTGCTAATCCTTTGGTGGCCACAACTTTTTTGTTATAATAGTTAAGTGTATTCTACATAATTATTTGTTATCTGGATTACAGCTCTCTACCATTAGATTAACTCCCAGGGAGCAGAGACTTGTTTATTTCATTTACTACACAATCTAATAAGCTGCAAACACCAAATAAATCTTGCATGCAGTAGGCTCTTAAAAATGTTTATTAAATTTACTGAATAGAAGACAATGATAAGTATGGCTTTGGTGCAGGGACACAAGTCAAATGGTTTTCTTTTTTTTTCTTTGCCTTCCTTATTTTCTAACTAACACCTGTACAAATAACTAGGGATATGAAATTTATAAAGAATCATTTTCAGAGTAATTCTCCTAATTTTCCTAGCAATTCCAACATACTCATAAAAAACTTACTAGGATAATTGTGAAGTTTTTGTATGTGAAATGTTAAAATTAACTGGAGAAAACATAGTTAATGTGAGCTTTAGCTAAGTGACATATACAATCATTTACATTTATGGTCTTTTCTCTCTTGAAGAAGATTAGAAACAAACATAGAGACTAATGATTTTTTTGGTACAGAGTACTCCCCAAAGAGGAAATTCCCACCACCAATGCAGATCAGCACCTTTCCTGAAACTTAGTAGTCTTGGAAAATTGCCTAGAACAGGGAGATGTTCTAGTGACTTCTCCAGGGACATAAGGTGAATAGGTCTCAGGGGTAAACCTAAGTCTTTGTGGCTTCATGGCTCACTCTATATCCATTAGGCCATGCTCTCCTTTTGAATTATCTCATGCTCAGCCCCACATCAGATTCACCTCATATGGAGGCAACTTGCTGGGACAGGTGAAAGGAATTTTGGCTCACTGGTAAGCACCATAGCTTCCATCAGATAACACTGGCATGAAGCAGATACATACAGCAGAAGCACTGGCTACTGAAAGTCAGAAGATGCTGTCTGACTCAAGAAATCTCAAGTAGGTGAACCAAAACCCTGACACTTAGTTGAGCACGATATCATAAGGAAATTGTTATCTTCGACAGAAGAGAGCAACCAGTGGTGCCTGACTTTCTCACATCATTTTGTTCAAGCAGTGGAAATGAAGGCTACTCTCTCTAGCCCATGAGTTGGCAGATTCTTTGAGTAGAGATTAACATTTTTTTTTGTCATGGGGGTTCCTTGGAATAATGTTTTTTAAATGCATAAAAGCACAGTATTACAAAGAAACAATTCTTTTGGAATACAGTTATCTATTTTTTAAAAAAGGTTATAGAGCCCTGGTTAAGAATCTCTGAGCAAGGGGTGGCTAGGTGGTACAGTGAATAGAGCACCAGCCCTGGAGGCAGGAGGACCTGAGTTCAAATATGGCCTCAGGCAGTTAACACTTACTAGTCGTGTAATCTTGGGCAAGTCACTTAACCCTAATTGCCTTACCAAAAAAAAAAAAAAAAAAAAAAAAAAAGGAAGAATCTCTGAGCAATAAGAGTTTTGAAAATAAACCAAAATAAAAAAAGAAGTAAACTCTCTTAAATCATTCTCCCTCCCTCATAACTTATAATTCACATCACTTAAAATGTGCTCCCTTATAGCGTTGCTCTCATTATTGGGTTCTCTTATTGTTTAATTCTTTTCTTGCTATCATTGGCTCTCTCATTTACTTAGGTTATTCACCCCTCACCTTCCATATTCAATGTTGTCAAGTCTTGTCAAATTTTGCCTCCCTCCTTCCAATCCATCCCCTCTGTCACCACCCTTGAGCTAGCCATCTGCCTGTACCACTGTAATATTCCCTCCCTATGGTGTTTCCATCCTTCATTTGCTTCCATAACACCAATCTTACTGCTCCATTCCCCTTTTCAGAACTTTATAGTGGTTTCTCATTGCCTTCATTCAAGGCCCTCCACAATCTGCACTCCTGAACTCATAATGTAACATTCTTTCCACTGCAGAGGATCACTTTGGGTAGAACTCTGTCACTCATACTCTTATTGTTATTCAGTTATTTTTCAGTTGGGTCTGCCTCTTCATGACTCTGTTCAGGGTTTTCTTGGAAAAAAAATGCTGGAGTGGTTTGCCATTTCCTTCTTGAGCTCATTTTACAGATGAGGAAACTGGGGCAAATAGGGTTTTAGTGACTTGCCCAGGGTCACACAGCTGGTAAGTGTCTGAGGCTGGATTTGAACTTGGGGAAGATGAGTTTCCTGCACTCTACCCACAGTGCCACCTAGCTGCCCCTGTACTCTGCTCTATTCTAAGAGCCAGTACAACTAACAAGTCTAAATATAGTCTTAACTGTATCACCACAGGAAAGAAATGATAAATAATAGATATTGATTTTAGGTAGGAAAAGGATCAAAAATGAATTGACTTCTGATGTGATAAAACTTTCAAATGATATTTATCCCCAAGGACAATTTTCATTATTCAATGAATTATGAAGCCAATTATAGACACTTTCATGTTTTATAAATGTCAGTCAGAAGTACCTGGAAACTTCTCCAATGATTAAATTTTAAATATGGCAAAATTTGGGCTTCTTAAGTTTTTCAGTGAAATAAAATTTGACAGCCAGGAAAACAATTATAATAGTTACCTCTTAACAAAGGGTATATACCCTTCAAAGACACTCTGTTCAAACAAACAAACTAGTTTACAGAGAAATGAATTAGATAAAATAGAATGCTTTCTACTTCATAAAAAAGGAGATTAGGGTATTAAAGTC
>CM053585.1:427423906-427449487 GCA_028646515.1 Pseudochirops corinnae
GGGGGAAATTGGCCCCATTGGGGAAAAGGACCAACTTCACAATTTCACTTAGGGTTCACCTTGTTCACCCTTAACAACACTTGGACAAAAATCAGTTAAGTGAGCAGATATTTATAAACCTAATAAGCTATGAAATTGTGTTATTAATGTCACTGCTGCTTTCCACATGTTTGAAACTTAATATCATTTTTTAATACAAGCTCTACATCTAAAGAATTCATTAAATAGGATAGCACTTCAGGGCCAGGGAGGAAGCAGTGATTTACAACACTGCTCTGACCAAAACTTTGTCCATAATACAAAACAAATTGCAGAAAAGGTTGTTGTCTGGGTGTAACAATAATGAAAATTTGAAGATCTTCCCTGCCCCTTAACAGACTTAAGGGAATTTGAAGACCTTCCCTGATTTGAAGATCTTCCCTGACTGCAATAGGCTAAATGTAATCGTATGGAGCCTGTGATTGGAGGACTTTGCTGAAGGGTGGAGCAGAACCCACAGGAAGCTGGGAGTCAGAGCAGTTAGAGAAGGAGGGAGGAGAGGATGCACTCAGGGAGACAGCTAAGCTTATGAGTTTTGTTTGTGGGAAGGCTAAAGGATGGTGTGGTTCTCTGCTGTGTTATATGATGCTGCTATGGTGGATCCAGCTTTCTGGTGTCTGAATAAATGTTTTGCTTCTGTCTTATATATGGAGAGTCTGTTATATTTTCCATTGAGCACTATGCTGGCATATTCACAGTTGCTATTGGTACTGTGAATATTGCATTGGCAATATACTGGGCAATCTGGATCCTTAACTATTCTGTTTGAATTACATAGGTAACTAATTTAGTGATCTATTTATTATTATTAAATGATGCATTACTATACTATACTATTACAAGGAGAGCATGGTATAGTGGAAAGAAGAAATAAATTTGGGCTAGAGAAACTGAGTTCAAGGCTTGACTACTTATTATCTGTTTGACCTTTAGTCATCCCCTTGATCCATCTTGCTTCAGTTTCTTCACTTGTAAAATGAAAGAGTTACCTAATGTAACAGCAAGCAAAGTGGTACTTTACTCCTTGTTTCAGTTATTGCAATGGCAAGCAAAGTAGTACTTAAGTTCCTTGTGTCAGCTGTTCAAGTGCCTTTGACTCCCGCCTGTCTTTGTTGGAAACAGTATACATTGTGTTGTCCTTAATAGGCCTAAGAGAGTTTGGAGACCTTTCCTGCCCTTAATAGGCCTAACATCACATGGAGCTCAAGGTGGGAGAAACTTGTTGAAAGGGTGGAACAAGAAGGAATAGAGCACATAAAAGATCTGAGCATGAGCTGGGACCAAGCACAAGTGAGAGTGAGAATGCTTATGATTTCAGCACTCTGTAGCACTCTGTCTGTTGGTCTGTCACACAAAAAGCCTTGTCTGTTCTTTTTAGACAGAAGTCCTAAAAGAGGACTTTACTGCTGATCCAGAAGCCCTGAAAGAGAACTTTATTGGTGTTTACAGAAGTTTGTTCTGAAAGAGGGCTTTAAGCTGATTACAGAAGTCCTGGGATTTTACTACTGATTTGTGTTTAATTTCTCAGACAGAAGTTTTGTCTGTTGATTTGTGTTACTTTATCAGACAGAAAGTGAATTGAGATGATAATGCCAGCAATGTATGTGAATATGAACTCTGCTAAGCTTAATGTGTGTAAATATTGTTGTGGCTCTGCTAAGCTTTGTTTTCCCAGAAACAAAAACTGCAAAGGGCTTGGAGTAGACTAGTCCCTGTGAGCTGCATTCAGAGAGTTGCCTACCTATTGAATCCAGGCAAGAGTTGGGAGCTGGAAGAGGAGTCATGGAGTTCGGAAGTCAGCCTTGAGTTAAGATGGAAGGACCTCTACTTGGGTGCTTAGTGCTGACTGATGAGATTATGACTTAACTGTGACCTAGGGGTGGATGGCCTTTGTACTTTCCACTACCTCTTAAGGATGATCAGCTTAAGGATAATTACCCCTTAAGGATGATTGGCTTAAGGATGGTTGGAAGCAGCCTCCAATCAAGATGAAAGAAGACTTCAGATGGGTACTTTGTATTGATTGAGGAGATTGTGACTTACTGAATGTTACATTTTGTTTAAGACTATAAGTTAGGTTACATTGTTGTGAATGCTGTGTTTTAATTTCTTGAATATTCTGCTTCAATTTATTGCTGAATAAAGAGAGGTCACTATAGTATGTAATTAGATCCTTAAAGTTATTCACAGCAGCTGTCCTCAGGAGAGCTGCTCCTGATTGGCTTTACATCTACCCTGATAAGAGCTGTCAAACACACTGCTGGCTGTATGCAGCCCACAACACTCCTGAGTGGGACCCAAACCAAATAAAATGCAATTGGGAAATACTTAACAAAATAAAATAAAAATACAATAAAACAGGGATAATATTAATATGTAGCTTTCTAAGTAAGTAAGCACCCTGCGAGTACCCTTATCTATGGTTGATTGGCTCTTCTAACATTTACCACTGCTCTAGATGATCTCCAAGGTCCCTTCCAGTTTCAAATCCTGTGAACTAAAGGAGGAGACAACCTGAATTCTTTTTTTCAGAAAGTGAAATGATTCTTAAATGTTACCATTCTCAGCTTAATGTAGCCATATATTTTTAGGTTCTATGAAATATTTCTGAGTGAAGTATCATTGTATAGGTCTATTGCTATCAAGTAAAAGGATTTTAAGTGAATTTTCAAAAATTTTTCCTAAGATTTTTTTTCCATTTCTAAACTGGCAATCAAGCATTTCCTGAGAAACTTAGCTCTCCAGGGAATCTTCAAAGATTGCTGGCATTCCAGAAACCCATGTTAGCCACATGTTCTCTCTCAGCTTTGCAGAACACTATGGAACTCATTTGAATGTGAAAAAAATGTCTGTCCCATTGTGTTATAACATCTGGTTAGTACACTGAGGCACTCTGTAAGGGATATAGCCCCTAATGGGAAACAGCCAGGAACATGTATTTCTGATAACTTGAGCTCAAGAATTAGGGGGAATGCCTACCCCCCCCCCAAAAAAAACCCACCAACATATGTAGAATGGATGCCACATGCCTTCAATTCTCACCTTCCCATGCAATACCAGCAATATGGTCTTTTTGTATAGACTTTTGCTGCAGTGCAGTTTGCTACAGAAAGCTGATATTAGACTATTAGACAGGGACATTTATAACGTAGCCCTATTCCAACCTTCAAAGTCATGTTTCTATTTCATCTCCAAGAAGAATGAGAGGCAATTGTTGAGTTTTAATAGTGTTTGGAGGTTGCTTTGCTTATCTGGACGGTCATCCGTATGCTGCAGAATCACCAAGTTTCTCCCTCTTGCTCTTTTCCCCTTCCTGAATTATGGTACCATAACATCAGTCCCATTAGGCAATTTTGAGGAGCAGTTGTTTAATAGAAAGCAGTGGCTAGTACTCCTGATATGTTTAGATAACAGGATCACCAAAACATAGATTTAGAGGTGAAAGGGGTCTAAGAGGTCATCTAAATCAGTTCTTTCTTTTTACAACAAAGAGATTAAGGTTTAGAGATGTTAACTTCACACTTAACAGTAACTGACAAAACTGCAATTTGAACTCAGGTTGATAGGCAGTGGATAGGTTGCTAGGCCTGAAGTCAGGAAGAACTGAGTTCAAATCCAGCCTCAAGGCACTTATAAGCTGCCTGGCCCTGAGCAAGCCACTTAACCCTGTTTACCTCAGTTTCCTCATTTGTAAAATCAACTGGAGAAGGAAATGGCAAACTGCTCTAGTATCTTTGCCAAGAAAATCCTAAATGGGGTTATGAAGAATTGGACATGACTGAATAACAACAACCACCTGTGACTCCTGTATATCATACCACAATGCCACCTAAAGCCTCAGGCTTAGAAAGTAAAACAGGATGAAACACTTCTGATAGACAAACTTTCCTCTGATGGACTGAATGCAAACTGAACTATGTGTACACCATTGACAATCATAAAATCTTAGGCAAGTATGCTTGACTTAAAGAAAACTAAAAGACAAAGAGGAGGTAACATTAACAAATAATTCTCTGCTTTACAAATGGATTTACTGAGGGAATCCTTTAAGTAGTGATTCTCCACTCTCATTCTTCCCCAGTACATTCAGCTATGTGAGTGACTGAGTTAACCATAACAAGCCTCAGTTTTCTCAATCTGCAAAATGAGATAACAGTGCTTACTTAACCTCTCTACCTTCCAGTCTCTTCCCTCTCCAGTCCATATTCCAAGACTGTAGATAAGACTGTCTTTGGTAGTAGAGACAATGGTGAGGGAGTAGGGCAGGGAAGAGACATAGTTAGATGTGTGCTGTAGGATTATCACTTTGGCCACAAACACACTCAGTTACTGCCTCATACATTCCCCACCCATGACTCAAGAGTTGGTATGTGACCTCATCCCCTTGGTCCAAGTACAGTTAACCATTTAAGTATATATTTCCTGTTGCGGCATGGAAATTCCTCTAGCTGGGAAATCCTAAAGTTTCTCCCTCCTTTCCCACCACCATACTACATTTGCAGGGCCTTCTTTATTCTTCTTATTCTCTTTGTCAAAGTTAGTACACTCAATTCCCTATACTGTGACCTTATAGTTCAAACTCTTCCAGCGTCTCTATTCAATCAGTTAACACCACCTATCTATATAATCTTTAGGATTAAGCTGCCCTGTAAACAGGAAGTTCTCAGACAGTTGGAATTCAAGGTCCTAATCCTCTTTTTTTTTTTTTTTTAAAGGCTTCCTAACTCTAACAGACATTTTAAGGGTTTGGTTGAGAGTGAAATCAAAGTACAAATAGCTCAATAAAGCTAAGAAATTAGTAACAATAGCAGATGTTTATCTAGCACTTTGAGTTTTGTCAAGTGCCTTACACAGGTCACAAGAACTCTGTGAGATGGATGCTATTATTATCCTGATTGCACCAATGATGAAAAAGGGACAAAAAAGAGAGGTTAAATAACTTTGGGTAGTACAGCCATTATGTCTCAGAGGCATAATTTAAACCCAGTTTATCCTGGATTTAATCATTAATATTTATGTGATTAATATTAACTAGTTAATAATAATAATTTAAATTCCAACCTACTTCCAACCAGATCCAACCTACTAATACACTACACCAAGATGGCCTCTCCCAATAGGCCAACAGTGAAGGAGACATTCAATTTGCTAAGTTCAGCAATGCTGAGGCAAAGTGGTCTTTTAACAGATATTAATACGTGCCTTCCCTGCACATATCCTTCCCTCTCTCGATCTCCAATTTATCTTGTATGTTCCTTGTTTGTACATAGTTATTTGCATGTTGTCTCCCTCATTAGTGAGCTCCTCAAGGGTAGGTACTGTCTTTTACCTTTCTTTGTATCCATAGAACTTAGCACAGTGCCCAGCACATAGTAGCTACTTATTAAATGCTTAACCTATTGATTGACAGTTGCAAATAATGCCTAAGAATATAGAGTCCTATGTGAAAAGGTAGCTATGTAAGTGGGACCCTCGTGTCAGAGACTTTCTGTAACTTAAAGAACTCTGGCTAGTCAGGGATTTAGTTAGAACTTGGGGTACTTAATAAATGCTTATTGAATGACTAATGATGCCACACCTCTACATCACCTCCTCTTATGGAGAGATCAACCCCTTTTCACCTTATTAATTCATTTACTAGCACGCTCCAGCTAGTGATAGAGTACAAGATGTTCTTCTTTAAGAAGGTAAGAGAAAGGAGAAAAAAATAAGGCAATTTTGTATGGTACTTTCAATGTTATCACCATTTCTGGTGCATTCTATTTAGTGAGGTCTAGCATGAAGAGGGCAGTGATGAGTGAGAGGGGTTATAGATCCTCGTGAAAGGATATGCATGAACTCTGGGCTTTCTTGGCATTATCTATTTTCCTCTTCCTGACTTCCTGATGAGGACAGTAGAAGCAAGAAGGAACAGGTTTCTCTGGAGCTGAAAGGCAGAGAAAGGAATGAAGATACATAAATAAGCTATTGGCATTAATATCACCATTCTCCTTCCTTGGCCAATTTTAATGTACTATTTAACAGGTACATTATTAACGAGTGGTATCAATAACCAGAGAAGATTAAAGTAAGAACAAGAAAAGGGTCAGAGAAAGAGGTGGACACAACAATTTGGGAAAAGAGGGTATGAGGTATTGCTGTCATTTGGCATAGGAAGAAAAAACCAGAAAGAGGGTAGAATTTTAGAGATTTGCCCTTACTTTGCTTAAGAAGATAGTAACTAAGGTGGTCACATTCCCAAGCTGAGGAGGTTCATGCAGAATGGCCAGAAGTTGAGAAATAATTTTTTTTTGCTGGTTGAAAGGGAGCAATACTTCTAGACCTATGGGAGAGGAGTTTCTTCAGAGAAGCCCTCATATTCAGGTGTATGATTTTGGAATCAAATACAGTTTCGAGTCTAATCAGTTGAACACTTAAAAGTATCTACTGCGTTTTAACAAAACTTTCTTCTGTAATACTGTGATCTCGCAAAAGAGGGTTGGGTTAGTCTCAATATAATAGGGGGTAGTAGAGGATGAGGATTGAGGAAAGGCCATTAGATGTGGCAATTTGGAGATCATTGGCTTCTTTGGAGAGAAACATCTCTCAAGCACCTTGTGTGTACAGCAGCATGTCTTTTCCCTGCCTCCCACCCTCCCTTCTTCCTCTGTTGAAATCCTACTGATCCCTTCCGGCTTAGCTCAAGTACCACTTCTTAGGATCAAGATCACAGAAGCAGAACTTGGTAACAACTCAAGGGCATCTAGTTCAAGTCCCTCTGTTTTGGGGGAGAGAGAAAAGTTTTTCAAAATCAGTTTTAAAATTATAAATATTTACTGATAGCTTTTGGTTTTATATTACATCCATTTTCAAATATATTCCTATCTCTTTTCTTACATAGAGACCCATCCCTTTTAAAAAATGATAAGAGGCAGAATAGGAGAAGAGGAGGAAGTTTGTCAAAATTTATCAATACATCATCTGAATCTGACAGTAAATGGAATGTTCCACATCCACAGCACTGCCCTCCCACCCTTTGCAAAGAAGGGAGGGAGATGCATTTTCTTATCTTGTCTTTGGGGTTGAGCTTGGCCAATCTCCTAACTTTGATGGATGAGGAAACAGACCCAGAGATGAAGTGACTTTGCCCAAGGTCACCCTGGTAGCAAGTAGCAGAACTAGGACATGAAAGTAGGTCCCCTGACTTCAAAGCCAGAACTCTGATCACTTCACCTTACTAAGATTTTAGAGTTGGAAAGCACCTTAGACCATCAAATCCAATACCCTCATTTTTTAGAAAAAGAAACCAGAGCTAAGAGAACTTAAGTGCTTTCCCCAGGATTACACATCGAGTGTCTAAGGCAATATTTGAATAAAGGTTTTCCTGACTCCAAATTCTGTACTCTATCCGCTGTACCATCTAGCTAAGTTAAATGAATTGTGTAAGGTCTCACATAATAGCAAAGGCAGGTTTTTTTTACTTTTATATCTAGTATTTTCTTAACTACCAAGCTACCTTTCTCTCCTGAGACCCTACAGCTCCACCTTTCCATTCTTCTTCTGGAACATAGGAAATGCTTTCTCGTACTGTAGCTCAATAGGACTCAATTCCCTCAATAGAATCCAAGTGCTTTGAAAGCAAAGATTATATTCTGCAATATATTAGTTCCTGGCACATAATTGGTGCTATTCTATTTTTAGATATTATTGTTACATGTGTATGTTTTTCTTCCACACTAATATATGTGAAAATTGTTGGTTGAATACTGGTCAAAAACCAATTTGAAATGATGAACTATTATTTCCTCTAGAAAGGGATGACTTGGAAGCCAGCACTGTCAGTCTTGCTAAGAGGAATTCTGCTCAGGCATTCAGCAAACATACATTAAAGCAACTGTTATGTTCAAGACACATGCACCGTGGTCTATAACAGAGACGATTTCTTATGCACCTGGGTTTTAAAAGATACAGCCAATTTGGAGTCAGTGGCTATTTTATTCATCTTCATATCTTCCTTAGAATCTAAGATGTTCCGTCATTTTCAGCTGCTTGATTCTTCATGATCAAAGATATTAGACTGGTTTGCCATTTCCTTTTCCAGAATATTTTACAGATGGAACTGAAGCAAACAGGATTAGGTGACTTGCCCAGGGTCACACAGCTAGTAAGTATCTGAAGCCAGATTTGAACTCAAGATGAGTCTTCCTGACTCCAGGTCCAGTATTTTATGAATTGCAATACCTAGCTGTCCTAACCTAGGATGATGTCTTGCTCAGTAAAGTCCACTGCAATTTAAAAAAAACAAGTTAATTCTCTGTTTCTCATAAGTATACTAACTTGCTGTTTCCATGCTAGTCTTTCTCTCTAAAAACAGGGAAATTACTTATCATAGCAATAATTCACGATCCTGTTTCAATACTGTTGGAAAGCTTTAGTGTCCATACTCCTCTGCATTGTAAGAAAATTTTGTTTCTTCTACTACAGTGGAAAGAGAGACTTATAAATGGTGTATGGATCACCACTGAGGGATTCAGTGTCAGAGGGCAGAGGAAAAGTAGAAGCATTGCCTCTAGTCCAATACTTGGACAACTTGGAGAATAGCCGTTGTTTTATAGGGGTGCTTCCTAAACCAATGAGGGAATGGACTTCACTGAGGCCATTTGAGGTTCAGAGCGAACAATTTTAGTTCTGTAAAATTCTCACATAAAAAGGAATAGGAGTTCTAAGAGCAGAGTGCCAATAGTTAGTAGGATTTGGTCTTCTAGATATAATGAAAAAACAACTAGGGCAACAAATGAAGTGTATATGAAAATGGGAAGGAGTAAGGCAAACATAGTTATAACTAGTTATCTTGAACCTGAATGGCCTAGAAAGGCCATTTTCATGTTGGGAAGGCACTACTAGGGTATAGGCAGCTGGATGTTGCAGAGGATAGAATGCTATGCCTGGAATCAGGTGGACCTGAGTTCAAATCCAGCCTTAAGACACTAACTGTATGATCCTGGGCAAGTCCCTTCACCCTATTTGCCTCCGTTTCCTCATCTGTAAAATGAACTGGAGAAGGAAATGGCAAACCACTCCAGTACCTTTGCTAAGAAAATCTCAAATGGGGAATCTGAAGGGACTGAAACGACCCAACAACACTAGGGTATACCAAGGCAGTTTAAAGTATAATGAAGGAGCCACACCCAAAGCCTCTCAGACTCAGGAAAGTCTCTCCTTAATTCAAAAGCCCTCAAGCCAAGGAGAAGCCAGATTCTCCCTCCTTTAACTCATTCTTTTAGAACACTTAACAACTCCCACCTTCAGGAAATTCTTCAATTTAACTTAGAAAGTTCAGTTACAGCCTACATCTGTTTCCTCTTTCTTTGTCCTTAAAAAGATTCTCCCCAACACATATGTGCTAGGCAGGAAAAGAGAATAACATGCATGGCTTTGCATTTTACAAAGGACCTTCCTCAAAACCCTGGGAGTTAGGTAGTATAAGTCTTTATAATTACCACTTTGCAGATGAGGACACTGAAGCAGAGAAAAGTTAAGACATGTGCCGAACTTCACACAGAAAAGGGCAGGGCTAGGAGTGAAAGCCAGCCTTTCTTGAAGCCAAGTCAATGTTCCCTTCATTACACCAAGTTCCCCTTCAAAACTGAATAAAAATGCAGGAGCAATAGTGCCAAGAAATGGTTATTATTTTTTTACACAACTAATAGCAGTGTACAGAAGCAAGTACCTCTTATTCTCAATACTACTTTTTCATGGCATAGTCCTAAATCTGGCTGTATATGTGTGTGCTAATGTGTGGCAAAGCTGTTAAAGGGTCAGCCCTTGGAGATTCATAAAGAGATGGTTCAAATAGTGCTTATACAAAATGCTAGCTGTGATAACCAGCATGAAATTTCTCAGTGTGTTGGTTTTGCCAGTCTACATTGGAAGAAGCCCCCTAATGATGAGGTGCAGGCTCTGGGAGCCCGCTGGAGCTCTCCTTGTTGCATCAAAAGCAGTTTTCCCACTGCCCATGTGACTGGGCTTCATCCAAGGGGGTGCACTGGGGAGGGGGAGTTTCCTGGCCATGGCAGCAGCCAAGAATTGAGCATGTTCTCTGTCTCTGGTTCCTTCCCTTCATTCTTTCTCCTCTGCTGCAACTAGGTCCCTATTGTTAATACTCCAAAGATAGTCTCTAGTAATTGGGCCTGAGGTGTTTGGGGTCCCGTCGCCAATTTCTGCAGTTTCCTTCTAATATCTGGAGCAGACTGATTAACAAAAACATGTTAAGGATTGCTGCCCCCTTCTATAGTCAGGATCTAAATCTGTATACCTTTTAATAGCTTCTATCAGTCCCTCTTGGAAAAAGGTAGGGTTTTCCCTTTCTCTCTGAGTAACTTCCCTAATCTTCAGATAATTTACTTGCTTTTGAAATGCAGTTCTTAGATCCGACTGGCAAGGGGAAAGGTCAGCTGGCACCTGAGGAGGGGAAGGGGTCAGAAGAGGAGATACCCCTAAAACTGCAGTGTGGGTAGGGCCTAAGGCCTGAGTGGATGTTGCCTCAGGGGAAGGGGTCTGCAGAGGGAGGCACCTCAGCAAGACAAGTTGGGATCTGAGCAGGAGTCCCTAAGGGGTGAAAGGCTGAGGCCCAAGCCATAGGAAGGAGGTCATTTAATTGGTCCCCGTTGCCACTTTGTGGAGAGGCTCTAGCTTCAAGCATCTCACAATCTTTCCCGAGAACCATGTTCCAAGAAAAGTTCAAAGAAGGCCATTAAGTAGGCAACTTCTGTCCATCTTCCTTCTCTGTGACAGTAATTCTAACTGCAAGAGAGTATTATCTTTTGAAGTCCCCAAAACAGGCCCCGATTCAGGGTTCTCTAGGCAATACCTAGGCCAGTGTTGCAAAAAAAACACCAACTTTTCATTTTCAAGGTCTCCAGAGAAACTAAATTTTTTCCAGTGTTGTAAGACAACCCAAAGGCGAACTTTTGGGAGCTACAGGTGTAGGGCCTGGAAGTCCCTTCCTCCATAAAGGAATGTTTGAGAGTAAGCCTTGAAAAACAAACAAACAAACAAAAAAACACAAAAAAGTACCTGAAAGTTTTCCCAGTTCCCTAGCACAGAGCGAATTGAAAGAATCTGGCTTACACTTCCAGATGGGCCCTCTGTCCTAGTCCTCCATTCTTCAGAAGCTTCATACCGGTCCATGTTCTCCAATATAACCAAATAGGACTGAGAACCTGAGAGGTCAGGCTGAGTACTAGACAGCCTCCTAGCTGTCTGACCTAATGGAACCTGAGAGGTCAGGCCCACAAAAAAAAAAAAAAACCACAAAAAACTCCACACCTCCAAGGTACTTGGAGAACAAGAAGGCAATGCAATAGGGAAAGAGAGAGGGTTTGGTACCTTCCAGTTCCTGCTGGAGAAGAGCTTGAGATTAGCAGTGTTTCCGGTATCAGGGACAGGGAATCATAAAAATGTTGTGGTTAGGGTTGCTTGAGATCCCAAAATACCAAAACACCAGGTCCTGCCGAATGAATTCGACTCAAGTCTTCTCTCAGCCAAAGAAAAGCGGTTCATTAAAAGTTCCCCACATTGGGTAGACTTAAGGAGCCTCAGTATCTGTGATGCTAGCACTGGGCAAGTAGGCCAGAGTAAGTCTGTCATAGAGTAAGTCTAGAGGAGGATTTGGGGAGGGTCTTCAGGAGTCGGATGAAGTCAGACTCCAGTAATGAGCGATTAAGGGTGGGAAGTTGCTCGAGGCTACCTGGAGGTGACGGACAATGGTGGGCTAGGCCAGTTCAAGGGTAGAACCAGAGGATCAAGGGTGGGAAATTGCTGGACAAAGAAGGGCTAAAACTTTGGGCAGAGCCAAAATGAAAGGCTTAGGGCCTCAGGCAAATGCCTTACTTGGGAAGATTCTAGGAGAGCTCTTGGGGGCTCTCGGAGCTTGCACCTCAAGATTCAAGGAGAGCTTGAGGCTCCCAGAGCCTGCACCTCACCACTATCATTATGAAATCACAAACTTGACTTCCCTCTCCTAAACATATGTGGGTTACATCTATCTATCTATCTATCTATCTATCTATCTATCTATCTATCTATCTATCTATCTATCTATTTATCTAATGTCCTAACTTTTGTCTACTATTGCACATGTGGTCCACTTAAATGAAAGGGAACACAAAGCTAACATGGTTTTGCTCAGGAGAATAACAAACAGGAGGACAAGGCAAAGGAAGCCAGGACAATACGGCTCAGAAAAGCGATTTCCATAAGATTTCCTTAATTTGGAATTTGAATTTCTGGGTTAGATTTTGGGATTTGCCAAAATAATAGTGGTGACTGAAAGGAATGGCAATGAACAATTTGGAAACTTTAAAGTCTTATAGACGGTAATTAAATTAAATAATTAATATAAGTAATTAAATGGGAATTTGGGGGAGTTCTGCAGAAGCCTCAGACCACATGTGAAAGCCAGCAAATGACACAGAACGAGTTCAGAAACTCAGAAATGAATAAAATATATGTATAGTATTGCACGATAACAGCATATTTTATCTTTATAAATACTCCATAAAAGAAAAAGAAAAAGTTCACATTCTTGCTCTGGTATGAAGAGTGGACCAAAAAATTTTACACAGATTTCTTAGATAACAGGGGTACCATGTCCCTAAGCCCCATGATGTGGAAAGGATAACTGTACTCTGTGATCCAGGGAAAGAAATGAGCTACTCAAAGACACAACAGTGGGCAGATACACACCACACACAGTGAAACCATCTGAGTCATTGTCTGCATTCTCTTGATAATCTCCAACTCTTACCAATGAAATAACAACTGGCTTGTGGGCTTTTCTTTCTCTGTCTGTACGACTGTACTGTATTTCTGTCATTGAATAATAAGCCTTTTAAGTTTCCAAATTGTTCATTGCCTTAAAAACCAGAAAATGCCTGGACCCAAAGAAGGTCTCAGTCTTCTCATGCAAATATTTAATATAAAGCTGAGCATTCACCCTAAGCCTTCCCCTTCAATCTTTCCACCTTTGTTCAGTTAAACTAGTAAAGAGTTCCTACTTTGCTCCAGGGCCAATGGTTTGAAAATGCAATGCCCTATTTTAAGGCGTGTTATAAACATTTATGAACATTGAAGAATATTTGGTATCTGATATATTTTGGTGATTCAAGTTCAAATGAATCTGAACCATATGGATCAGATTTCTTTTTCATACCCTTACAAATTAAAAAAACAAAAGAGGGTACAAGGTCAAAATGTGCATGTTATTTAAAAATCAGATGGATGAAAAATCAATCATCTATGCTAGAAACCATAGCACATAACAGGTACTTCAAATATATCTGTAGAATAAAGATATTGTTCTTCTTAATAGTGTGACATAATAGATTAAAGTCTTATGACTTGAGTCAGAGGACCTCGGTTCAAATACTACCTCTAATTCTTACCACCTATGTGACCGTGGAGATATCTCATAAACTTTCTGGCCCTCAGTTACCTCATGTGTAATATGAAGGTATAGAACCAGATGGTCTCAGAGGTCCCTTCCATAGCTCTATGATCCTATGAAATGTTTCTGAGTTTAAGAATACCTCTGTGGAGTAGAGACAGACATCTCCTATCTTTAAACTGGCTTTTGACTAATCAGCAACTAAGAACTGTGACCTTGTTACTGTAGGTTTTGCTTACCCAGTTTGAAATGTGATTCAGAGGAGGATATCATGCTTTCCACTTAATAGTCCTTTGTTTTAAAATAATCCCCCCCACCCCATGCTAAGCCATTAGGTACTATAGTAATAGGTCCTTTGGGAATGTGATACTAAGACAGATTATATATGGAAGCTAGAACAGAGACAGTATGAAACTAACAGGTAAACAGACCATTTTCTCATTTTATTCATGATCTAACATTTCTGCAAAAATCACAAGCTGAAATCAGTTTTTCTCTAGTCCAACTCAACTTCACACAATTCAGCCTTTCTTAGAATGAGGCAAATATTTATCTGGACCACATAAGGCAGGCTGGACATCAGATGTAATTCCGGTGCCATGTGAGCCTTTATTTCCTGTTAGAGCACTACTTCTTTCCAAAGCTATTAGCATTCATAATAGAAAATTCAGTTTAAAAAATTCTATGCACACATACATGTCCACACCTCAATTCTGACTCTTAACCATTCAGAAGAGGCTGAAGACTTCGCACCGCTCTGCACCCTTAAATCCAATTCATGTGCAAGTCAGGATATCACCTGTGATATTGGTCCTCTTCAAAAACTAAGGAACAGCAACAGCAACAAAAGCAAGCAACTCAGATTCTGAACCATGTAGGAGCCTCACTGGTAGCTGGAAATCTTGCATTCATTGAGCCACAAGTTTATTTGAACACATTTTGCTCAACATCAGACTTCCTCTAAAATCCAAGACATGATTTAGTCCTTGACTAAGGTCAAAAGTATAAACTATCAACTCTTAAGGTTAATTGTTTGAATATTGACAGGTTTGAATAATGAATATGCGACTGGGGAAAGGGAAGAAGAGAGTGGATGAGAATGACTCCGCTTTTCTCTCTACATCTCTCACTGACACAATGTCTGGTCTCCCCACCTCCCACCCTAAGAAGGTGCCCAGAGCCTTTTCCTAAGTCAATGAATGGTAAAAGCATTCTTGTAACTCACTGACACACTGTAGTCACTGCAGTGGTAAAATATGATGGATCATGAAATGCCACATAGTAACATCACAAGAATCTTAGCTGGGAAGTTGGCAATAGGGTATGCAATATTCATTTGCATACAATTCTAATCCAGAGCAAAAAATAGAGTTGAGCCAGGAAATTACTAACTCTTGAAAGTTTTATAATTATATACTCAGGTCTGAAGATCTAACTATTTTTTAGGGCTCTAAAGAAATGAATGGATTTTCCAAAGTAGTCTGAACTAGGGGCCAGGGACTTGGGGTGAAGGGGTGGGGTGAGGGTTTGGGGGGCTGGAATAGTTCTAATAGTTCTAATTTCATTTCTGACTTATATGATATGGATTTTTTAATGCAATATTCATTTTCTGGATCTGAATTTTCCCAGATGTAAACAACAGAACGCTGAGCCTTTTCAGAGGGACAAATAGGAAAATATTCTTAAAAAGAGAAAACAAAGAGAGCAGCTAATTGTCTTTATAAACTATGTGAAGACAAGTGGAGAATGCTGACAGCTGTTTTCCATCCATATTAACATGAAAGAACAAATTGGCTTAACTTGAAGCAGGAGGTATTGAGGCTAGGTATGAGGAAAATCTTCCAGGTAGTAGGAGTAGTTATAATAAAAAGATTTGCTAATGGTTGTTGTGGATTTTTATTTGATATCAATCCAAATATACATCTGTCTACAATAGTTTAAGTGGGGTTAGAATGGAAGCAAGGGAGAAGAATTCAATCAGAATTTCACAATTAGTATGTCCTGACTATGTATTCTAGAAAGAATACATTTGAAAAACAAGATTTTTCCTCCCATTTGATATAGGTTGAAAACTAGATTTTCCAAAATTTAATTAAAACAGAAAACCCTTAAAAATAAGCCAAAAATAATATACCTGTACCAGTAGTTCCAGCTTTCTGTCATCAAGGAGATGGACTTGACACCGGCGCCCCTCTGTCATCTAAGAGAAAAAGAAAGTCAGAATCATGAGTTTTTCAAAAGCCTCAGAAGTTTTCAGATAGTCACCCTTACTCAGTTACTCAATCAACATTCATTAAGCCCTTAATGTGAGCAAGGCACTGTACCAGGCACTAGAGACACAAGTTTTAAAAAAATGAATAGCGCTTACTGTTAAGGCATTTTCATTCTTCTAGATACATAGAACTTTGTACACTAAAAAGTAAGTAAATACAATTTATTACAAGCAGAGGGACAGAACTGACAATTGCCCTAAGGGAATTGTTGGGCAGCTAGGTGGTGTAGTGAATAGAGTGCCAGGCCTAGAGTCAGGAAGACCTGAGTTCACATCTGGTCTCAGACACTTACTAGCTGTGTGACCCTGGGCAAGTCACTTAACCCTGTTGGCCTCAGTGTCCTCATCTGTAAAATGAACTGGAAAAGGAAATGGCAAACTACTCTAGTCTTTGCCAAGATGGGACCCCAAATGGAGTCATGAAGAGTTGGACATAACAGAAAAGACTATAGAACAAAAATAGCATTAACACCCAGTACTAATCAGATTTGGGCCAGCAAACTGAGTGTATGTATGTACACGTACACACACACACACACACGCACACACACACAACTGTAGGCACCTGGAGAAAGTGTGTGTGATGCTACCAGTCATTGCTACTTTAATCTCTGGCCCTTCCCAGACAAGAACAGTCCAACCACAAGGTCACCCCACAAACTCATCATTTCCCCCCAAAATCTTTCCTTTAATGGAAGTAAAAGTACCCTTTCAATCTTCACTACTCTTACTTATTACTACTGGCAGGCTCCTGGAGACAATAAAATGTACTGGTGTGCCTTGCCTTTCCCAACTAGAAAAAATCCAGTGAGACACACCTCCACAGTCAACCTGACCTTCATTCTTTTGTGTCTTTCCAATCTACAAGTCTTTGTACCTAAGGGCCATTTATTTCCTCCATTAACACGCATCATTTCCCCCCTGATTACCAGATATTTCTGCTCAGACTTAACAGAATGTTCCAACGAGGAGAGACTGTAAGATGCATTAACTAATCCATCAATAAGCATTTATTAGTCATCTGCTATGTGCCAGGCATTGTGCTAGATGGACACACAATCTTTGTAAGCTTGCTGGGGCCAAAACATTAAAATATTGATAATGATAATTGTTGTCATCACAATCATCTTCATCAACGCCAACCTCATCCTCATCCCGCCACCACTGTCACCAGGTTTCCATATTCCTAGAGAATATCTTTTCCAAACTTAGGCTATTCCTTAAAAAATAGTCTGACAGTTCATCATCAGGCCATCCTCCAAGTCTGTCTCACTTGGTAGGACTCATCAGGGCATGTGTACCACTTGAGCAGTCTTTTAAGACTCTGGCTGCTACTTTCATGGCATTTTGAGGCAAAGGGCATTAGTTGAGGTCAGACCATCATGAGAACAGAAATGAAAAAAATAAAATAGAATACGAATATAGCAAAGCAGTCATATTATATGATCTAAACTTGTCTCCAAACAGTGACAACCCATGCTGATCTAGCTATATAAAGCATTTGTTCCTTCTGTTTCCTCTGACAGTTGTGATGGACAGGTGGAGAGGCCCCTAAGATGGAAGCCAAATTGTACTGCAGATCATGGGCATTCCATAAATATTTGTTGATCTGATTCTAAAAGTTATTCAGTCTAATTTCCATCATTTCTCCATAAAACTCAATGAGACTCAGAAGGACTTAGGGTCTTGAGTTCTTAAATAAGAATGAATAGCTTTGCAATTCTACATAGCTGGATATAGTAATAAAGGGGGTACTTTTGAATATACCCTCTGAATTTGAACAATTCAACACAAGCTAGAAAGAGCCTCAGATTATTGGAATGTAAGGTTCCAGAGCAAAATAGAGTTATGTGCAACTAGCAACAGTAATGTGTTATTTTGAAAACCCTTTTCATAATATTGAGAACATTCCAGAAAAGAAAAATGTAAAAGAGAAACATTGCATATACACCTCTCTTCAGAAACTGGAGATTCTAAAGCTCACCTCATTGCAAAAGGACTGTGTGTATAGATTTAATACAATATCTTATTCACACATTCTTAACTTTTTCAAAAGCATAGGAAAATTGGAGTCTGAAGGACTTAACAGTGCCACATAAATATTTCACCATAGTAATAAAATGATGTGTCTTTTTTCTCAAGTATTAGCCAGTATTTAATACTGTGTGACTTTGATAAAAGTCTGTAAGAATTCTGCCTTTGAATTCCAAAGCTAGAATTTAGAATTTTTACCCTAAGTTCTTCTTTTAATCAGTGCTAGGGGAGAGGGAAAGCCTCAAAACAAAAAGCTTTTTATGCTTTTTATGCATGCTCACCTTAACTATCAACAAGCAGTTTAAGCAGGTCACTTCCAGGGCATCAGGATATTAATTTTTGTCCGGTCTAGCCATGAACTTGTAGGTAGAGAAAAGACTTCCCCATGTATTAATGCCTCCCTTGCTGAAGAGGGAAACAGATCTAAAGCAAAGTCTGAGCTTTGCACTTTCAAACTTTTTTTCAGGATTAAGTTCTTTTGGACAACACCTCTGTGGTTTTCAACTCAAAAGGTAGGCTTTGCTGTTCCTTACTGTACAGAAAGATGCTCCTTCCGCATCAATCGATTTAGAAAAGAGACCATACTATCCTGGGGTGTATACAAATAATGAATGACCATCTGTCGGCTTTGTGTTGGTTGCTAGGCATACTGAAATTTCTTTTGAATCCCAACAATTGTAAAATAATACTAGTTTCCTTTTCATTTTCAGCTACTAAGGCACAATTGGAGCTCAGACATCGCCCTCAGAGGAAATCCTTTGGAAAACAAGTCTTCTTATAAATGTCAGCTGGTTACCATTTCAACCATAAATTGTCTTGCTACAATATAATTCTATAACAAGCAGTGGCATTCCAAGCCCACTATTGTTCTATAGGACATGTAGGAAAAGTTACTTTGAAAATTGTGTTTCTATCCTTCTGTGTTATCTATTTTGCTATTAAGATATAATACTCAGATCTATGGGTGGTCATAGAAAAGTGGCCTGAAGAGTGATTTTTTTTTCTTTTATCTTAAATAAATTTATTTTAAATAGTTCAAATAGTTTTTATTGCAAAGGACTTCTCTCTAGAATCTACTACCAAGAATAATAAGAATGAGAAATTATGGTACTTTAATATGGAGCAATTTCATAACTCAGAGAAGACTGTGGGTTTCCTAGCAAATTGTGTGGATTGCTTTTCTGGATAAGATTACAGAATATAAACAGATGATATAGTAAGACTTTCTTAAAGGTGTATTTGCACAGACGTTGTAAAGACTAAGTCTACCTACTTAGAAAGACAAGAGTTTTGGGGTTTGGCAAATCTCAGCTGTGTTTTACCAATAACATATCCTCCTCACTTCAAAAACTAAACAATCCTCCTGCTTATTTCCGTTTATATTTAGATCTGGAAGAAACTGAGAGATCATCTAGTCCCAACCCCTCATTTTACCAGTGAGGAAACTGAGGCCAAGAGAGGTCTGATGAATTGGTCTAAATTATCCAAGTGAAAAAGGAAAAGATTCGAATTCAGGCCACTCTACTCATCATCCTTCACAAAGCACCCCATTTCTCTTTTTTGGTTATGACCTACTTTTTAGATGTTCTCTTTTCCTTGAATTCCACTACTTATAGTTCTGACTGAAATAGAATCTGCCTATGGAATAAACAACAACCCACAATTTATATTTATGCAGTACTTCTATGATTTATAGTTTAATTTTATACTTATAGCTTACTTTGCTTTCACATCAATTATAGAATTTGACCTTTAAAGTAGCCTTAGGCCCTGGAGTTAGGAGGACCTGAGTTCAAATGTGACCTTAGACATTTATTAGCTGTGTGACCCTGGGCAAGGCACTTAACCCTGATTGTCTTCTAAAAATTTTTTTTTTTAATTAGCCTTGAATCTCCAAGACATAGGAGAAATCAGGCAATGGGGACAGTAAAATTTCTAAAAAAAATAATATAACCATAGCTATGAGCTCTGCTATTATATTTCCTGGAGTTCCTGATGTCAAATCATCAGCTATGGCACTACAGTAATGTAGAACAATGTATATGGGCCCATAAATTTAAAAACCTATTTGGAAGACTACTTGAGTCACCAGTATCAAAAGTAGACAGTGAAATGTATGCTTGGGTGCATATAACAAAAATTAAAAATTAGCTTTGGTCCCTCTCTATCTCTTGGAACTAACTCATCACTGCTGTTTTTGACAATACATTTATGAGAGGCAATAATATACAGAGAAAAATAAAAAGCACTCACATCAAAGTAAATCCAACCTTTCTGCTTTGTCACTCAAGAAAATTTAGTAATCATTTATAAAGAGTCAGACTAGCCACCTCAATTTTTTTTCTTCAAAATTGTAAGACTTAGGGGGTGGCTAGGTGGCACAGTGATTAGAGCACTGGTCCTGGAATCAGAAGGACCTGAGTTCAGATCCAGCCTCAGACACTTAACACTTACTAGCCGTGTGACCTTGGGCAAATCACTTAACCCCAAATGCCCTGCCTTCCCCCCTCCAAAAAAAAAAAAGCAAAAAACAAAAACAAAAAAAATTGTAAGACATCACATTTCATCATGGGAAATGGAAATCTCAAAGCATCCAAGTGTCTCCTAAACACAAAGCCTTCGGTCCTTCAGCACCTGGTTTCTAGACACTGTCCATTAAAACCCAGATGACACTGAACACTCTGGCAAGGCCAGAAGTCTTGGAGAGGCACCTCAAACTCTGCCACTTAGTCTGACCAACGGAATTGCTCAAAAGGAAATTTAAAAAATTGTGACTAAAACTTCCTAGCACCTTGCTGGAGCTTCTACTCTTTCAACTTCCTTTCTCACAATTCCAACTTCCTTCTTAGCAAAAGGGAAACACAAGTCAAATAGGGACTCATCTCTTCACAGACTTTTGGCGTAGGTATAAGTGGGCTAATACAGACCACAATTTGTTAATGGTCACAATGAAGCTCATGAACAAATGGATGTACAAACATAAAGTAGTTACAGATCTCGGGAAATCAGAAGATTTTGGCCAAACTTGTAGAAACACTGAGGATATTCAGGAAGTTTTGCCCACACCATCAGAGTGACATAGTACTTGATGGCAAGTGATATGACATTGATGTTAGATCATAGGAGATTGCTATGGGAGGTGGATAGGGAGGTCACAGCATGGACAGTAGGCACTATGATTCTGGCTTTGAGTCTGACTTGGCTCTGTGACTTCTGACAATGTTTTTCTGGTATAGCAGATAGAACTCTGAGCCCCGGAGGCAGGAAGACTGAGTTCAAATCCAGCCCTGGGCAAGTATGTGTGAGACCTGGGCAAGTTATTTAACTTCTTGTGAAGTTAAATAACTGTGTGACCTGAGCAAGTCACTTACTCTTTGTTTGTCTTAATGCACTGGAGAAGGAAATGGCAAACCACGCCAGGATCTTTGCTGAGAAAACCCCACACAGGGTTATGAAGAGTTGGATATGACTGAACAACAGCAACAACAGATGACCTAAAGGCTATCGTGTCTAGCGGGGTGACCACTTTTAGCCACTTGGATTTGCTGCTGTTGGGGCCACTGTGTTCACTCACGGGACAGACACATCACAAATCTGCTTTACATCTTCACATTCCAAGAGCAGAGAAATCAATTCCAGTCCTCCGCAGATGAAACTGCAGGGCAGAGGGTCAGCAAACATTAACAATTACTCCCAGGGCCTACAGCTAAGGAGGGAAATGGACGGACTTTGGGGGGTGAAGCAAGCAGCCTCCATCAATAGATTTTATTTGATTTCAAAGAACAGAAACTCAGACCAGACACGGAGGTGAGTCAGGGTTGTGGGAATGGAGACGGGTGGGGCTGGGGAGGGAGGAATATTATTTCTTCCTTAGAACAATGAATAACATTGTAATGAAGATGATGACCTGTATGCTTGATTACTGATGTACAGACGTGATGACTATCACAAAAGGAAGGTCACGGTTCATCACTGAACCTTGTGGAAGACCAGTAGACAGAACAATGACTTGGATATCTACCTTTTCCTGGACCAGCAAGCCTGTGACCTTCTGATGTGTGGGCCTTGAATACCAGTCCTTCATTAGGAAATTACTAATAATATTGACTAATATTTATGTGGCACTTTAAATATGTTGTTTCATTTGATCTTCACAACAGCCCTAGGAAGTAGGTGCTATGATTATCTACATTTAAAAGATGAGGAAACTGCGACTGGAAGAAGTTAAGTAACTTGTCCAACATCACACATCTAGCAAGAATCTCAGGCAGGGTTTGAATACATCTTTCTGTCTCCAAACATGGCGACCCAGCCCATTCCATGGAGTAGTAACATTTCAGTGACTGTCATGAACATTCCCATGTGTAAATTGTGAACTCTTAGAGGGTAGGGGAAGTTATCTTCCTCAGAAGCTAAAATAGGGCTTTAAACACAAGAAGAACACAAGATTTTGTGTTAGAAGGGCTCTCATAGATCACAAAATCTATTTCATAGATGAAGAATTTTGTAGTCAGAAAGGTGATTTATTCAAGGTGATACAGGTACTAAGTAGCCTGTTCAAATCTGGTTTGTTTGGTTTTTTTACTTCAAATCTACTCACATTTCTTCTATACCACATTCTTTTTTTTTCCTGCTTTTTGGAGGGGGGAATGCAGGGCAATTGGGGTTAAGTGACTTGCCCAAGGTCACACAGCTAGTAAGTGTTAAGTGTCTGAGGCCGGATTTGAACTCAGGTCCTCCTGCCTCCAGGGCTGGTGCTCTATGCCACCTAGCCACTCCATCCTATACCACATCTTAAAAAACTATGGTTAAATTTGTAAATAGTGGAAGTGCCCATTTCTAGAGGGAAGTGAGATTGTGTGGACCTAGCTGGATGCAGAACACTGTCAAATATGAATGTGAAAGATTCTAGGATTGCATCTAACAGCATCTTCCAGAGATGTTCATTCCTTTATCTCCATACGATATTCTTTCAACACTCTATCACATCCAGGCCAACATATACAGATTTGTTTGTTGTTTGTGGTTTTTTTTTTCAATCTGGGTTTAATCTGGCAGTATTAAACTGCCAATGCCCTTGGCATTGTGATTGAAGACAGTAGAATTAAACTAGTCTGTCTTGAGGTAGTTAGTACCTACTAGACACTAGTAGAAAGGGATATAGTTCAACAGAAAACCAAAGAGTCAAAGGAGGTTCAATAGAAGGTGTACAATATCATTGAGGGCATTAGGTGGTGAAGTGGATAGAGGGCTGGACCTAGAATCAGGAAGACCTGAGTTCAAATCTAGCCTTACTTAACTGTGTGACCCTGGTCAAGTCACTTAGTCAGAATCATAACAGTTACCTTATGGGGTTGTTGTAAGGATAAAATAACATTTCTAAAATAATAGTTAATATTTCTAAAGCACCACAGTATCTGGAACATGGCAGGTGTTTATTAAATGCTTCTTCCTTTCCCTCTTCCTTTCATCACAGGATGGGTGACAAGAAGCAAAGGATTATAGGATCACAGCCCTTGACCTGGAAAGTGATCTCTCTCCATTCTATCTTTATTTAACAGATAAGGAGACTAAGCATTAAAAAACTGACTTGCCCAAGGTCACACATCTAATGAAGATTTAAGGCAAGATTTGAACACATCTTTTTTACTCCTTAACTTGACAGTGGTTAGTACAGTCATCTCAATATAACTCATAGAGATCTCTATGATGCCTTTTACAGCTGAAGAAACTGAAGCAGAAAGAAGTGAGTAGTAAACCTCAAAGCAGGAATTTGAACCTACTCCTAAGACAGAGCTCTGTGTAAGATGTTTCTTCCCCGATCAGTTTGAAGACGGGTAAAAATCAGAATCGTGATGTTTACCAAAAAGTGTAGGGCAAGAAGCCAAGAGTGGCTCAAAGGCAAAGGGTAGGTACAGGTAATCCATAGTTCCTTCAATCTTTCATCTTCAAGGCAGCCAGGTGGTGCAGTAGATAGAGCACTGACCCTGGAGTCAGAAGGGCCTGAATTCAAATCCTGCCTCAGACACTTATTAGCTATATATATGTATGTATGCATATCTCATACATTTGTAGAAAAAAAGCTAAGTTCCATAAAAAGACAATTTTAAAGCTTATATATAGATCTAGAACAATCCTGCTTGAGGTTTATAGTATATTGGTAATTTTTTTTGCTCAAACTGTGTGATATCATTGGTATGGGAATTCCCTATGTAGATACTCCTGGTGCAGAAACTCCTTCCACTAATGCAAATTGAGAACTCATCAGAAACTTACAGTTTTAGAGAGATGTTAAATGACTTCCTCAGGATCCCACAGCTACCATGTGTCAGAGGAAGGATGAATAAAAGCCTTCCTGACTCCAAAGTGACACTCTAAATATCACACTTTGAAACCTCATTGGACAAAAAAAGAACTATCCAAATCCTATTTTGCTTCCATGTTCTTTAGCAAGAAAAAGGTAGAACAAATGGAGTTAAGAAGGAATTGGAGTCCAAGACAAATGAAATAACAATGAGAAGACACCTACCCAAATTAAATCAAATTATGATTACACTCCAGAGTATGAAAAGAATGAATAGAAATGACTACAGAATCACTGTCAGTAATTTTTGGGAAATCATACTCCACTGTTAAAAATATAAAAACAGTCAAATATTATTCTGAAAAGAGGAAACTATCATTCTGGAAATTACATATTGGCAAGTGTGGTGTTGATTCTTGGAAGATTCTAGAATATATTAAACCCTAAGTTTAGTAGCATTTAGAAATCGGTAACAATTAGGGAGTCAGCATGGATTCACTAGAGGATAAAAAAGAATGTCAAAATAGCTTTATTTTCTTTCTGAATAGTTACTAGAACATGGTGGACATAATGTAATTTGATTTTAGCAAAACTTTTGAGAAAATCTCTTATGGTATCTTTTTGAATAAGAAGGAGTTGGTTGTCATCCTTTCTTGAAGAGAACCAAAATGACATCACTACAGTGAGAGTCAAGTTACACTGTGTCTGACTGCGGCCAATCAGACCAATATGAGCTCAGAATGCTCCGCCATGGGTTGGGACAAATAGGCCATGTGAACATTTGAGGTGCATTCTCTAAATTGGTGCATCTTATGTTTCTTTTGAGCTACTTCAATTCTGCTTTGCTCACAAAGCATAGCATCTTTTCTGATGAGGGCTTCCTGTGCCAGTGATGGAGGGAGAGAAAGAAGAATGGATAAAAGATGAATGGATTCATAGTTGGTTAAACAACCATATTTGAATATAAATTAATTGATGGTGACTTGGAAAGAGGTTTCCAGTGGCATACCATAGGGATCACTCCTTGGTCTGGTTACCTTCAATTAAAAAAATAATCACTAGATGAAGATACTCAAGTTATAGCTATCAAATTTGCAAAGGACATCAAGCTAGTACACACACACACACACACACACACACACACAGTCACGTGTACATAAAACTTTGCAAACCTTAAAGTGCTATCTATATAAATGCTATGAACATAATAACATGCCTCTCAGAATCATTGAAAGCACTAATCTGTTCTCTTTTTTTTTTCAACTACAAAGAATAATTTTCTCTTTCTAACATTGGAATAAAAGAAAGAAAATCAAAAGTATATTTTAATTAATATTCATAGTCAAGCAAAACAAATTCATTTCCTGACCGTGTATGAGAATCTGAAGATCTTCTCTGCCCCTAGGCCCTTTGCTAAAGTGGCTACGTGACTCTGAGAACCTTCCATGATTTGAAAGTATACTCTGTTCCCTAATAGGCTGAATGTGGTCACGTGGAGCCTGTGGG
>CM053585.1:427449987-427482353 GCA_028646515.1 Pseudochirops corinnae
GAAAAGTGACATAGGAGAGAATAGACCGGGGGGTAGGGGGGACACACTGGGATGGCTGTTTCGGGGTGGTGGGTGGGGGAAAGAGGGGGAGAAAATATGTAAATCAAAATCTTGTGGAAACGAATAATGCAAACTATAATAAAATTTAATTAAAAAAAAACATTTTAAGGTTAGCAAAAGTGCTTTCTTCACAATAACTTTGTAACGAAGATGGTAAAATGTGATTATTTCCATTTTGCAAATGAAAACCAAAACTTTGAGAAGTGATGTGATTTGTCCATGGTCACAAGCTAGTTACAAGTGGGGTTACAACTCAGGTCTCAACTCCAAGTCCAAAAGTAATTCTGCTATGCCACACTAGGAGACTACCATTGAAGCTAGCTTTCCCCCCAAATGAGATGTATGTTTAGTTATATACTTTTTAAATATAATCAAGTATATCTTTCATTTGTTGAATTTTTATGAATCCACAATTGAAATAGTCCGTTCTATTTGGTTCTGTTTGTCTTTTCTAGAATACTTTGTTTGTTTGTTTAATGTTTGTTCCTGGAATTCACTAGGGTATGCTTTAAATTGGAGGTCCAAATCTCTTTCCTGCAAAAACCAATTTTCCAAAGTATGTTTGTTAAATAGTGAATTCTTTCACCCGTTTTATTTTATAAAGATTTATCAAACACTAATAAATAATTTCAATAGTCTATCTTAGAGGAAGGAAAAATGAATTATCCGAGAATTATTCAGTTTAAAAGACAAAATTGTCCAGAATTTTTCACAACAAAAGTCTTTGGAACTTTCCAAGAAGAAATGATACATAGCTTATTCAGCAGTATAGAAAAAGATTGAACACCATCAAATCCTTTTATGAGGCAAATATGGTATTGATTTTAGAACAAGGAGAAGATAACATTTAAAAATTATAAATAAATTTCACTAAGGAAATGCATATGCAAAAATGCTAAATGGGGCTGGCTAGGTGGCTTAGTGAATAGAGCACTGGCCCTGGAGTTAGGAGGACCTGAGTTCAAATCCAACCTCAGACACTTGACACTTACTAGCCATGTGACCTTGGGCAAGTCACTTAACCCCAATTGCCCTGCCCTCCCTCTTTCAAAAAGCAAAAAAAAAAAAAGCTAAATGAAATAGCCCATAGAATAATAACAACAGTCAAGAAAATAGTTCATAATGATTAAGAAGTATTTGTTTAGATCAGTCATAAAAAACTAACATCAGAAAGACTAGCAGTATCATATAAACCAAAAAAGGTTTTAAAAAAACTATGAATCAATAGATGCAAAAAAGTCTTTGATAAAATTCAATATTCATTCATGATAAAAATACTAAAAAGGAACATAGAAAGATTTTTCTCTAACACATTAAAAGCATCTACCTTAAGCCTAAAGCCCAAATAGTATACAGTGGAGAAACACTATAGAAGCACTCCTACCAAATATAAATAAGTATAAAGTAAGGATATATACTTTAATAATTTTTGCTTAATACAGTTCAAGAAATTCTAGCAATTAAGAAAGGGAAAAGATATTAGAAGACAATAGAAATGAAGATGGGGTTATCCATGGATTACAAGCTTAGTTTGACTAAGCAATGTGATAAATCAGTTAAAGAAAGTAGTGTAGTCTTGAACCACAATGAACAAGAACAGCTTCTAGCAATAAGGGGGTGATTATCTCACTGTATTTTTTTCCTTGTCAGATCACTTCTAGACCATTGTTTAGTTATGGGCACCATGGTTCAGGAGAAAAAAGACTGACAAATAAAAGAGAAAACTCAATCTAGGACATTGAAAGGCCTAGATTCAATATCATCTAAGAATTTGAATGAAGGAAGGTTGGTGCAGGGCATTGGGGATGGAGATGTGTGAGGCAGAGTGGGAGAAGAGAGTCTACCCTGAAGAAGAAAAGATTCAAGGGGGATATTGGTAGCTGTTTTCAAGTATCTGAAAAGTTGTCATGTGGACTAAGGATTAGACTTGTTATCTTTGGTTCCAATGAGGAAAAGTAGGAATGGAAACCAGGGGATAAGTTTCAGAGACAACTTTTGATTTGATGTCAGGAAAAATTTAGCTCTGGAGATGGTAATTTCCCCTTCATTGGAAGTCTTCAGGCAGAGATTGGATAACCACTTGGGAGTATAGTGTAATGGAGATTCCTTTTCTGGTATCTAAAATGGTTATCTAAAATTTCTGGTATCTAGAACAAATAGAATCTGAAGTCTCTTTCCAATCTAAAATTATTGGAATTCTCATCATGATTGGCAGATGAAATGATAGTATATCTGGGAAATCCAACTGCCTCAAACAAAAGCTTATTCAAGACAATATAAATTTCAGCAAAGTTGAAGAATGCAAGATTAACCGACAAAATCACTTGTATTATAATTTACTAGTAACAACACCAAAAATAATTTTTAAAATACTGTTTTACAATAATGATAAAAGTCATGAAATCCTTGGGAATTAATCTACCCAGAAATTCATAGAATCTATAGAAAAACTATAAAACTATAATGACTAAAATAAAGAGAATACACTGGAGGATATATTACTGAAGAGATATTCAACATTCATTGATAGATCTGATTAATGATAATACTCCCTAAATTATTGTGTAATTTAATACAAAGCCATTCAAAACAACAGGTTTTTGCATAGAACCACACAAAATTGTAATGAAATTTATATGGAGAAACAAGCTGGCAAGCATTTTAAGGGTTATTGTAAACAAAGTTGATGAGGGAAGTCTTGCAGTCCCTAACTTTGAAACACATTAGAAAATAATAATCATCACAACTCTCTGGTATTAGGCAAAAAAAAAAAAAAAGAGAAACAGATAAATAAAAGAGAACAGACATACCAGACTACCAACCAAATGTAAACAAGAGATTAGTATTTGACAAACTTGGATACTTATTAATTAATTGATTACTGTCCATTGGCCAGAAGTTTCATAGATGTCAAGAAACTATAGTGGAAATTAATGAATGAGTTTCTTGAAAAATTATGCCAAATTTTGACTACTGAAGTTAGATACTTCTGAGCAAATTAACTGAGATTATCTTCTGGGTAAAGTATTTGAGAATATTTGCAGTGTTTAACAATTCTATGCTATGGTACTTAATATTTTATATATCATCCCAAAGACCTCTAATTTATTTATTAGATTGTAATATTTCAGCTGATTTTTGTCTATTGCTGAAAGACTCATCCTTGCTTTTTTTGTCATTAGTTGAAACCCTAAATTGTGATTTCAAATAAGAAAATAAAACATAACACAATTTTTAGACACAGATATAAAGTGATCTGTTCACATTCTCCAGGTATAATTTTAACTCTCACTAGGAAACTTGAAAATGTAGAATTCTTTTGTGTTTAAAGTTCTTCGGTTCACGTTTACTTCATGACTGACATAGAAGAATTTTTTAAAAGTTTATTCTCCTGGCTTCCATTTCTGGTTCAATTTCTATAGTAGTATGTCCCTATGATTTCATTCCTATCTCTCTGTTCTTTTTTGGTCTTCTTTAATGATGCCTCATCTTCTTCCCATCCATAAATATGGGTGTTTCTAAGAGCTGTATCCTTGTCTTTTTTTTGCCTTTTTCTCCATGATCTGGTTCACTCCTATGACTTTATTTATGAGCTCTTTGCTAATGACTTCCAAATCTTTGTCTCCTCCCCAATCTCTGCAGAACTCCAGACCCATATTTACAATTGTAGACAGTGTAAAGAACTAGCTGGCCTATAAAACCTTCAGATGTAATATATAAGTTACTGAAATCTATATATTCTTACATATATTCTTAATACCTTTCTTCCTAACTTCTCTATAGTATCATAATCTTTCCAATTGATTAGGTTTATGACCTTGGAATCATCTTTGATTGCTACCTCTCACTGTGATTCTACCTCCCCCACCCCAACTTCTCAACACACACGTCCAATTACCAAACCAGGTTGATTTTTAACTCAAGATATTTCTTGCACCTGTCTCCTCCATTGAAAGTAACCTAAGTTAAGCTTTTATTTCTTTTTATTTAGACTACGTTAATAGCCTCCTAACTAGTCATCCTTATAATGCTCACCAGTAGATACCTCTTTCTAAGTTGACATCCAACCATTAGTGAAAAGGAGAAGAGAAGACTTGGGGAGAGGGAAGTAACGGCAAACTATATTCAAGCATTTGAAGGACTGCCATGAAGAAGAGGGATTGGGTTTGCCCTGCTTGATCACAAAAGAAAGAACTGGGTGCAATGGACAAATATTTTTATACAAATTTAGATTTTTATGTGATACATAATTTTCTAACAATCTATCCAAAATTTGAATAGCCTCACTCACAAGATAGTGTGAGTCCCTCCCTCACATGAGGTCTTTTTTTTTTTAATTTAATTTTTGGTTCCATTTTAAAAGTTGCAAACTGTCTCCCTACATCCCTCCCCACCCTGCATTAGAGAAGGCTACCATGTGACACAGATATATTATACATACTTCTATTTATCAGTTCTTTCTCTGGAGATGGACATGAGGTCTCAAAAAAAAACAAAACCAAACCTAGATGTCTACTTATTTGATGCATTATAGAGAGAACTATTTTTTAAAGTTATAGTTTGAGTTAAATGACCTCTGCTCTCTTTTAACTCAGAACCTAAGAGTCTCAGTGAATTAAGTAACTCCAAACCTACTTATCACCTAGCCTATCTCTCTCCATCTCAATAATAGCAAGAGAAATTTTGCCGAATGTTTGCTAAATTCTAGGTGAATGAGATCTACAGAACTCTGCTTTTTTTTTTTGAAAGAAATAAGGATATGCCACAAAATGTATAAATCTATCATAAATCTATCACTAGAGTGATTACCTTTCGGTAATAAGATAGGTAGAGAAAATAAACAGAATCATGCCACCTTTTTCCTACTAACAACACTAAAAAGTCATAGTACAAACATCATTTGCTAATTACCATCCGCCTTTTCCCCAGCCTGTGAGTACAGATGGCAATTAAGACAGTTATGAATCTAGTACCTTTTATTAGCTTTACTTTTAAGAGGTTAAGCATGTTGACGTCATCATGTGAAAACATAGTTGTAAATTCTCAGCCATGGTGTGTGAAAAGCAGTAGTATGAAATCCTTTTGAGGGCTAAGTCCTAAAAACTGTGGAAATTGTTTCTCTTTTGGTTTTTCTTAAGGCTTATTTTACTTCCAAAAAGTCAGAATTGCCTTTGAATGTCCTTTGTGCAAATAAGACTCAGAAATAGTCTTCATTTTTTACAGGAGGGTTTGGCATGAGAGAATAATCATGGATCTGTAGGAGTACAATAGAGACCTCATTAGATGGTTTGTTATTACATAAATTTGCAATTGCTACTGTAAACATTACCTTTTTGTTTCTTCCAAGGAATGGGGAAATTTAGATTACAAATATTATAGATATAAAATATTTGTATATTCTTATGTGTGTCTATATATTACATATGTATATATATATATTTTTTTTTTTCTCTCGTTATTTACTGTGTAGAAAGTCACCAGGTGAGGATACTCCCTCAATCAATGTAGATTGGTAACATCTAATACCAACAGCTAATTAATTTATAGTTTTAAGAGAATTGTCTGGGGACATGGACAAAGTTACATGACTTTTCTAGAGTCACACACCCAGTTCCAGTTAGAAGTTAATCCTGAATCAAGGTCTTCCCTCCTGAGGCAAATTCTCTACCTTACAAGGTAATGCCTATAGTTTCAGTTTGACCTTATACAGTCAAACCATGGAGTGCATAGTAAAGAGTACTAGAATTTGAAGTCAGAGGATCTGCTCTGCCTGGTTTTACCAGAACGACCTTGGACAAGTCATAACTTGTGTCAGTCCCCTCACACATAAAATGGAAAGTTTGCCCTGGATGGACTATTTTTTTTATTGTAAAACACAAATATAACAAGTGCATTTGATAATTCTGGTATGAGTCTCCTTCTGCAACAAGAGCTTTGTAGAGGGATTCCCTTGCATTTGTTAAGAGAAAATAAGAACTTTTCCTGGAGATCTTTCTGCAAAGGGTTAATTGCAGACAAGTCATGGGGTGAGTTCGTTACCTTGAGAGGTGGCTTGTTTAGATGCCGAGGTTTAGGAGGTCTTCGATGCCTGACCATGAACTGGACAATTGTAATGCCAGATCTGGTCGTGCCGCCTTTGTCTGTGTGGGCGTTAATATAATAGGGTGAAGAAAACCGCTTAAAGACTCAGCTGTGGTTTAGTTGGATGGAGTCAGGGGATCAGTGTAGACTTCTACTCTTGACCTAGGCACGACTGAATTTTAATATCCCTGAAAAAGAGGCTGATAATTCCTGCCTCCTTCCTTATTTTCCCAAGGGTATTAAGGCAATTAAAGAGAAAATGTATGTCTGGGAAATTGAGCTCCTCAGGCATAAGAGCTCTAGAAATAAAATGTGGGTGGAGTTACTATTATGAATAATAATATACTCTGCTCGTTTTTGTTTTTATTTTTATTTTTTGGGATTAAGAACTTGCCTGTTCTTTCTCCACCCTCCCCCAGGTCTGTAGAAATGGAACTCTCCCGCGGAAAAGCCTTTTCTTGGTAACTGTAAAATCCTTGACTAGAGCCCAGCCAGTTGTCATTGGTTATCTCACAGGAATTGCCATTTCTAAAGAGTTGAAGGGAGAGTAAAATTCAAGGGCATCTAAATAAGATGGAGAAGGGCCACCACACCTTTGGCCAAGGTAGCTGCCTGGCTGATCGCCAAGACTGGAGAGGGGGAGCTTGGCTTTGATAGCCGGGTTTTCCTATGGGGAAATTTGGAGTTTCATTTTGAGTAGCTGGCCCCTCTCTAGTTGGCTTCCTCTTCTCAGCCCTCCCGCCTTTCCCCACCCCACAAACACACACATACACACTCTCTCTCTCCCCCTCTCTCTATACCGGGGAGGAATTTTCCCCGACTCAGCACAGTGCTTCCCTGCTCGCCAGCATAATTCAAGACATAACTTTGCCTTGATTCCATATGCTGTCGAGAGGAAATTGAAAGATTAACAATCTCTGGGGCTGCTTTCCCTCGTGCCCCCTCCCTCCCTTTTTAAAGAGAGGAGGGAACACAAAGGAGGGGGGTCTGCTGCTCTCCCCGGTTTCCACCGCCTCTCTCAGGTCTGGGCACTAGTTAGCCACCCCGCGGCGAGGCAGGCAGAGCCCGACCCACGGCGCTCCAACTGAACTCGTTCTCCCGCTGTCTGTACGCCAGGGTCCCTGCCTTTCACATGACCTAGCCGCGTCAGGGCCTGGAGGCTCCCCCACCGCACACACACCCCTTCTCCTGCTCTCCTCTCCTCTTCCCCCTCCCCCAGCCACTCGTCCTCTGGTTCGAAGTGTGTTTTTGTCTGCACGTGAGCCGTTGCAGGAGGAGGAGGAGGAGAAGGAAAAATCAGAATAGGACTCCCGGAACGTGTAAAGCCCGTGTCAAGGGTGATTGGACAGCAGCTGCTCTTGCATCTCCCAGACAGGCTGGGTGTCCTGTCTGCCGGTGCCAGTGCTGGTGCTTTCGCTCGAGCTCCTTGCCAGGTTGCAAGCTGAAGGGGGGTTTACCTCTCTTCTGACCCGCCCCCCCCCCCAAGCTGTAGGGATTAGAGACGGCTGTGGTGCACCCTGGATGGCCGCCAGTGTCTGTGTGAGAGACCGTTAGTGGGGACATGGGATGTGGTAGGATTGGAGAGAGAGGAGCAGCTCCTTGCAGAGAGCGCGCGCGGCCACCGGTCCGAGAGAGGGAGAGGAAAGGCCAGGCCTGAATCCTAGCAAACCACGGATTCAGAGCAATGGATGCTGCTTGTTAGGCCGAGGGCCTGCTGGATCGGGATTTAAGGGGATGCCGCTGCCTGTGGATAATTGGGTTAAAATCTGAAGTTCCCCTGCTCCTCGGGAAGTGAGAAGCAAGAAGGTAATGTTTCTTTGTTTTCCAGTAGTGATTGCAGTGAGTCGGTGGATCATGCAGCAGTTCTCTTTCCATTGTAGAATGCTGGACTAGTTTTTAAAAAAAAGGCATTAAACTACCATATCTCCTGAAGTCACAAACATTTTGTTTCTCAGCATGTGATAGATTTTTAAAATGCTAACTCCACGTGAGAAAAATACTGTTCTCCCTCCTGCCATCCCCTCCTACCTTCCCGGCATTAGTAAGGCTCATGCAAATCTGAATTTCACACACAAACTAGCTGCAGGCTGAATTGTGTAGGGTGCTTTTTTTTTTTTTTAAACCTTCTGTGGAAGTGTCAGAAGAGTGAACAAGAGTCTTATCATCCTTAGTGGGTGCGAGGGGGGCAGGGTGGAGACGACTGCAGCCGAGCTGGCTGCTAGCCGGCTTCCTATGACTGCTAACGATGGACTGTTCTTTTACATTTCAAATGGCTGCTGCAAGTTTCATGCAGAGAAAAGGGGGGACTGCAAAGGTGGGGAAGAAGGAAGGAAAGAGGTTAGAGAGAAGAAAAGAAAGAAGGCTGGAAACCACCTTTATTTTGTTTGCATCCAGGCAAAATGATTCTTTTGTGGGCAACCCACACCCAAAAAGTTACTACATATTAAATTTTAAAAAGGCTGCTTAGTCATCTACTTATAAAGCTGTGTGTGCAGTCTGTGTATACAGAAACTCATTTCCTTTCTTCATTACCTTGTTAGTGGAGCAACTGCCTAGTAGATTCAAGCATCTTTTGCAAAATTTCCCAGGGAAGGCTGTTCTAAGAATAGATCTGGCAGTCACTTGCTACTATACATACCGGCTCTGAATGATACAACCATGCTGCCTCTCCAGCAAGCCAGCATTCAAAGAAATGTGATCTAGTGCCCTTAAAAGACTCTCCTGACCCCACTATGAATGGATGAGGCTTTTTCATTTTTTATTAATGGAACATTCAGAGAGAGAATGCTGCTATTGTTTCTAGCTTATTTAGGTTTGTAGCTTCCCAGATTTTAAAGAGTGCTCCACAGAAGATTGGAGCATGCCCATTTTTAAGTCTTAGATTCTCAGTGGTGATGGCCTGGTGGGTCATTTGGGGAATAAATGGCTTTTGCTGTGTTGTCTCATAGTGGGTGGTAGAGGGGATGAATGAGACGGAACTCTTTTAAGTGCAAGCCCTGTGATGCAGGTTTTCCTTACTTACTCTCTAATATTCCTAATCCTCTTGTCTTCCAAAACTGACCTGGTTGTGAGGGAAAACATCAGTCATGGTGACTACAGGACAGATTGCTAAGTTAACATGCTGAAATCAGCATTAACCCTGAAAAGATGTGGCATGGGTTAAGATTCTGTAAACTATCCATTGCTGTTAATAAACACCAATTAGGTTTAGGTAAATTTAGAAAATGTAAAACGATGTCAAAAAATAAAAATTTAAAAATGCATTTTGTTGTCTACAGCTTGTTCTTTTTAGAATTACCTCAAATTCATTCATTAAAAAACCTGTTTTTTGGCTCACTGTACATTTGTGTGTGATTCATGCTGGGCCAGGAGATAAAAACTGAAAGCAGAAGGGTTCTGATCATGATTCCCAAAGTGTCAGTCATCTCTTGCAGGCTGTAATGTGGAGAGAAGAGCCACTTGTGGTGCATTAACTGCTGTTGGCAAATACAATCATTTTGCTGAGAATGTAGTTTTGGTTTGTTTAAATACTCAGCATGAATGAGGGTGCTGTGACAAATAGATTTGAAACTATTAGGTCCTGGGTGGTTAAATAGCTACTGTTAATTTAATTGGAGTCAATATTTGGAGACTCATGGAAATCAAAACTGTACTGGCCAACCAAAGGAGAGTGCATTGGCTACAGATCAGCTTAGAAAGCAAGGCCTAAATTGCAAGCTAAGATGTATAGGAAAATTAACCCTTGAAAAAATATAACTTCATGCATTCAATGGCAACAGGTTCAGTATGAATGAATACCAGAAAATCCATCTATTCCGTTCTCTTTTGTATGATAAGTAGTAGATCACTTGTTACTACAGATTACTGTTGCTATATTCTTCTAGAAATTCAGCATAAGCTTATTTTATCAATGATAACAGCTATTCATACAGCACCTTGATCTAGGGGCTCTATTAATTTTAGAATTTATTTCATTATGCCCTGATGGTAAGACAGGTAGCAAGGAACACAGAGAAACTGAGGCACTATGAGGTCAAGTAGTTCCCTCATTATACAGTCTATAACAATGTCATTCCAATATGAATAGTGTTCAATTATGTAACTTTTTCTTTCAATAAAAGGAAAGGTACCACATGCAGGTGGGGGGAGAGGAGGGAACAAGGAATTAGACCTTTTCTAGGGTCCTGGAACTGAAATGAAAGATTATTGAATCAGAGGTGCATGAGCTGTGAGGAAGATTTTAAAAGTAAAAAGGGGAGTAATTGGCATGTGTTTGGTATGTGAAAGGGGGAAGAGAACAGTGATCCTGTAAAGAAGTTCATTAAATGTCACGTGAGGGAAGTGTATTAGAGTGTCCAAGTTTTGGGGTTTTGTTTTTTTTTTTTTAGGAATATGAAATAAAGATATAATGCTTTCAGAGAAGGCTATTACTATAAACTCGTGCTCTCATTACTCTTTTTCCTGTAAGAGTGAAAATGTATACTTCTGCCAAATCCCTAACATGCATTCTAAGATATGGATTTAGCATGGTATCAGGAATGACTGACTTGGAAATATCTCAGGTCATTTTCAAAATTGAAGGCTTTATTTTCTAAAGCCTTCTTTATTTTCTAAAACATATTTACATCTTAAAATGGAATGGAAAGTATAGCTTTTCTAGAATGTCTAGCTTAACATTTCAGGATAAGAGTTGGTGTTTGCAAATTCAAATTCAGAAATACATTTCAAACAACTCTTTTAAGAAGCATTTTAAAAAAAATTTAAAGAAGCATATTAGTCCTTGAGTCATAAATTACCCTGAGTGTGTGTGTGTGTGTGTGTGTGTGTGTGTGTGTGTGTGTGTGTGTGTGTTGTTTTTAGTCCTGTCTGATTCTTCATGACCCCATTTGGGATTTTCTTGGCAAAGATACTAGAATAGTTTACCATTTCCTTCTTCAGCTCATTTTATAGATGAGGAACTGAGGCAAAAAGGTAAGTGACTTGCCCATAGTCACACAGCTAGTAACTATCTGAGGCCAGATTTGAATTCAGGAAGATGAATCTTCCTGACTCTAGGCCTAGTACCACCTAGTTGCCCTGTGTACACACAATGCATGTGTGTGTGTGTGTGTGTGTGTTGTATATATGCCTTTATGTATACATATTAGAGTAGCTAAAAGGTATAGTGGATAGAATCAGTTTAAATCCAGTCTCAAACACTTAGTAGCTCTGTGACCCTGGGCAAGTCACTTAACCTCCATTTGCCTCAGTTTCTTCAACTATAAAATGGGGATAATAATAGCATTTATGGCCTAGGGTTGTTTCAAGGATCAAATGAGGTAATATTTGGAAAGCCTTTAGCTCAGTGACTGGCACATAGTAAGTGTTATGTAAATATAGGTTATCATCATCATTTTTACATGCTGTTTCCTTCATTAGAGTATAAACTCCCTGATGACAGTGAATGTTTCACTTTACCTGACACATAGTAAATGCTAAATGCTTTATTGATTGATCACAGGATCATGGACACAGAGCTCAGTGGTACCTTAGAGGCCACATAATCCGACTCACTCACTCTGCAGATGAGACTGAAACACAGAAGTTAAGTGACTTGTCCAAGGTCACACAGGTAGTAAGTGACAAGGTCACTGCAGGACAGCTAGGTCCCTGTTAGTGTGAATAAAATCTCCTGAAGTGGTGGCATTATCTGTATTCTGTGTATTTCCGTTGGCCTAGAACCAATTATCATATTTTACATGATTACAACTTTGAATAGTTTGAGTTTGAGTATTCAGATACTTCAGGGGTTCATTATTCTCTCTAATCAGGTGCTACTAGGATTCATGATTTTACTGTCAATGGAACTTTCTTCTTCCCCTGCAGGTTGTAGCCTGTCTACACACACACACACACACACTCTCTCTCTCTCTCTCTCTCTCTCTCTCTCTCTCTCTCTCTCTCTCTCTCTCCTCTCCCCACCTTCCCCCTCCCCCTCCCTCTCCTATTATCTTTAGCTGGGTAGGAATCATTAGAATTTATGTTCTTCTAGTGGAGCCTTCCAGGGACTGCTAGGTGGCACAGTGGATAGAGCATTGGTCCTGGAGTCAAGAGGACCTGAGTTCAAATCCAGTCTCAGACACCTACTAGCCATGTGATCCTGGGCAAATCACTTAAACCCTGTTTACCTCAGTTTCCTCATCTGTAAAATGAACTGGAGAAGGAACTGGCAAACTAATCCAGTATCTTTACCAAGAAAACCCCAAATTGAGTAATGGAGAGTTGGACACTACTGAATCTACTCAACAACAAAAGTGGAGCCTTCCACAACCCAGTCTCTACACCTCAGTGAGGTATTGAAAAACAAATCTCATATTGGAATTCAACCTTAGGTTATGTTAATAGAAGGCTGCATTAATAAAAAGTTTAGTTCCCAGATCATTGAGTTGCTCAGGAATTGGAAACAACCCCAGGGAACCTGAAACACATCCCTCTCCCTGGTGATTGATCAGTTAATAAGGAGGTAAATAAGTAAATAAATATTGACCTGTTGGGATTATTTCTAATTTTTTCCACTTTAGTTTGACTAGATATATATTCTCGTCCTGGCTTTTCAGAGTCACTGTAAACAAGAAAACTACTAACCAAACATCTATTTATAGCAGGTAAACAGGTAGCTTTCTGCATCAGCATATATCCAGATTATCAAAAATATTTACCCCAGCAGTTTCTCTTAGAAACCAGATCCTTTTCCTCTGTCCTGTGAGATCAGCATCTTCTTGATCTATGGGAGTATCTCAGAAATAGCCTGATTCTTCATGGAATCACAGCATATTAGTTCTGGATTAATTAATGATAATAACTGATAAATAGCTAGTATTTCTGTAGTACTCTAAAGTTTGGGCTTAACAAATAATCTCATTTGATCCTCACAAAAATCCTAGGAGGTAGATGCTATTATTTTTCCCATTTTACAGATGAAGAGACTGAGGCAGAGGTTAAGTGACTTGTACTTGTTACATGTCTGAGACTATTCTCAGGTCTTCCTGACTCCAAGTCCAGTACTCTATCCATTGAGCCACACAGGGGCCAGGAAGAGATCTTAAAAATCATGTAGGTTCAGTACATTTATTTTACAGGTAAGGAAGGTCACAAGGATAGTTAATGTCAGGCTAGTCAATGGACTAGAATCTAGCTTTCATGGTTTCCAATCTAGTAATATCTTTGCTATTATCTAGTTGTGTGTTCTCTGCTGGCAGTCCCATCCCCTCCCGTCCCCCTGATCCCCGCCCCCCCAAAATAAAACATCTTTAGCATTTTTTGAAGGTTAAAGGAACTTGGGAGATTTAGCCTGTGGGAGAAAAGACCATGTGATATACGATTGTTGTGTTCAAATAGTTAAAAAGGATGTCATATGGAAAAGGGATTAGATAGGCTTTGTCTGCTTGAGCCCAAAGGAACAAATAGGTGGAAACTGCAGAGAAGAAGGCGTTGGCTCAAAATGAGAAAGAACTCAGCTGTAAGGGGTGTTCAAATATAGAACAGGCTCAAAAGTTCCTGAGTTCCCCATCACTGAGGACTTTCAAGCAGAAATCAAAGCACCATTTCTCAGATATGATTCATGCTTTGAGTGGGGATAGCCTTTGGGATCCTTTCCAACTTTGCAGTTCTGAAATTATACAACCCTGTTTTCACATAACAATGGAATTATGGCTGCTATTATTAAAGTTAATTATTTGTGTTTTGTATGAATGTATTACTTTTCCTGGTATCAGCAGTAAGTTATTTGTCTCCGGAAAAAGAAATCACTATTTCTGTTTAAGCACATTTTTCAATTAATAAGTTCTTATTTTCTCTACACCTTCCTCCCAAATAAGAATTGGAAGCTAAAGGAATATGCATCAGTTAGGGAATAGCTGAACAAATTATCATATGTGAATGTAATGGAAGACTATTGTACTGTAAGAAAATAAGAGAAAACTTCAGAGACACCTAGGAAGATTTATATGAACTGATGGAAGAGTGAAGGGAAAATAATTTATACAGTAACAATTACATTGTGAAGACAGCTTTGAGAGATTTAACAACTCTAATCAATGAAATGACCAATTATGAAATTATTGTTTCTTTGTATATGCTGAGTCTTGTTATAGAAGTAATCATGAGAATAAAGGAGATTTGTCTGGGGCCCTTCTTAGCTCACTGACTTTTTATTACCACCAAATAATTATGAAAAAGGGCAGCTACATGGTGCGGTGGATAGAGTGCCAGGTCTCAAGTCAGGCAGACTCATCTCTCTGAGTTCACATCTGGTCTTAGACTACTAGTTGTGTAATCCTAAGCAAGTCACTTAACCCTGTTTGCTTTAGTTTCCTCATCTTAAAATGAACTAGAGAAGTAAATGGCAAGCTACTCTACTATCTTGGTCAAGAACACCCCAAATGGGATCCCAAATAATCAGGCATGACTGAAGACAACTCAACAACAACAACAATTTTTTTTTAACGGATGGATGACAAAAGGAACTGACTGGTTACTGATATCCCAGACCTATCAGCATCCCTGACTCTAGTTCTTAGATGTAGATGGCAGACGCTAGATATCCAACACAACCAAATCTCTCAATTTTACATTCTTATTATTTTTTTAATTTTCAAATCAGAATCCTAGCCTCTGAGGGAAGTAATTTTGCAGAGATATCCACTCTAAATGTGCATATCTCTTTGTCTGCTGAGGCCCAAAGGAACAAGTAGGTGGAAATTATCTAATGTCTAAAATGCCTAAATGTCTAAAACATTTATTTTCACGTGGTCCTTCCCACATAATTGACAATGTTCACATACTTATTCTTTTGTCTGCCTTTTATTGACACGTATATGCTATTCTGTAGTCAGAATACTTTGTGATCATGTGCCTCACTATAATGCCTGATAACTAACCTTTTATAACACTTTAAGCTTTGCAAAGTACCTTACATATGTCATCTCATAACAACCTTGTGAAGAAAGTGCTATTATTATCATTGTTTGACAGATGAGGAAACTGAGCCTGAAGGAAGTTAGGTGACTTGCCTAGGATAGCATAGCAAATTAGGAGTGAAGCAGGATTGAAGTGAGGTCCTCCTAACCCCAAGTCTAGCACTCTGTCTTCTTTGCTATTTAGCTGCTTCAGAGTTTGTACTCAATAGTGAATGAATTAATTATTTCCTTAATCTTTTAGGTAATTGTTGTACCAATTATGTGAAAGAGCATGTCATTAAATTATATATGCTTATTATTAAAACTGAAAAAATCAGTGGTTAAAGCTTCAGGATAACGTATATATCAGGTTCCCATCTTTTCCTTAGTCTGCCCTGATGTACTGACTTCTCTTCAGTGAGCAACAGATCAGCAACCTCAGAATGAGCCATTTTGGCATGTGTGGGTAGCACCAACACCTCTTAACAATGGTTTTTATTCCGGAAGTCCAAAAACAATACTCGAGGATTTAAGCATTCGTTTTCCCACTTAGAATTGACTTGTTCTTTTAGAGATGGATTTCTCTTTTGTGACTCATGATTGTCCTTTCCTTTTAATAGAAGGGTAAAAAAGTGTATGCAATGGGGAGTTAGATTGATAATTCATGACAAGAAATGGGAATGATAATAGGGTAGTTGCTAGACCAGGACATTTTTTTTATTATTATTAATTGATTTGTTTATTTACTTTTAGTTTACAAGATTCAGTTCCACAAATCTCTTGAGTTTCAAATTTTCTCCCTTCCCTCTGCCTGCTCTCCATGGTGACATGCAATCAAATATAGGATCTGAAAATACTTTCACATTGGACCTTAGTCTGCTTGTAAAGAAGGGTTATAACCACTGGAGTGAACAATGGCAAAGAAGAAACAAAACCAAACATGGAAAAGAACAAGAGCATGTATTTTGCTCTATTCTTTCTAGATCTTTCTCTGAATGTAGACATCTCCTTCCATCCTAAGACTTTTAGAGATGTCTTATAATTGTGCGTTGCTGAGAAGAGTCCAGTTTTAGGCCAGGCCATTATTAACCATCAAAATCCATAAATATTGTAGTTTTTAATTTAATTTGGTAAACATTTATTAAATGTGTACTATTTGCAACACTCTACATTAGGCACTTGGAGAGAAACAAAGACAATTAGACAGAGTATGACTTTGAAGAAGTAAGCCAATAGGAACTTTGCCAAGCCATTCCAAATCAAGCTGTTTGGATTAGGGAAAGTGTACCTAGTTTTTTGCATGTTGTCTTCCCAATTAGAATGTGAGTTCCTTGGAGGAAGGACTATTTTTGCATGTCTTTATAGCTTCAGAGCTTAACACAGTGCCTTGTATTTGGATGGTGTTTAATAAATGCTCGTTGATTGACTAACTGAGGTACCAGCTCTATTCCTGCTAGACATTTTAGTGTCTGTCCTTTTTACTAGCTTCATGTGTTTATTTCTTGAATGTACTAGAAAGCTGAAGGAGTGGGAGGCTGGGATGTGAACTATAGGGTTGACATGGACCAAAGAGGAAGAGGAGGAAGGAAGAAAAGAAAGGGGAAGGTAATTGGGATAGAATGATAATTTACTTATATGTACTGCTTTAAAATGTACAAAGCGTTCTAAAAACATTCTCTCTTTTGATCCCCACAACAATCCTATAAGATGGGTATATGGATAATTGTTCTCTTTTTACAGATAGAGAAACTGAAGCATGGGAGTTATTTGAGTTTTCCAGTGTTGTATAGTAAATTATTGATTCAGAGTGAACGAATGAAAAATATTTTTTTAATGTATTTATTTTTAGTTTTCAACAATCACTTTTGTAAGATTTTGAGTTCTAAATTTTCCTCCTTCCTCTACCCCAAGACAGCATGCAAGCTGATATAGGCTATACATGCAAAGTAATATTAAACATATTTCCACATTAGTCATGTTATGAAAGAAGAAGAATCAGAACTAAAGGGAAAAACAACAAAACAAGAGAAAATAGTATGCTTTGATCTGCATTCAAACTCCATAGTTCTCTCTCTGGATGTAGATGACATTTTCTATCATGAGTCTTTTGGAGTTATCTTAGATCATTGCATTGCTGAGAAGAGATAAGTCTATCAAAGTTGGTCATTGCATAATATTGCTGTTACTATGAACCATGTTCTCTTGGTTCTGCTCACTTCACTCAACATCAGTTCATGTAAGTCTTTCAAGGTTTTTCTGAAATCTGCCTACTCATCATTTCTTATGGAACAATAGTATTGCATTACATTCATATACCACAACTTGTTCAGCTGTTCCCCAATTGATGGGCATCCCCTTAATTTCCAATTCTTTGCCACTACAAAAAGAACTGCTGTCAATATTGAAAAAAAGTATTTGTTAAGTATTTACTATATACAAAGCACTTTACTAGGTGCTGGAGATACAAATATAAAAAGCAAGATAGTCCTTGTCCCAAGGAGCTCACATTCTAATAGGGAGACAACACATATCTATAGGTCTGAGCAACAAGTTAGATGGAAAATTCTTATGGTCCTTAGGGTACAACAGCAAAGGAGAAGGTAATGTAGTTCATATGATAATGTGGTTTCTTTAATTTCATTTCAATTGATCAAATCATATCCATTTCTGATGTTGAACTGTGTGACAGCATCAAGGAATTTGGTAGTAAGAACTTCGTTTTCTGGACCCTCAGCTGTTTGCTCAAGTGGCAAGGGCTATGACATATGGAGAAACAGTTGCCAAGTCACATCTCCATAAAGGTTGTTTTCTGAGACAATGGCTTTGGGACCTAGGCTGGAAGCAGAACCCATTTGGGGGGGGTGGTGGGAGGGATTATTGCCATGCCCAGGGACTTGCCCAAGAGTGACAGTTGATATTGGTGGGTGGTAGCAAGGAAAATGGGTCCCCTCTGTACATTACTTGCTCTGGTCAGTGATAACTGAAGAGCCCAAGCTGGGATCAGAGCTGGTGGTCACTGGGTGCACTACTATTCCCAAGGCTCTCGGTTTCAGTTTGATGGGCTACTTCCATTGGTATCTGAATAGTAGGTGGTCATAGAGATGATGGTACTAGCTTGACTTGCCTGGCATGTGACCCTTTCTTTCTCTGCCTTAGAGTGCCTTGCTGCTTCAGCTAGGCTGGCTTGCCTCACCTATAGGGGACATTTGGTAAGGAAGGCTGACCCCACTTCCATAGGAATTGCCTTCCTAGATGATGGCTGTGGAAGCTGAGCCAGAATGAGGACCAGTGGTCTTGGGTAGGGGAGGAGGAAGAAGAGGGAGCTGTCATTCCCAAGGATCCTGGGCTTAGTTGCCTTTCTGTGATGGTTGGTCAGCAGCGGTTAGTATTGATAACAATAATAATGATGGATAATAGCTAGCATTTATATAGTGCCTAAAGGTTGCAAAACATTTTACATGTATTATCTCATTTGATTCTCAAAAGTAACCCTGGAAGGTAAATGCTATTATTATCCCCATTTTGGAGATAAGAAAACTGAGGCTGAGTGCAATTAAAAAACTTTAGCCAAGTTACACTACTAAACAAAGTTTAGTTCTTCTGATCCCTAGTCAGAGGAAGCTAGGCAGTACAGTGGATAGAGAACTGGGTTTGGAGTCAGGAGGACCTGGATTCGAATCTTACCTCAAACACTGGCTGTGACCTTGGGTGAGTCACTTAACCCATGTTTGCCTCAGTTTCCTCATCTCTAAAGTGGGGGCAATAATAGCCTCTATCTCCCAGGGTTGCTGTCAGGCTCAAATGAGATATTTGTAGATCTCTTAGCATAACTAGTGCCCGGCATCCAGTAGAGCCTTAATAAATGCTCCTTTTCTTCCTAAGTCCATTTTTCTTTCTAATATTCTATACCGCCTGGGTTACGTGTGAGAATATGAGTTCACTGAGAAGAGTTACTTGGCCTGCTCCACATCTATGAGGAAATTTAATTATTTTCGGTAGAACACAGTAACCAGAGGCCTAGCTACTTTTTGAGCACACAGCTCTTAGAAGCAAGAAAGTTGCTTCTTAAAAAAAAAAAAAGAAAGAAAGTTGCTTCTTAAAACATATGGGAAAAGTTCGAAGATGCAACCCATTGTGTGGAGGTCTCTAGCACGTAAGGACTTAATGTTCAAATTGAATTCATTGATCCTTCTCTGCTGCCACATCAATAGACATAGCTACAGACATCATGTCCAGAAAGGGGAATGGGTTTGTTCCTGAGATTTCTTTGTTGTTGTTGTTCTTTAGTCATGTCCTGTTCTTCATGACCCAATGGACAGTAGGCACACCAGGCTCTTCTATCTTCTACTATCTCCCAAAGTCTGTCCAAGCTCATGTTCATTGTTTCCATGATGCTTTCTATCCATCTCATCCTCTGCCGTCTCCTTTTCCTTTTTACTTTCAGTCCTTTTTTTTTTTTTGCTTTTTTTGGAGGGCAGGACAGTTGGGGTTAAGTGACTTGCCCAAGGTCACACAACTAGTAAGTGTTAAGTGTCTGAGGCCGGATTTGAATTCATGTCCTCCTGACTCCAGGGCTGGTGCTCTATTCACTGTGCCACCTAGCCACCCCCACCTTCAGTCTTTCCCACAATCAGGGTCTTCTCCAATGACTCCCATCATCTCATTATGTGACCAAAATATTTAAGCTTCAGTATTTGCCCTTCCAGTGAATATCCTGAATTTATTTAAGTATTGACTGATTTGATCTCCTTGCTGTCCAAAGGACACTCAAAAGTCTTTTCCAATGCCACAGTTTAAAAGTGTCGATTTTGCAGCACTCAGCTTTCCTTATAGTCCAACTCAGCCATATATACATTACTGCTGGAAAAACCATAGCTTTGACTATACAGAGAACCTTTATCAGCAAGGTGATGCTTCTGCTTTTTAGTATGCTGTCCAGATTTGCCATAGCTTTCCTTCCAAGAAGTAAGCATCTTTTAATTTCATGGCTATAGTCACCATCTGCAGTGATCTTCGAGTCCAAGAATATAAATATAATAAATTAATAAAATATATGACCTGTCCATCTTGGATAGCCTTGTATGGCATAACTCATAGCTTCATTGAGCTATGCAAGCCCCATAGCCAGAACAAGGCAGTGATCTGGGAGGCAATTCCTGAAGTACACAACCTTAGTGAAGCCACACAAGGAGAACTGTTTTTCCTCTTTGGACTGCAGAATTTTAGGAAGGACCATCCCTGAACATGTCCGGAGGAGGATCATTGGTATTAGTGAAGAAACTGTAAAACATGGTCTTGTGTAGACTGAACTTTGGAACTGGAGATTTTGCCCTAGAAAAGAGAAGACATGAGAGGTGGGGAAACATGCTATCTGCCTTCAAGTATTTAATAGTCTGTTATACGGGAAAGGGATTAGATTGGTTCCACTTGGCATCTGAAGCAGACCTAGAAACAATGTGCAGACACTGCAAAGAAGCCGATTTCATTTTAATGTAAGTTCTAACTGTTAAGAGTTGAGCACAAGTGGAATGGAATGTCTCAGGAAGTAGTGAGTTCACCATCACTGGGGTTCTTCAGGTGTGGGCTAGAGAATCACTTATCAAAGCTGCTTTAAATGAGAAGAGTCACTTTAACTACCCCACTTAATAGGGAAATTCAACCATTTTCAGCAAAACAGAGTAAGGAGAAGCACAGCTGTTTTTGAGCATACAGAGTTTAGTAGCAGGATGCATGTAATAAATATCTATGTGGTTAATAATTGATAAGATAATGATATAAACTGGCCTCTTATAGCACGTTATAGTTTGCAAAGTGTTTTATGTACATTATCTAATTTTTGACTCAATACAGTTCTGTAAGGTGGGTACAATAAGTATCTACCCCTGTTTTTCAGCTAAGGGTTATGTGATTTCCCACTGGTCACATCACTACAAAATATCGGAGGCAGGATTCACAGACTTTGTGAAGGAAGGGACAGAATGATGGATTTGAAGAATGGGAGAGACTTCAACAGTTGGCCATGAAAAAGGGGAGAAGAGTTCATTCTAAGTGTGGGAGATAGCATGAGCACAAAGGCAAGAGAGGATAGAACGAGAATAGGGATGGAGAGTGGTCCACTTTGGGTGGTGGAGAGTCCCTATGAATTTAGTGGCAAGATACCAGTACCATCTTAGGAAGATGACTTGGCCCAAGGTTTTAAAGAAGATGATTTCTGAGATTTTTTCCAAGTCTGAGATATTGTAATTCTCCAGGCAACGTTAGGTTTTTAGAGTATACTATGAACTATTAATAGCTTATGTTGTCCCCAGGAGTATTATAAAAGGCCTTACAGGTTTAAATTAATTGAATTTAAGTTGGAAGAGGCTCTAGAAATAGTCTATTCAAACTCTTCATTTTATAGATGAGAAATCTGAGACCCAGAGAAATAAGTGACTTATCTAAGGTCAAACTACTAGTTCAGGGCAGAACCACGATTAAAATGCAGCCCATTTGGCTCAAAGTCCGGTGTTCTTCTCATTATGCAAGGTCACAACTTGGAAAATACTGGACTTTTAAAATTTTTGGTAGGGTAGTTAGACAATATGCCATGTTTGAACTTTTGTTGTTTTCTAACCCTATCCCTACCACTGGTTAGAACTATTCTTTCTTTGAAATTTAGAATCTAAGAAAGTTGGAAGAATGTTGTTACACCTTTGTGTAAAATATGTAGTTTTCCTTTGAAAACACACATATGGAACTGGAAGGCACATTAGAGATCATCTATCCCAATGGTATCAAATTCAAATAGAAATGCAAGCTGCATATTGACATTTTGGAAAACCACAAATAAGCATTATCTATGTTGCATTGTATTCTTATTTATTTTGTTAAACATTTCCCAACTGCATTTTATTCTGGTTGGCCAGGAGTTTTGTGTCCCCTTCCTTAGTAACCTGGTTGGCTCCAAGTTTGAGACCTCTGATCTAGTCCTTCTAGTTTTACAGATGAAGAAACTAGGACCTAGGAAGGCTAAATAACTTCTCCTGGATCACATTGGTAATACACAGCAAAGTAGAATTCAGAAGTCTGACCAAGAAATACTTGAAGAAAGAAAGTTAATTTCACACAGTGTAAATGGCAGAAGAGAAACAGGTATCTCTGAGATTCTTTACTGCATCAAATCGTTCTTGATATTAAGTTCTTTCATAGGTGTATCAATTGACCATTAAAAAACGCTACCTTTTGGGGTAAATGATGTTAGGAACAAGAATGGGAAAGAAATCCTAAGATCAAAAAGAACTCCAAGCAACAAAGCTTGAGTTGTTTCACATGTGTGTATACCTATATGTGTGTACACATATGCACATACATGTTTGTCTTTGTCATATATCAGTAACATATGCACCTTCATCAATGGATGGACAAACTTGCAAATGTTAGTGGTATCCAGTATGGCCTAGTAGAGTGATTTGTTGTTTGTCCTTCTCAAAGAGGACCATGACATCAGGGAGGTGATGCCATGACATGTAAGTGACTTGGATTTGAGGGAGATCTGTGCCAAGTCACCAACCTCACCTTCTCCTCTGGAGCCATCTGGGTTCAGTGGCAAGATATAGATCAGGAGGATTGGAGATGGCCCTGGATGCAGTGTAAGACCTTGGCCTTTTTAAGCTAAGGTCTTTAACGATGCCCATTCAGTGATTTAGGCTAGGTAAGAAATGAGACTGAGAATGGCCTATTTTATCTAGTTAAAAAAACAAATCAATCTGGGAGGAAAAGACCCTCAGGTTTTCTGACCAAAAAAAACCAATTGCTATTTACATTCACTCTGAGGCAATATGGTTCTTAACAATGACATAGTTGGGCTTGGCCTGGGACCTACTGTTGGCCAATCTATGAGAACCCAAGAGATTTTGGTTTAATGCCCAGTCCTTAAGAAAAAAAAAGTTTCAGTGATCAAAATTTACATTCTTTTAGGCAAAGCAGCCCCTGGTAAGGGGGTCATAGAGTACTATGCTTAGAGTAAAGGAGACTTTGTTTCAAATATTGCCTCTGATATTTACTAGTTGTATAAGCATGGATGAGGCAGTCCTCTAAGCCTCAGTTTCCTTCTCTGTAAAATGGGTACAATACTTTTAATACCTTCCTTGTAGGGTGACTGTGAGGATCAAATCAGAAAACTTATGTAAAATATTGCACAAACTTTAAAACACTATATACATGTCAGTTGTTATTGTACTTATCACTAAGTTGCCACCTGCTTCCAGGTTTCAACACTGTAGTCTGTGAGGGAAATATTTCCTTGTCTAACTTTGCCCTCTCTCCTGATCTCCACCTTCACATCTCCAATTGCCTAGTGAACTAGATCTCCTGTAGACATCACACACTTCACTTGTCCAAAGCTGAACTCGTTATCTTTATCTAGCCCATACCAAACTGCCCTCTTACCACCTACCACCACATCAGTCCGGCTGAAACCTTCTCTGTTACGCCCGAAATCCAATCTTTTGCCAACCTCTTGTACGTGGCCCCTTTCCTCTAACACCACAACCACCCTGGTACAGACTCTCATCTCCTCACTCCTGGACTATGGCAATACCTTGCTGCTTGTTCTCTCTTCCTGGAGTCTCTCCCCTCTCCCATCAATACTCTACTCAGCTGTCAAATTGGTCTTCCTAAAATAAAGGTTGAAACACATCATTCCCTTTATTCCCAAAACTCTCCTGGCTCACTGTCACCTCCAAGATGAAATAAAAAGCCCTGTTTGGCATACAAAGCCCATCAAAACCCAGCCCCTTCTTCCCTTTCCAGTCCTCTTACACTTTGCCCCACCATGATTTTAGATATTTGTAAAGTACTTAGCACAGTTTCTGGCACATAGTTAGTATTTAATAGTGTACTTGTTTCCGTCCCCTGCTCTTCCCTTCCATGTACTCTGTTATCCAGAGACTCTGGCCTCCTTGCTGTTCCTAGCCCCTAAAACTCCCTTTCCTGACTCCAAATCATTTTTATTAACGGTCCTGGTGAAACTCTATGTCAGTGGTTCTCAACCTTCCTAATGCTGCGACCCTTTAATAGTTGTATGTGGGCATATCTGCATGTGGGTGGGACCCAACTGGAGCAGGATAGAGGAGTGGTGTCTTGGTTCCTAAGACCATCGGAAATATGTGTTTTGCCATGGTCTTAGGCGACCCCTGTGAAAGGGTCATTCGACCTCAAAGGGGTCACGACCCACAGGTTGAGAATCGCTGCTCTATGCCTTCTTCTGGGCCTCCTGGCTTCCCTGGCTACCTTCAGGTCTCAGCTAAAATCCCACTTTTTCCCAGAAGCCTTTCCTGATTCCCCTTAATTCTAATGTATTCCCTCTGCTTATTATCTCTAATCTGTCTTGTTTGTACATAATCATTTGCATGTTGTCTCCCCCATTAGACTGGGAGCTCACTGGGAGCAGAAACTGGTTTTTGCCTTTCTTTATACCCCCAGAACTGTGCACAGTGCCTGGACCATAGTAGATGCTTACTCAGTTTCTGTTGAATGATCGATTCACTATGTCATACTATTTTCATAAGCATTTTCTCATGCTACCCATAGATATCAATTAGGAAATATTTTATTTACTTGTCATTTGTTTATATTTTACTCCTCGCCTTTGTTGTGGTCCTCCTCATCCTCCTCATTATTATCATCAAGCTATTTACTTGTGGAAGCACCTGCTTACAAATAGAGATAGACAGATTATCATTCAGAGCTGACTCTTCTGTGAAGATAAATTAGGCACTGTTCCTGCCCTCATGAAACTTACAGACTGGTAGAAGGAGTTTGCCATAGTTGATGATTTTTCAGTTATTGTTTTTCAGTCACCGCTGACTCTTTGTTACCCCATTTGGGGTTTCCTTGCTAAAGATACTGAGGTGGTTTGCCATTTCCTTTTCCAGCTTATTTTACACTTGAGGAAACTGATGTAAACAGGGTTAATGACTTGACCAGGGTCACGCAGCTGTAAGTGTCTGAGACTGGATTTGAACTCAGAAGATGAGTCTTGCTGCCTCGAGGTCTGGCACTCTATTTACTGTACCACCTAACTACCCTTCATCTTTCATAGTCCTTCCTAAATATATCCCTGCAATTCTGTGGCAATGCTTTTTTCTTTCCAAACTCTATTTCTTCAGAGATGCCATAAATTATGGTGTCTTGATTAATTTCTTACTTTGCATTGCCTTGGAATTATTCCATTCTCCCATCTAAGTGCATATAAGTCCATCCATTTCAACTCACAAATACTTATTAAACATATACTTTGCAAAGGGCACCATACTATGTGCCAGAGATACAAAGATGAAATCAGACATAATCTCAGTCCTCAAGATATTGCAGTTTTAGAGGACAGAGAGAATGTGTCCATCTATAATGGCAGTATAAAGTACATAATATGAGTACCATGAAGTTCACACATAATACTCTAAGAAATTTCAAGGAAGTCAGATCACTGCCAGCTAAATGTATCAGGGAAATGTTCAAGGAAGGGGTGATGCATGAGTTGAGTCTTGACAGAAGGAAAATGTTTCAACACAAAGAGATGGGGATGGGCTTAGGTGTCGATCTTAAACATGGAGAACTGTTAAAACAAAAGCATGGCAACAAAAGATGACAAGATCAGAATGAGAGTGAGGAATAAAAAGGGCATGAGGAATACTCCCATGATAGAAGGCTGGGAAAGTGGGTCAGAGACTCATTGCAGAGGGCTTTAAATGCCAAGCTAAGGAGCTCATACCTGTCAGCAATCTCCTTTTCCTGTTTCATCCTCTTCTTTTCTTCTTTAAGAGTTTATGTGTCATGAAGTCAGAGTTTATGGTTGTTCAAAATACATCTGTAGAGCAGGACCAGCCTAGCGTACCTAAAAATGATGACAAATATCATACCAACATAAATCGTTTCCACCTGAGGGTATTAAGTCAGGTGGAGAAATTGAAAGCAGCTTCACATATAAAGAACAATAACATATGAGCAAAATGACATCTATGGAAGTGGAGAATAGCTTTGCTAAGATGGAAGAAAGATTCTCTAGGGAATCCTCATTGTAGCCTTATACTTTCACACAATTCACCCAGAGAAGTTATAGATACCTTTTACATCAATAGAAATAATAATAATGTTGACAGTAATAGCTCATATTTGTGTATCACATCATAGATTTAAAAGTATTTTCTTTTTCATAAAAGTTTATGAACTAACTAGCTGGCACTAAAGACACTAAGTACCTCCTCCAGGGTCACAAAGTGATAGAAACTTGAAACTACATTGTTTAACTCCAGATCCAAGACCACTTTCATCATACAATGTGACCTCCACTACAGTGCAATAAATAGAGTTATCAACTTGAAGTCAGAGAGACAAACACCCTTTCTGTTGCATACTGACTGACTTGCCATAGGAGGTGCTTGATAAATGCTTATTGATTGATTGATTGATTACTTTGGTATTGCCTCAGGTCCCACCTGACTTTATGATCCAAGGCAAGTCATTTAACCTCTTAGTGCCCCAAAGCAACTTTCTAAAACTATAAATCGTAGAATAAATACCAATCTACTGTTAGAAGAGTTTCCTCACTAGGAGTATCCTATACCAGAGAAATTATAAGCATAGGTCCAGCTTGCCTCCCCACAAAAAAATGGAAGATTGAGATTCTCATTCATGTATACTGTCTTTCAGTTATTGGACCATTGCTCAATTCAGTGGGCCATACAGAAAAACAAAAACTTTGTCATGCACCTGTCCCTTCCATCTGCTTTAATATTTTCAGATTTTCTTATACTGATATGTTGCATTATAGTCCCAGCTGTAAGCCTTCATTTATTTATGTACCTACTTATTTATTCATCCATCCATTTACTTATTTAGCTGATTATTTATTTATTTATTTATGCATATTTAAACCTAAAAATTCATCATTACAGTAATGTTTAAATAGGGCCTTACCATCTGCCCTGCCTTTGTACTCTTAAGGATCATTGCGCCTTACTACACGACCTGCTATTGTGCCCCCTGGACCCTTGAACATTGCCATCTTGCCCAACAGCTGAACCCTTAAGACCTTGGGACCTTGCCATATGCCCTGCTACTGTACCCTAAAAAATCACTGTGCCCTTTCCATTCTCCACCCTGTAACTGACTTCTGTATTTTCTCTCTCCTCAATGAAAAATGGGAGCTTTTTGAGAGCAGAGACTGTCTTGCTTTTCTTTTTGTAACTAGTGCTTAGCACATAGTAAACGTTAATTTTTTCCACCTCATTCATTCAGTCAGTTAAAACCACTGCCACTCATCAATGTTTTAAAAAATGAAAAGGTACAAGCCGATGTTCTAGTTTGCCACTTGTCTCATTTGTTAAAGTCTATGAGGTGAAAAGCAGGAACCTGGAAATTTTAAATAAATCTCAACCACAAAGAAAAAAAATCTTTGTTTTTTTATTTAGTGAAACCAGCCCAAATCATACACTGTATTTCACCTTCTCCCTCTTTTTCCTTGGTGAATTTAAAGCAATAATTGCCTCCTGCTAAAATCTTTTATAAATTGTTTTGTTTCCAATTACAATATTTGATCTGAGTCACAGTAAAATGTAATATATTTGTCTCTTTAAAACTTCTAACTAATGAAATGTACCCTGGATAGTCTTAGAATTGTCATTGGCTCTGGCTCCTGCCTATTAAGACACTGACTTGTTCAGGGTGATAGGATATATACCCCTTTTCCAAACTGGGAGTGGGCAGGGTAGTTTGGGACCACTTCTTTGGGGATCTTATCTTTTATCTTCCCTCCCTTCAGTTTCTACTTGCTCATCATTGCATCCACCCCCACTCTAATCTACATGTTTTTGGCAGCAAACTCCGTGTATTGTTCTGTGAAGTTTTACACTCTATGGTGATAACTTAGCAGGAGACTGACCCACGAGTGGTCTATTTTAGAGCCTCATATGTAGGTCTCCAAGCAACGTCTGGGAAGGTTTAGAGGATTCTCTCAGCCAATGTTTAAAGTCTCAGACAAGATGAATGGAAAGGAGGGAATCTGCCAGTGTTGTTCATGTAAGAATATGAAGCCCCTGCCAGCCCTGCTCCAGAGGAATTCTGTCCAAAGAAATCAACTATGTAAATATTTGGGCAGCAGTCTCCAGCTGAGATTTACTGCTCTGTATGGATGTCAAAGGTAGCTGTAAAATCCTGCCTTAATGCAGAACACTAAGAGCCCTAGTGCTCTTGCAGCAACATTTTTTGGAAATTTGTTTTATATTCTTCTAAACTGGAATGAGGGCTGACCACCCTCATGAGTCTGCTTGTTTTCCAGATCTAGCAGCTTGTTCGTTGGATCTGCTCTGCTATTATAATGCCTCAGACTTGATTTAAGGAAGATATTCTTTTTTAAAATTTTTAACATTTTTATTTTAAGTTTTGAATTCTAAATTCTATCCCCCCATCCTGAGACAGTAAGCAGGTGTAGGTCAGGCATGTGCAATTATGTAAAACATTTCCCTATTGGTCATTTTGTACAAGAAGAGTCAAATAAAGAAAACAAATGAAAGAAAGTAAAAATAGCAAGCTTCAGTCTGTATTTATTCAATATTCTTTCTCTGAAGGTAGACAGTATACTTCAACATTAGTCTTTTGGGATTGTCTTGAATCATTGTATTGCTGAGAACAGCTAAGTCATTCACAGTTCTTCATCTGGCAATTGCTGTTACTGTGTACAACATTCTCCTGGTTCAGTTCACTTCACTGTGCATCAGTTCATGTAAATCTTTCCGGTTTTTCTGACATCATTCTGCTTGTCATTTCTTACAGCACAATGATATTACGTTACAACCATATACCACAGTTTGTTTAGGCATTCACTGATTGATGAGGATCCCTTTGATTTCCAATTCTTAACCACCACAAAAAGAGCTACTATAAATATTTTTGTACAAATAGGTCCTTTTTCCTTTCTTTGGTTGTCTTTGGGATATAGACCTAGCAATGGTATTGCTGGATCAAAGGGTATGCACAGTTTAAGAGCCCTTTGGACATAGTTCCAAATTGTTCTCCAGAATGATTGAATCAGTTTACAACTCTACCAGCAATACATTAGTGTCCCAGTTTTCCCACATCTTCTCCAACATCCAACATTTTCATTTTTTGTCATAATCGCCATTCTGATAGGTGTGAGGTGGTACCTCAGACGTGTTTTTCTTTGCATTTCTCTGAGCAATAGTGACTTAGGACATTTTTTCATGACTATAGATAGCTTTGATTTCTTTGAAAACTACCTGTTCATACCCTTTGACCATTTATCAATTGAGGAATGACTTGTATTTTTATAAATTTGACTCAGTTCTCTATATATTTGAGAAATGAAGTCTTTATCAGAAATACTTGTTGCAAAAAAAATTTCCCCAATTTTCTGCTTTCCTTATAATTTTGTTTGCATCAGTTTTGTTTGTGCAACAACTTTTTAATTTTATATAATCAAAATTATCTATTTTCTATTTTGTAATGCTCTTTATATCTCCTTTGGTTCTAATTTCTTCCCTTATCCATAAATCTAACAGATAAACTATTCCACGCACTCTTAATTTGCTTATGGTATCACTTTTTATGTGTAAGATATGTACCCATTTTGATCTTATTTTGGTATACAGTGTGAGATGTTGGTCTAACCCCAGTTTCTGCCACACTGTTTTCCAGTTTTCCCTGAAGTTTTTGTCAAATAATGAGTTTTTGTTCCAAAACAGATCTTTGAGTTTATCATATGACTATGGTCATTTACTGTAATGTAATTTGTACCTAATCTATTCCACTGATCCTCCACTGTTTCTTAGCCAGTATCAGATTGTTTTGATAATTACCACTTTATAATACAGTTTGAGATCTCATGTGACTAAACCACCTTCTTTTGCATTTTTAAATTGATTCCCTTGATATCCTTGAGTTTTTGTTCTTCCAGATGAATTTTGTTATTATTTTTTCTAGCTCTATAAAATAATTTTTTGATAGTTTGGTTGGTACGGCACTGAATAAGTAGATTAATTTAGGTACAATTATCCTCTTTATTATATTGGCTCAGCCTACCCATGAGCAATTAAGGTTTTTGTAGTTGTTTAGATCTGACTGTATGTGAAAATGTTTTCTAGTTGTGTTCATATAGTTCCTGGGTTTGTCTTGGCAGATAGACTCCCATAAGGAAGATATTCTTGAAAGAGCCAGAGATTGCAAATACTTCCTTTGAAATTTGTTATAATTAGAAATCTGTGTTCATTGTCCTTTGGGGCAATGAGGCACATTACAGTTGTGCTAATATTTTCTAGCAGGTTCTGAAATGACCAAATGATCATAAAAACTTACATTTATATGGAATCACAGAGTTTACAAAATACTTCCCTCACAACTATCCAAGAGTTCATGGCTTTAGGACCTGGATCCCGGATCTTCTGACTGCAAATCTGAAAGGCAGCATGGTTTAATGGGAAAGAATGCTAAAGTTGGACTAGGAGCTTAAATCCCTGTTGGTACTTTTTGTTGTTGTTGAGTCATTTCAGTCATGTCTTACTGTCTGTGACCCCATTTGGGGTTTTGTTGGCAAAAATACTGGAGTAGTTTGTCATTTCCTTCTCTAGATTTGAATGCAGGCTCTCCTGACTCTAGGACCAGCACTCTGTCTACTGTACCACCTATTGGTGGTATGCCCTATTGGTATTCTTACTAGCCATGATTCCCTAAATAAATCACCGCCCCATACCTGCATTTCCTCATCTATAAAATGTTTGCAGTACCCATCTCATAGGATTATTATGAGGAAAACACTTTGCAAATCTTAACATGCCTTTAAAACTGTGAGTTATTATTAAAGTGATTTTCCTTACATCACAATGGCTAGATTAGCCACCCAAATGACTTAAGGAAGCTGTTTTAACATTGTGGTTCAAAGGATTCCAAAGGTATCCAGTGATATATATGGAGTGTGGTACCACTTATCTCAAAAGAGGAAGGAAGAGGATGAACACAAACCGAATGGTTTCTGGGAAGGAAAACCTGTCCCCTAACAATGCTTACTTATGTGGCAGAATGTACCCATTGCTAAAGACCGCAAATTGTCAGCTGTGTGCTGTGTATGGTTTATGTGGTTATGTAGTGAAGAATAGACATGCTTGTGTGCACATGCAAGAAGTACGTAGTTTAGGGGGAGCAGTTAGAGATTTGCATGATTAGGCAGCTAGGGGGTACTGTGGCTAGAGCAGAACTCTGGGCCTCTAACCCGGCAGACCAGAGTGAAAATCCGGCTTCAGACACAAGCTGTGTGACCCTGGCTTAGTCACTTAACCACTACCTACCTTCAGTTCCCTCATCTGGAAAATGAGGATGACAACAGCACCTACCTTCCTGGATGAGGGTCAAATGAGACTATTTTTGTCAAGTCCTTAGCACAGTGCCTGGGCTATAGTAAGTGGTTAATCATGCTTGTTTCCATCCTCCCTGTTCCTATAAGTCATATATTAGATAATCACCCCTGGAATACATGTAAATATGCATGTGGATCATATGTATTGTTCCTTCGCGACTTCTAGTTGTGGTTACCTCTCTCCACTTGGGCAGATCATAGCTTCTCTACTACTTGTTAAATAGTCTTTGAGAATTGTGTGTCTGAATATTTCATCACCCTGCCGCCAGTCTGGTGAAATGCCTCTTTGAACCTCTAATAAAAGTAACAAGCATTAAGTTTGGCAAAGTACTTTGCATACGTTTCCTCTTTTTATCTTCACAACCACCTTGTGATATAGGTGCTAATGTTATCTTCATTTTATAGATGGAGATACAGATGGGATGGGGGGGCAACAAGGGAGGGAAATGAGAGTGTACAGCTACCTGAAAAGCAGTCAGGGTCCTCAGTGCATACAGGAAGTTGAGTGGAAGGAAGATTTGAGTGAACGGAATACCATTGTACCATAAGAAAAGATGAAAAGGTTCCAAAAGACATGATAAGATTTAACCAGTGATTCAGAGTGAAATAACCCAAAAGAACAATTTATACAAAACAACAACATTGTAAAGACAAACAACTTCAAAAGGCTTAAGAAATGATCAATGATCAGAGGACTGATGGTGAAACATTCTATCTTCTTCTGACAGAGACATAATAGACTCAAGATGTAGAATGAGAAGTATTTTGGGGACACGGTGTATCAGCAAGCACCCTAGCATACCCAGGATGGCTGCTAGCACAGGTTCTTAGATCTGCTTTTCTAAAGGAAAGCAACTCAAAATGGGTTAACAATCTCACTTTAATCA
>CM053585.1:427482853-427500058 GCA_028646515.1 Pseudochirops corinnae
ACCATGAGTTTTTGTTTTTTTTAAAATCTCTGTGGGGCCCTGCTTCCAGAAGGGAAAGCTCTGTCCCAAATCGCTGGGGTCCTCCCGGCTGCCGTAGACTTCCGGCTGACTGGATAATGAAGACTCCAAGACCAAGGCCCAAGACGACGATCCGGATCCAGGCCGCTCAACGCGAGAGCCCTGGCCTGAAAACAATCGCTCAGTCTCCCTGCTGTCTGCAGGCCGCAGCGGCAAGCTACAACTCAGAGGCGGGTGCAAAACCTCTGCCTTTCGCTTTTCCGCTCTGGAGACCTTTTGGCTGGATGCTTATCTCCCCCTTTGGCAATCCCCACTTGCAGCTGTGTAATCCCTCACCAGAGAGCTTTCTCTGCTTCTTCAGCCCAGCCGCCCCCGGGGCACAGCCTCGGCTTCAGGCCAGGCTGGTTTCGGTTTGCAGCGCTGATATGGTTCCTCGTAGCCGAGCTGACTTTAGTGGGAAGTAACCTTGTGTGCGCTTTGGGATTGTAGGTTTGGTTTAGAGTCCTATTTTATGGGTATTTTGGGGTGGCTATGTGAGAGCTGTGATGTGTCGCTGCTGCTAGGCCGCCATCTTGGCTCCGCCCCCTTAAAATGTTAAATAATGTGACTTATTATCACTGCTTTTGTGGAAAATAATAATATAATTTTATTTTTATTTTAGACTACGTGTATACATGTTTGATTTTGCCACAACTAAAGTACATGGATTACCTTATGTATATAAAATTTTTAAAAGTCTAATCAATTAAACCTACTTGGACACTTCCGTTTCCAATTCAAAGGTGGTTCACCTTATGTATCTGAAGACTATTACTTCATAGTACCTTTATGTTGATTCTGACAAGGTAATAAAGTGAGTTTTGTGTCTAGGCTTTTGTATACCCTAATTGTGTGTGTGTGTGTGTGTGTGTGTGTGTGTGTGTATGTGTATTACTTTTAAAACCCCTTTCAAACATACTGGGTACTTTCTTGTAATCAGTCATCTAGTTTCTAGTATAGTGCTTTGTAGATAGTGGGTGTTTAATGAATGCTTATTCCGTTGAATTTTATTAAGAATGTTTACTTTTAATATCTTATTTTAATGGATTTCTCTTGTTTCATATCACTTTATGCATGAATATATACCTTCTCCTCCATCCTCTGACATTCATCCTTTGTAACAATGATTTTAATAAGAAAAGAAAAACTAGCAGTTCAGCAAAATTATTCAATGTGTTATGTCTGACAGCATAAGCAATATTCCAAACCAAGAGTCCCTCCTCCCATCTCTGTAAAGAGGAGAGGCACATGGAGAAATCTTCATTGACACTTTTGTATTTTAGCAGTATTATGGTAATTGATATACATAATTATGGCATTGAAGCAATGAAAGACCCTAAATCATCTTAAGATTAAATTATGTTCATTTTAGTTACATATTTTATTGCATTCTAATTCTTACAAAATTGGCAATCCATATCAGGGACAAACATACAGCTTTTTTTTAGATCATATAATTTGATTAAACAGAATATCACAATCCATGACCATGTCAGATAATAAGAGTTTAAACTATGGTTTTAAAGTTATGTATCTCAATACTATTCCAAAGAGGAGTCAAGAAGGGAAAAAAAAATGTTATAATTGGATCTTTTTTAAACAAAGAAACTAAACTTCAGTGAAAATAAGGTTATATCAAAAGTTGATGATCTGTTTTGAAAGTGGAAAGCAGATCTCTTATGTATATATGACTGTCCCATTAGGCCACAGGGCCTTTCCTTAGGCATTTCCCTAAAAAATTCCAAATCAAGTCAACACAGGGATTTTTTTTTCTACCCTAGTCCAGCTGTTAGATGACAAAATGGCAATCTGTTAATTCCTATGTTAACAGATTTTAGAATATTAAAACGTTACTTTTGAAGGGTTTTAGCAAAGGCCTTATTCTTTCTGTAGAAACAAATATACATTTAGTTTTATTTTATTACTTAAAAAAACTAACAATGTATGAACGACCAATTGTATTTGCATAACTAAACCAACTCGGCTAATTAAAAACATAGGAAGGTTCAGTGATTTTGCGAATGTAATTTGGACAAATCCATTCAATTTATTAACAAATAAATGGTTCATATTACTCTTTCCCAATCTCTTCTTCCTCTAAGACGCTAAACCTATCAGCCAGTAGACTATTAGCTCTCTGAAGGCAGGGAAGTTTTCTCTCCATCTCTCACCCTTGCCCTTTTTGGAATGGTTTTTGTCTTTCACCCTCCTTCCCTCCCTGCCCCCCCTTGCTCAGCACAGTCTCGCACACAGTAAGCACTTAATAAAGGAACTAATAACAGAACTCCAAATTCTACTTGACCTGGAAAAAAACTAAACCTCACAACCTAAACCCTAAGAAAATGATCCTATGTCTTATAAACAAACCCCAGAGTAATTATGAAATTGAATTTCTAAAGTCAAAGTAGATGCAACTTGACCTAAACACTCCAGATGTTTAATAAAAATCATGCTTGATTTTTAATTAATATATAATATTAGCTGGGTAGCACAGTGTATAGACGGCTGAACCTGGAGTCAGGAAGACTCATATTCCTGAGTTCAAATGTGGCTTCAGACTTACTAGCGGTATGACCCGGGGTAAGTCACTTAGCCCTGTTTGCTTCAGTTTCTTCATCTGGAAATGGAGAAGGAAATGGCAAACCACTCTAAGTATCTTTGCCAAAAAACCCCAAGTGGGGTCATGAAGAGTCACACATAATTGAAGTGACTGAGCAATAATGAATTATATTATATGCATGTATAATGTTACATGTACTTGATATGTAATAAACACAGTAAATAAAAGAATTCAACAAATGCCAATTTTCTGTCTTGGAATTAATGCAATTAATCCCCCCCATTTATGCAATTAATTTTCCCCCATTAATGCAATTAATCTTCCCCCAAACCCAATTGTTTTGATATACACAGTCAGTAGATTTAAGGATTCAGGATTTTTACCAAACTTCCTGCTCTGATTCATCCTTCACTGATTCTCAGAACAATTCACAAACCTGGGCCAGGGCTCACTAGTGCTTCAGAGGTAATATTATTTTTTCTTTTGCCTCATACAAGCTAGGATCTGGACTCTATGACCCAACCCTCCTTTCCTTTGGGCTCTAAACCCTCTACTCCAGTAGAATATAAAGATGTTATTTCATTAAAATTTTTTTTTTGTTATTTTATCCCCAGTTACCTAGCACAATGCCTAGAAGCACTTAATATGTACTAGTTGAATTGAAAGGAATCCATTTCCCAAGTCCCCCAATGCTTGACCCTCCTGCTGACTGTAGTTTTGTCTCTCCCACTCCCAGAAACAAGGGGAATCCATTTCTTTGTCAAAGCTGTCAGAGATGGTTTCAGTGGAGGATATCGTTTCATTTTAGTGAACCTTAAAATAACAACAGAGCCCTTAAGATGGGTGGAATTCTCAACATTTGGTTCATCAGATTAATGATACTGGTGAAGTTGAGATTGTGAACACCAAAGACAACTTTTACTCTCTAGTGAGAGTAATTGTTGAGTCATGAATGGTTTTCTTTGATTGCAGGTCTGGCTGAGGATAGAAGCCCCAAGTCATTGTGGTGTGAGGCAGTGCAGCCGAAGCCATGTCTGAGATGCCAGTGGTAATGCCTATATTCTACAATTCCTAACAGGTGGCACACATATGGAAGGGACGGTGGTGAGGTCCCAACTGTGGCTTTTTAAAAGGTGCATCACTCTGGAAAGGGCCATACTTTGAGCTTGTTGTCCCTCAATTATTTTTTAGTTGTGTCCAACCCATTTAGGGTTTTCTTGGCAAAGACACTGGATTGGTTTGCCATTTCCTTCTCCAGCTCATTTTACAGATGAGAAAATGGAGGCAAAAATATTTAAGTGACCTGTCTAGGGTCACACTTAAATGTCTGAGGTCAGATTTGAATTCAGGTCTTCCTGACTCCAGGTCTGGCCCTACTATGCCACCTAGCTGCCTCTATACTTTGAAATAGGTGTCAGCTAATACCTGCCTTCCAAAGGACTGCATGTTGGTGATGAGTAGTAGAGAGCAATGACAGAGGGCAGGCCTCTGGTATGGAGTTGAAGGAGAGAAACCCAGCACTGATGGGGAGGGTGGGAATAATTACAAACTTCATCTACTTTACAATTGTGCCTAAAGTCAACCCGTCATATCACCCCAAATCATTTCAGTAGTTTATCACCTCTAACTTAAACAGTGGAGAAATTTCTTAACTGGGGAAAGTGCCCAAACTAGCTGAAAGTGCATAAATAAAGACATCTTGATGCACATTCACACATTGAAACTCTGGCTTATAATTCAGCAACCTGGCAGCATTGCTTCTGATATGGATATGAAAATACATATACGAGTAGGTTTCTTCTAAGGGGTTATGATCATTTTGAGTAAGTCTTAAAAATGATAGCAAGAAATGTGATGTCTTCTCTCTGGATCTTCCTGTCTGATTTCAGACATGGTGTTATCACTCTCTAGCACAGGGGTGGCGAACCTGTGACCTTGAGGCTACATGTGGCCTTTAGGATTTGTTCTGCGAAGTTTGGATTCAGTCAAAGGGCCACACTTGAGGAGCTAGGGGGCCACATGTGGCCTCAAGGCCACAGGTTCTCCACTCCTGCTGTAGAACAAGCTCTGTCTTGTCTTCCAGTAGCACAGATGGGATGGGACAGTAGACCAGGAGTTATGGGAAATGGGTTCATGGTGTAGCTATACTGGGTAACAACCATGTAACCTTGGGTAGGTTGCCTAAATTCCATGGGCTGTTTCTTTATCTGTCAAGTAGATAATAATATTTGAATTACGTCTCTTTAGGTGCTTTGCAAACTGTAATGTACTACAGAGAGATAAGTGGAGCTGCTATTATAATTATCTCAAATAGATATAACTGTCATTAAAAAAAAGGTACCAGTTTCCCTTCTTATTTATATGAATTAAGGATATGGGAACTAACATCTTTTGTCTATAGTCTCTCTTCCCCCCATCAATGGAAATGTTTTGTATACCATGTGCAAGTATCTCATAGGAGAATAGCCGTAGTATATCCAGATACACTAGCAAACCTGGCCCAAGATAATTACCGTAGACATAGTGTGGAATACTGGACATAACTTCATTGCAAACAATTACAATTGTGATATTTTGTATGAGGGCTGAGCAAGAGAGTGGATAGAAAGCCAGCCTCAAAGTCAAAGGAGACTAAATTCAACATACAGTTACTGATTCTGGGCAAGTAATCTGTCATCTCAACACTATATACAACTCTCTATGACGTTTTCTATATTAATGAAACCACAGGTTCCATCTCTATCTCTATTACTAAACTTGTGATGAGAGACAGTATGACACAGCAGATAGAGGGCTAGCTGGGAAGTCAGGAAAACTTAGATTCAAGCACTATTTCTGACCCATCCAAGCTGTGACCATGGGCAAGTCATTTAATGGTTCTCTCTGCCATAGACAACTAAGACTAAAAATTGCATATGAATTTCTGATTTGCATCAATGAAAGGAGTTTTCATGTTGAGGGATTTCCTTAAATTAAATCACAATCCTACCTCTACCCCTAAATAAGTATGTGTATATATATATGTAACATATCTGAAATATGTGGAATGCTATGAAATTTAATCTGTATTAAGTTCAAGATTTATGTATCATGAGGTTTAATGAAAGCCCACATAATTTAACCCTTGTAAGTAAATCACATGCGCTGCCTATGCTTGGTCACTTACAAATCTCATTGTCTTAAATCCCCAACCTCCACTTTGAGTGGACTGTGCATTCTCTAATGATACTCTGTTATCTGTCTGTGATTTACCTGAGTGAAAATGCAAGTCTACTTGTGAGAGACCCTGTCTGTGTTCCACAGACACATTATGACTTGAGTAATGACACATTATTGACTTGAAATGTATGCCTGTGAAGAATGATAATTAACTACCTGAAGGTGCTCTGAATTTCAACATTTTTTCCCAAACCCCACTATGTGACAGCTCATAATATACCATGCATTATGATATGACATATCGTCTCCCCTGATTCCACATATCCAGATGTAAATGTCACTTTTCTGTCTACCTGGGAGGTACCCTACAGTAGAATAGCAACTTATAATCAGTGAAAGCATCTGAAAACATAAGATTCTGTGTCATTTCTTAGTACCAGATTCTACACACTTTCTCTAAGAGAAAATGAAAATATTTGAAAATATGGTTTAACTTGGGTGGACTTATCCAGTATTCAGGTTCAGGGTAGACCCCATGGTAAGTCCAACACTGAATGAAACAGTCTAATTTTATATACATTCATAAAACTAACTAATACTACTTTACATTTAGCCCTTCAGAACTCTTAGGATCCTCACAAAAACCTTATGAAGCATATAAAGCAGATTCATTGCCCTTATCTGAAAAATAAGAAAACTGGGTCAAAAGGAGATTGAGTAGTTTGCATGGAATCATGGTATAGGGACAAAAGCACTGAACTGGAAATCAGGTGGCCTTAATACTGACTCTGCCATCAATTTGATGTGTGACTCTGGATAAGAAATTAAGCCTTTGAACCTCAAACTAGACCTCAGCTATAAATTGAAAAGACTAGGCTAAAGAGGCAGAGAGGAAAATATGTTTCTGCCATTTGGGACCTCTAGGACCTTGGACAAATCTTTTCACATCTGTGGGCTTCAGTTTCCTCATATGCAAAATGTGAGACTTGAACCAGATAGCTTTTGCAATTTCTTTTGGATCTAAATCCAAGATCCTATCATCTCTCAGGTTTTTCTCAACTTTTGGATTCCATGATTCTATGAGCATGGATTGGAAATAAATAGCTAGAGCTGAGAAACTGAATTAGGCAATATGGTTTCCTGACACTAGTTAGCTGTTGATTTCTGAGAAACAAATGAAACATTATTCATAGAAATCTTAAACTTTTAGAGATAATTGGTATTCCTGAGTAGGTTGACGGTATGTAAAATAAGGGTAAAAGATTGCCAGGATGGAATATTATCTTTTGCTTAAGTGAAATTTTCACAATCATTGTACAGGAGTGCTATTAGTGACTATGATAAACTCTAATTACTGAAATGGTCTGCACACAGTAGGTGCTCCCTCATGTTTCTTGACCGCACATATGTCAATATTTTGGAGGAGAGTAAAGAACCCCACTTTGATTTTTGCAGTAGGACATTCTTCTGATCTTGTCTCCTTTCCCCATCCAATGATGAATGTTTTATTATTTTTTTTAAATGAAGGCTTTGTGTTTGACACATTTGATCTAATGTCTATACTTAGTTGATTCCAAAAAGGAAAAGATTTGTCATTTGTGGGCAATTGAAATCTAGAGTCTCCAAATGTGTTCTTGTTGTTTTGAATTTAGTGGGGATGACTCTTATTTCCCGATAACAGATCATCATTAGATACTGTCTGTAGCATGATGAATGACAAATCAGCTACAGCTATTGTACCTGACAAATGAAAACAGTGCTGAGAAAGGCAAGATAAAATAACTTCCCATCAACCATGTGCTTCCAGGTTTTGTCAATATGCACTTTATTGGCATGGTCATGCCAAAATGGTTGGAAGAGCTTACATTTCACCAACTTTTTCTTTTTGTTAGATATATTCCAATTCTTTCCCATAGATTTAGTTTTTGTAACATAGGCAGAGTGCAATTCCTTTCTCTTCCTTTTCCCCTTTCCCAGACAGAAAAATAGAAGCTGTAATCATCCTCAAACAGTGACTAGGGGCAGCCCAACACAAAGATAACACCACAGGTACCATCATTCCTCTCTTGGCACCTCTCCTAAGACAACCTTCATAAGGAATTGTTGCAGCAGTTGCATAGCACAGTGGATAGAGTTCTGACCTGGGATTCAGGATGTCTTAAGTTCAAATTCTACCCCAGACCCCTATCCTCTATATGACCCTGGGCAAGTTACATGCACATTCCATACTTTAGTTTCCTTATCTAATATTCCTTCCAGCTCTAGATCAATGATCCTAAGTATAATATGACCCAATGAGAATCAGTAATGAAAAAAGTAATGGACTGGACCTCATCTTACAACTTGAGTCTTTTACTCCTCTATCCTGATACCGTCTATTCAGTTTCTAAGAAAACAGTTTAAAAGGCAATCCAGGCAACTGATGATTTTGTCTGTGTGGTGCCAGATAGTTAGATTTCTCTAACTGAGTGTGTATATTCGATGGTGGGAAGACACTGGAGCTGGGGAGCAGACTTAGTTGGTTTTATGATTTAAAGGCACAGTCCAAGTCATGATAACAAGGAATTTACTTATTTTTCTGGTATCTTCATCTCTATTTCAATTGCATATAATTTTACTGACCTGTATAGAGTATAGACCTTGAAGCGCTATTTAACTTATTAACAAGGCTAGAAACGTGCGTTACCAGAGAACCACAGTAAGAACATTGTAACAACTAATGCTAAAATAACATTCATAGAAAACATTATCTCCCTATTAATCCTCAACAGCCTTCCTTTGGCACCAGGGTAGAAAACCACAGAGCCATCAAAAGACCCCAGGAAAATCAGCTGAGGAAGCGGCTTTCAAGAGGATTTGATAAGAAAAACAACACCCCACATGTTTTGAAAAAGGAAGAAGTAAAAATTCCCATTTGAAGGGCAGATGTCCCCTGGTTTCTATTTGCTATTACCACAACACATGAATGGATCTAATTTTAAAAAATCATTTCTTTTCTGTTTTCCAGAAGTGCTTTTGGAGCAGGTTTTTCTGGGCAATCTTTTGTCTGAGTGCCTAGCAGAGAACCACTAGCTCCTTTTGATTCTCCCACACTTGTTCCTACACAGTTTCGATTGCAGTCGATCTATAGTTTTACCAAATGACATTAATGAGTACAATTGATGTGAGGGGGATGGGAGTGGGAAAAGCTCCTTAACACTGGGAGGGATTCAAATAAAATCCTGATTCTAACAGGATGAGTTATAAATGAGCCACTTTGCCTGTGACTTTGTTTATACTGCAGTAGGGTATCGTTTTACTTGGGAGACTGTTCATACATCATTGTACTAATGAGCTAATGAGTAACTAGATGCCTGTATTTTCCACTTTGGGGCCCCAATTTATTCCAGGGCAGTAATAGCCTAAACAAATTAAAAGAGAGGGCTCAAGAATGAGAATGTGGATGTGTGTGGGATGGGGGGGCAAGATTCTTTAAAATACCTCAGGACCTAAAATGAAATGTGGTTATAATGAGTTCTTGTTAGAGAGAAAATAGCAACACTGAGCTTAGGGATGTGGATAAAAACAAACAAAAAACTAAATGAAAATCAAAAGGGACACCAGCTGTTTCAAAATCGGGACTGAAAAATATGGGAGATAGGTGTGTCTCCCTTTCTTAGTTTAAAACTACAACACACTGCTTTGTACAGTCAGAACTCTATAATGCTTACTGAATTTTTCAAAAAATTTCTCCCCCACGCTCCGAACTTCTCCTAACCTTCTAAAGGATAGAACATAAAGAAAGAAAATCAATTCATCCGTAGGCTAGGTAAAATCACATGTATAAAGTAAAGGTAATTATGGAACAAATTCTTTGACAAAGTCACGTGACACCAAACATCCAGATAAATAATAAAAACTTCTGAAAACCATCCCAGTCTTTCCAAAGTACTTAGATATTTGATGTTTAGGCAAAATATCAGGATGATTTGCTGAACTTTCTGTGTTTCATCCAGCTACCTGCATAGTTAAACCCAACCCCAAACTCCTCTAGTACTAAAGTATAATTCTAGAACTAGAAATCTCTTCTTTGTTTTACTCTGTCTCTCCATCCTTCTTTCCATATTGGAGAGGCAGGTGCTACCCATATGCAAAATATTGGAAACCAGAAGTATAGTTTCCTCCTACAATGGAGGAGTCAAGGGAAATTTGTAAACTATGTTTTGAAGTCTGAGGCTAGATTCACCTAGACAAGTATTTACTCTCACAATCAGCTTTTATGATCATTCTCTTGCTCTATATTATTGTCACAGCTCTTCCAACCCCCCCTCCCCCATCCTGATTGCTTTGATCTATAAACATACTGTCTATAATCAATACATTTTCCTCACATTCCACATGAAGCATTTGGGTTTATATGTTCATATAGAGATGATTTTAAGACAGAGATTTTATCTTTCTGATGGTTTATGTCAGGAATTTAAAATATGAAAAAAAACATTCTTACAAGTTTGCTGACTTCTGGTTCATAACAATATCAGAAGTTTTCACCTTCCAACACACTCTAATTTGGATTGGTTTGTTGAATTGAATTGAATGAGAATCATTTTTAATTTATCAGTTCTTCCTCTGGATGCATATAGTGTCTTTCTTCATATGTTCTTTATAGTTAATTTGGGTATTTATAATAGTTAAAATAACTTATTCACTCAAAGTCATTCTCAAAATAATATTGCTGGTACCATATACAACATTCTCTTGGTTCTGCTCATTTCACTCTTCATTATTTCATGCAAGTTTTTCCAAGAGAATCGTAAAATTTTAAAGCTGACAGCAATCTCAAAGTTAATCTAGGACAGCAGTTCTTAACCTGTGAGTCACAACCCCTTTGAGGGTTGAATGACCCTTTCACAGGGGTCACAGGGGTCACCTAAGACCATCAGAAAACACATATTTCCGATGGTCTTAGGAACTGAGACACAGCTCTTCTATCTGTCTCCAGGTAGATCTGCCCACATGCAGATATGCCCACATATGAGTATTAAAGGGTCTCGGCATTAGGAAGGTTGAGAACCATTGAATTCTAGGACAATTCCTTTATTCTGAGGATGAGGAAACTGATGCCCAAAAAGCTTAAGTGATCTGCCCCCAAAAATATTGATGCATGTTTCATTTTATAGGTCTTATCACAGCTATTAGATTGTAAGCTCCCTGAGGCACTGATTGTATTGTTTTTATCTTTGTATCTTCAGTGTCTAGCACAGTGAATTATACATTGAATTCAATTTGGTGGTGGTATGGTTGGGAAGGTTGGGATTTATCTATGAAATTGGTGATCTAGGCCTAAGAAATGCAGGGCAGCTAGATGGCACATTGGATATAGTTCTGAGCCTGGAGTCAAGAAGATCTGAGTTCAAATATAGCCTCAGCCTCTTACTAGCTCTGTGATCCTGTGCAAATTTACCTCAGTTTTCTCATCTGTAAAATGAGCTGGAGAAGAAAATGGAAAATCACTCCTGTATCTTTGCCAAGGAAACCCCAAATGGGGTCACAAAGAATAGGCCATAAAGAAGATTCAAAATGACTAAACAACAACAAAGTCTAAAGAAACCAAGCTATCATTTGAATCCAAATCTTGAAAAACAATTGTTCTTTGTCCTCGCCAAATGACTATGATGCTTCCAATTAGGAAGAACTTTCAATGCTCTCAACTGAAAAGTAGCTAGAAGAGAGGAAGTTTATTACATTATAACAAAATCATTCTCTCTACACCAGGTATGTAGATGGGAATTGAATCATTACAATGAGACAGAAATGTTGACTATTTCCACCATATCCACATATTTATGATTTTTACAGACTATGGTAATTGCCAGCAATAAATGGACTATATTCAAACAGCAGGATTGATTTATTATTCAATATTATAACCAACCATGAGTAGTTCATTCTTTGGTGAAAATTATGCCTGTAGAAGTGAGAGAACATGATGAAAAAATGCACTCAAGCCATAATGATAACCTAGGGTAATCATATAATTTTCTAAAAGGAATAACAAGGAACATAACCTTTGCCACATGTAAACATCACCACAGAAAACACTGGAGCACAGGGTCTCTGGTATGTGAGACGTCCCAGAGAAAATTGATCAATAATGACGGCCATTTTCTCAGAATTTTGATGTAAATGTATATTTTAAACAAAGCATGTTTCCATGAAAGTGATGTTTAACCTATATTACGTTTTGCAAAGGCTTTTTGCAAACATTTAGATTTAAATGTTTGAGTCTAACATTTAGATTTAATTATATTAAGTGTTTTAACCTGAGCTATTCTCTCTTTGAGGAGTCAAAAAAGGGCAAAACAAAACTGAACTACGATACAAGTATTACTTTATGATGCCTACTAAGTAACTGAATGTACATTCTCTAAGTTCAAAGCTGGCAGCTTTGACCCTATACCACAAAGCCTTAGGTATAGTTCAGGAACGGGGCAGGAGAAGGAGAATTACTTCCAACTTTAATCAAATCAGATCCCAACGTTGTCACAGAAGACAACATTGTGGCACAGTATTTCCCAAAACAGGGAAGCTAGGCTGCACAGTGGATAAAGAGCTGGACCTGGAGTCAGGAAGACTCATCTCTCTGAATTCAAATCTGGCCTCAGACACTTACTAGCTCTGTGATCCTGAGTAAGTCACTTAACCCCATTTACCTCAGTTTCCTCGTCTGTAAAATGAGTTAGAGAAGGAAATGGCAAACCACTCCAGTGTCTTTGTTGAGAAAACCCCAAATGGGGTCATTAAGAGTTGAACACAACTGAAAAATGACTAAACAACAATTTTCCCAAATGTTTTGGGAAACCTCAACATATTATGGGATATGAATAAAAGGGTCTATAAGAAAAGTTTGATATGAGTGAGCCATCTCAAAAGATTAGGGGCTTTACTCAACATATCAGAAGGGCCCTTAGACCCTTAGACCTGAAGGGACCTTAGACATTGAGTCATGGTTCTTTTTCCTCTCTTTATCCACAATTCTAACTCCAACCTCAGGTCTGGGCAGGTTTACACAATTGAGAAAAACAGAACCTACTAAACACGTGGAAGAAGAACTGACTGACTGAATGAATGAATGAAGGAATGAAGGAATGAGGGATGACTGAAAGTTATCTTTCCTTCCTCAAATTTCTCAGAAAATTTTATTGGGATCTTTCCTCTGGAACTCTCTTTGGTTGGGTGGTTGGTGCAATGGAAAGAAAATTGAGTCACAATTAAAAGACAGGTGTTCTAATTTGCACTTTGTTAGATGTGAATACTTGGGGAAATTAAACTTACTAGGTTTAACTCTAAAGTGAAGGCATTGACCTAAGTGATCTGTTACTTTTTAGTCCTAATTTCTATTATTTCTCTGATAATTTCTCTGATAATAATTCTTCTTAGAGATGCTCATGACTTTGACTGTGGAACTTTGCTCTTCATTTCCATCAATATATTCAAGTCTCAACATGTTCTTTTGTCATATTATTTTGGGAAATTCTGCTTTAGAAAAAAAAAAGTATCTTAGGACATGTTATTTAAGGTACAATTAATTTGCTCTATGCAATTAGCCCATGTCTCCTATTTGAGGCTCCAGAGAAGCCTAGAGTATTATTCACAGAATATTCAGACTTGCCTTCTGAAATCTATTTTTCACTGAGTCCCCATTGAGTTAAACACTTCTAAACTTATTTGTCACTCAACATTAACAACTCATCAGGAATTTTCTGAGCATCCACATTATGTCTGAACCTATTTTCTCATTTAAGGTTCTAAATTTGACCTAAGTAAAATTTCCTGACATGGAAGCTATTTTAACAGAAGTATAAAAGGAAAAAAGAACCAGACCAAATCAAAACTCAGTTGAGCAGGTGGATTTGGTTAGGCAATTATAATATAGTCCTTACTCGCTGTATTGTGCCTTATTGAATTGTGATACTTGTATATAAGTTCTATGTTGGAGTTGGAAAGGACCTTAGAAGTCATTTAGCTCAGCCTCTCATCCAATGTACGAATCCCTTCTATCTTAGCCCTACAAGTGGATATCTAGCTTGTGATATTATAGTTCTAGTACTGGTGATCTCACTAATTTTTGAAATACTTGGTTTCATTGTTGGATGACTTCAAATGCTACAAAGTTTTTCCTTAGATCTGGGTTCTGGACCTTCTCAGCTTGCCAGGAATTAGCCATGTGATTAGGGCAAATTGTTTCATCCCTTTGTTTCATCCCAGATCCTTTGACTCCAAGCTAGTGTGCTCTTCTGCTTGGTACCATATTATTGGGGACCAGTCTTTATCTTTGTATTCTGATGAAATGATTTTATGGCTAGCTTTTGAGATGATCACATCTTGTTGATTAGTGAATCAATTAGCAAACTTGTTAGTTTATTGGTAAATATATATGTTGGGAAGAAGGGAATCTGTCAAGCAGGGATTTGGGGTGCTTTCTAGGACATGCACTATCCAATGGAGGAGAAGGAAAGGAGATGAGACACACTTGGGAGTGACAACTGAGTGTGTTCGATTAGTTCTTTGAGGTTCCTTCTAGGTCTAAACTTTTAAATTAAGCTAAAGTCTTCCTTCTGGTAGTTCTTCTTCATTAGTTCTAGGTCTTCCTGCTGAAATGATGGAGAGTTAAGTCTTCATTCTTTTCCATATGATAAACTTTAAATATTTGAAAGAGAAATCTTGTTCTACCTTAGCCTTCTCTTTTTTTCCTTCTGGTCTGACATATTTGCATGCTCATCTGGCACCACATGTTTATTTTATCCTCTTTAGTATAAAGATCTCTCTCCTTAATGGGACAGATTGAAGTAAAGGAGAGGAATCCTGTATTCTCTCTACCTTATGTATAGCCATCTTGCATGTTGCCCAGTCCTCTGAATATACTCAATAGACAGCAGCTGGTGTTGATGACATACAGAGGCCATGTTAGATTACTGGACACTACTCAGAGTTTTTCATCATTTCAGGTAGAGTGCAGATACAAAAGATTATGTTCTATTTAATGGCTTGAGTGCTGGATTTGGAGCCAGAAAATTGGGTTCAGATCCTGCCTCAGTTAAGTATCAATCAGCAGGCATTGATCAAACATCTACATGACTACTACTACTACTACTACTAATTATTATTATCATTATTATTATAGCTAGCATTTCTATAGCACCTACCATGTGGCAAACACTGATCTAAGTCCTTTCCAAATATTACTTCATTTGATCCTTATAATAGTAACCCTGAGATGTAGGTACTGTTATTATCCACATTCTTCAGTTGAGGAAACTAGACAAACAGGGTTAAGTGACTTGGCCAGGATTACCCAGTTACTAAATGTCTGAGACTGGATGAACTCAGGTCTTCCTGACTCCAGGCACAGAGCTCTAGCCACCTGGCTAACTTTGGACTTTGTATTGGTCTTGCTGGTGCTAGACATTGGGGATCCAAGTACAAAAATAAAACAATCAGAACATTGGTTTTTTCACTTCTAAAAAGTAACTAATAAATGCTTGTGATACTTCACAGAAATGTGAGAAAAATGTTTTGCAAACCCCTTAGAGCAATGGGTCAATATGAGTTATTCTTATTCTGATGGAGTCATTCTACTGAAAAGCTAGAGTAGCTTTCTGACCTTCAAAACCTCGCTGTGAAGGTAGAGAGGGGCCCTTGTTATTGGTATTTCCCCATAGGAAATGGAGGAAAGTGGAGACTTTGGATGGGTTTCCATGATCTCAAAGCATTTTGTCAATTTATCCAAAAAATTCAGTTAATCCTGTAAATATGTCAGTCAAACACATTATTTGGCCTTGTGTAAGATTAGTCAGTGAATAGCTGAATGGCTTTTCTCAGTTCTCATAGCCCCACTGTGTCTACACTTAGGAGAAGAATCATTAGAATACATCATTAATTAACTTAATCAGTGCAGCCTGTTTCCCCATTAGCAGAGTTGGCAGAAGTCCAGAATGATCAGTCATCTCCTCCATGATTTTGCGGTTGAGCATGAGACATAACTGGAATGGTTTGACCAGTGGATAAACAGACTATTGGCGAGTGAAAGACATGGGACTATGAGAGATTCCTATATAGTGGGAAGATTTCCTTAAATACAAAGACTAGAGGTGCAGACTTACTCAGCTCAATTGCTGTTGGTCTGTGTCTCTATCTCTCTCACTCTCTTCCCTGCCCCACTCCATTCTCTGCTTCAGTTCAACTCTTTGGGACCCCATTTGGGGCTTTTTGTTTCTTTGTTTATTTTTGGTAAAGATACTGGAGTGGTCTGCCATTTCCAGCTCATTTTACAGATGATGAAACTGAGACAAATGGGTGTAAGTGACTTGCCCAGTGTCACACAGCTAATAAGTGTCTGAGGCTCACTTTGAACTCAAGAAGATGAGTCTTTCTGACTCCAGGCCCTGTACTCTATCCACTGTGCCACCCAGCTAACCCTCACTTATCTAGGCATTTCCTATTTAAATATCTGGTTTTAGACCAAAGCTAGCTTACTGATTCAACAGAAAATGCTGATATCTTTTGAATTTAGTTTTTTTCCTTCTGTTTGAAAGTTTCACTTTCATCATTAGATTAGACTGTCTTTCATAAATTCTGAGTGTTCTGTAGTAACAGAAGCTATTCTTTTGGTCAATTAATCATTAATCAACCAGTAGCATTTCTAAAGCACCCCTTACATGCTATGCACTGGGGATACAACAGAGAAGGAGAAGGAAACAATTCCTTCTGGGAGGAAACTCCTTATATTGTGATTCACAGTTAATCAACTAAATGGCTTATTTGACTAAATAGTTGGAGTGGGGTCTTATAATGAGGAAAGTTATTTCCAATCTATTCTGTTTAGGATTCCCGGTTATAGTCAGTAGAAGAACTAAAGGCCACTATTTCTGTACTCTAAAGGTTATAGAATGACAGAGAAGTCTGGAGGAAGCTCCTGGAACATTTAAAACCCATTTTTCAGATCTGTTTTTGCTTTTGTGTATGAAACATTAACTGGGAATGATGGGAAGAACCAGAACAGAGGAGAAATTGAGGCTGTGTTTTGGGAAACATTTCTCAACCTGCTCTGCTATACAGTGGAGCAGATGCCCCTAGGGAGACAGTAAAAATCTCATTGTTGGAGTCATTTACAACCAGACTGGACCAGACACTTGAAATTTAACAGTAGGGAATAATCCTGCCTGGACCCCTAGGATGGAAGTAGGGGTGGGAGCTGTTCGATGGGAGTGGAAAAGAAAGAAAAGATGATCTAATAGTTATTCCTCATCTATAATGTGTAACTCTAAGGCACCCTTTGCCCAAGGTAAAAGTAACACAATAAAAATACCAATAATTCATCAGGAGTTTAGAAGATGAAAGGAACAGAAATCTAGGTGTTTATTTGCAGGTTTCCTAATGCTATCTCATTC
>CM053585.1:427500558-427518822 GCA_028646515.1 Pseudochirops corinnae
TATGTATATATATTTGCCTTTGGTTCTAACAAATTTGGTAATAAATAGGCTTTTTAATCAGAGAGAAAATGCTGTGAAGTTTGTCTCACACAAAGATTATTGAGTATGTCTGTGTTCTAGTACCACCTTCAACAAGGGTTGATTTTTTTTTCTGTCTTGTGAAGGCAAATAAGAAAACAGTGCTCCAGGCTTGAATGTTTCAAGGAAGCACAGCATGATGGGAATGAGAAAAATCATAGACACCACCAATTATTAGATCCTTTCAGAACAAAGCAACAGTGACTATAGACACATTGGGATCACTCTGGCTCTTTTTTTCTTCTCCTTTTGTGTTTTGTGTTTACAGAATATTCTCTCTTTTTCACCAAGAGAAGTATGTTTAATTTCTGAACAAATTCAAAAGCCTGGATAATTCCCTTTCCTAGGATTTTCTCTAAAAAGACTAATGAATGACATTGTTTTCTCTATCAATAGGCAAAGTGAGCTCTTGAGAGGTATGTTAGCCATTAAAATGAAAACATTTCTAGGTGTCTAGCCCCTATACTAAAATCCATGCTCCTTTGTGAGTTCCTGGTTTGTGGTTGACTATCATTGTCAATTGTACAGCTTTAAGGATTTTCTTGTATCTGTTTTTTTAACCTAGCTACTCCAGAAAACAAAACAAAACAAAACAAAACCTGTTGGATTTCAACTGAGTTTAGGTTCATTCTCCCTTTTCTCTGAATATTGACCTATCGCAAAACAGCATTGTTATCACAGAAAATAGTAATGAAACAGAAGATTCAAAGGAGTAAATCAAGGATAAATCTAGTGATTCGATGAATCTCTTTTTTATTGAAAAAAAAAAAGCTAATATAATCATTGTGAAAATTCCTGATGGAAAAAAAATCCACACATGTGTAGGGATTGACACTTCTGAAGGTTATACTTTTATAACAATATATGGAGCTTAAAATATCCCACAATTTGATTTTTAAAACTATGGGTTAATTTTTAGTGTTATTTGCTTTAAGAAAAAAAGGGGGGGGGTTGTCTCTAGGTCTCCTAGAAAGGATAATTCATCTATAGATAATAAAGAAATAAACTGATTCCTAAAATCACTTAACATTCTCACAACATAGCTTACTAAACATATTCACGTTCAGTTTAAAATCATAGCATCAATTGCCCATTAAAAATAGGTTGGTCATAAGAAAATATGAATATTTATGCAGAGCACACCTTCAGCTGATTTCATGACCTAGTTTATTTGCTTTCTTTTTCAACTATACAAATGCCCCCAAACTATAAATTCTAGTTTGTACAAATATTTGAATTAGCACATTTTGGCAAGAAGAAAGCTTTTATATCTTGGCACTGTGACAAATGATCTAAATAAAAATTTTTCTAAAATACTTATCAAATAAAAAACGAAAGTTTCCTATTTTACTGGCTTCATCTCATTTCATTTGTTAAAATAATATTCAGTTAAGAATAGAGATTACATATTTTTTTTTAATAACCCATGTGATTCAGACAAGCACTGAAGCTAGTTGATGGCTGCTTTGAGGTTGTGTGAAAGGGTTTCTTTGAAGAGAATGTGAAAGTTGCTTTGTATTATGCTCAAACACAATTTAATCAGGCTCCACGTTTCTGGGACAGCTGGAGCTTCGCGGTTATAACAGATTCTTTCTGTTGTTTTGAAGTTGTAGGGGAATTTCTTTCTCCCTATTTTCCTTCTCCCTTTTCCTTCCCACCTTTTCTGAAGCATGCAGGAGAATAATGAGAGGCAGGAGGCCTATTTGGTTTAACATTACATGGAATTTTTAATTTAGTGAAACCCTCCAGCTTCCTCTAAACATGATGGAACATTTGGTGATGGGTTAGAAATTGGTTTGAAAGCAATTTAGCTGGACATTCTGGAGACCTTTCTCTTCCTGTACCATTATATTTTGTTATTTTCACATTTTATTTCCTGATTATTTGAAGAAATATTCAGCTGCCTAGCAATCTGCAAATTATTTACAGTATGGCAGCCTGTAGCCATTTAAAAAAAATATTAAGTTACTCCTTGACATACAGAGTATACATATCCCATAATCATATAGTAACACTGACAGCCTTCATGTTTCACAATTTGTTCAACTGGTTCACTTTCCATATGGAATAATTAGTTGAAAATCTGGAAGACTTCCTTATATTTTCTCCAGGCTGAGTTCTTGCTGAAGGTTATCCTGAACTCCAATTACAACGTGCAAGCATCTTGCCTGGGCTCATTAGAAATCTTTACAGAAGGAACAGCGACTCTGTAAGAACAGATAAGGATCAAATTGCCAGACTGTCCCATTTCCTTAGGCTACTTGTGCAAAGGAAGGATATTCCCTCTTAGGTCACAACAGGTATGGGATGGGAGAGGTGATGATATGCCTTTCAGAGGGCAGTCAGTCCACAAGTATTTGAGATAACTTCTTAAATTGCTGTCACTACACTAAGCTATAGAGATAGAAAGATGAGCACTAACAGTCCCTGGTCTCAAGGAGTGAACATTCTAATGGGGGTGGGGTGGGAGATGAAAGGGGAGCAACATGTAAAGAACTAGGTACAAAATAGCTACAGAATAGATGTAAAGTGTTCTCAGAGTGAAAGAACTAGAAGCTGAGGGCAGACTGTGGGCAGTTAGGAATTTGGGGATGGGGAATGGAGACCAGAAAAGCCTATTTCCTACTTCCTTCTTCCTACCAGAAGAATGTAGGATTTGAGTGCAATCTTGAAAGAAAATAGGCAGACTGATTTATAGAATTGAGCTTATATATCCATATCAGTATTCTCTGTCATAAGATTACAGGATTTAGAATGGGAAAGGACTTTTGAGATCATCTAGTTCAACCCCCACCCTTCTATTTTAGAGATGAGAAACTTATCCACTTACATGAGAAAACCAAATCTTCAGACTCCAAATCCAAAGCTCATTCATTTCACCAAGGTGACTCTGGGCAAACCAATTAACTTTGCTAGCCCTCAGTTTCCTTGTCTGTAAAGGTGGGGGAGAGGGTTGTAACTCTATATAAATGTCACTTTAAAGAAATCTCAAATTATGGACTCCTAGCTGATATTTCATTTGAGATTTAGCTTTTCTAGCTGAAGAGAAGAAAAATGAGATTCTCCAAGTCAAGAAGCCTGAGTCCTGATATTGGGTTTAGTCTTTTCACATCTGGGGCATTCCGTCCCATTTCTTAAATATATGATGAATCAAGTTTACAGTATGTAAAATAGCCGTATTGATGATCAATAGTGTGCTGAGATGTATTTGGAATTAATCACACCATTCACTTCACTTCAATTAAACAAATATTGATTAAGCCTACAATTGATGTGAAGTACTGTGAGCTTCTGGGAAGAACAACTCTTGAAAATGAAGTGTTGTTTCCAGTGTAGGAAGATAAAGAACTTGACTAGGGCAGAAAGCAGTGTAGACGTAAGAGTCCCAAATCCCTATAGGCCAAGCAAGGCATTAATAGTGCAGACTTTGACTACACTTAATTCTCTGCATGATCTCATTAGTTTTATAGCTTTTAAGAAAATAAAAAATATATCAGTGATGAAGCTCATTGGATTTTGTGGCTTACTTGGTCTAGCTCAGAATTGTAATTAAGTGGTGGTGAATGACAGGAGTTAGTGCCTGTTACTACTCTCTCGTATCTTCTCAGTTGAGTGTGTGATAATGCTGGATGGAAGCCAGATAAGCCATGAGGGTTACTTGTCCTGAGTGAACTTCCCTCAGAGAGCCAGGCACAGCTCACAGATTCTTAGCAATGTATGAAACGTGTTGGGATTTTCTAAAGAACTTTGATTATACTTCAGTCCTGTGCTTATTTCCTTTGACTTTCTCCATGAAACAGTCTCAATCATAAGGTACAATTTTTAGGAAACTTTCTGCACAGAAGAGGGGAGGGAATAAGGAACTACAACTAGTGCTGGTGTCACTTCTTGAGGACAGGGGGTCAGAATTAAGAATAATAGGGGTAAAAATTCTTCGGTTTCTGCAGAAAAACAAAGGAAAAAAGTCTTAATAACTACATGAAAAAAATATTCAAAAAATTAAAACAATTTTGATATGCCACCTTGTTCCCATTAAATTGGCAGACAGTTTTAAAGTTGAACAGAAACTATTGCACAATGCTGGAGGAGCTAGAATTGGTACAATATTTTTGGAAATCAATATGGCAATGTATTATGAGCTAAGAAAACTGTCAATATTCATTAACTCTATTATCCCACTACTTAGGTTATGCCCTATGGATATTATTTAAAGGGGAAAATAGAATCATATATCCTAAAATAATTGAGCAACATTATAGCTAATGTTAAAAAAACCTGGAAATGACCTACATGTCCAATGATTACGACTGGCTCAACATATTCTAAGAATGGAATGGAATATTATTACAAATAGGACTAAAACAAAAGGCATGAGAAGACAATGAAATGAGGTAAAGAAAACAGAATCAGAATAATATACTCACTAACAACAACTATATGAATAAAAATAGCAATAAATTCTGGACAAATACATAGAAGAAAAAGCTCAGAATGGAATATGGAGACAAACAGGATGTTTTTCTCTTCTTAAAGTTAATTTACACACCCCACAGAGTAAACTGCCAGTAATAGAAAAAAGAAAACTGGGTGGACAAAACAGACCGTCTAATCTGACTGACTACTGTTTTAAGAGGTCTGGCTTTTTCCTCTCCTTTCATCCTGGCCTAAGTGATTCTCAGCTGATGCTGAAACTGTGACATCCTATCTTTTCTGGTTGATGTGCAGCATTCACCCCCACTCACCAACAAGTGCTGTCTGGTCTCAGTGACTGCAAACTAAAATCAATTTCCTTTTATAATATTTAAACTTGAACTAATACTTAATGAAATAAGAAGCCTTATTTCTCAATTTCCCAAGGTAAATGTAGAGAAAATGCAATGGGCAATGTATATTTGACACTTTGGAGACTTGCCTGGGGGTACTAAGACTTGTCCACAGGTCACATGGGCAAAGCAGCGTGTATCAGAAGCAGAAAAATGGGAGGCCATACTGCTAAAGTACTATGAGCTTTTTTGTAGGCACTTGTATGTAGGATAATTTTGGAGGAAAATATAAGGTTGTATAATTCAGATCTATTGACTAGCACAGCACTATAAATGGTGGCAAAGCTGAAAGATTACGGGGGAGAGAAAGAAAGAATCCATTGGGGATAGGGAGGGCATATTTAGGTTATTTCTCAATATTTCAAAATTCAAGAAGTGTTAGTAACACGAACTAAATTCTAACACAGAATAGCCAAAGCAGGTCATTGTTGTGCTAACCCACAGAATAAAGAAAACCATTCTCTGCTAGGATGTGGACATTAGAATTCAAAGAGAAGTCAGCTGATATCAGAGTTCTAAATCGGCCCCACCAAGTACGGGAATCTCCACTTTATCAATTATCAGCTGACTGTTAGAAGATTGTTGTTTTTGTGGGGGGGGGTGTGTGTGGGGGGGTGTAGGAATGCAGTGTCAAAAACCTCCAAGTCATCAATGGCATTTTAAAAAAAACTGGATGACATTAATCTGCCAAAGAAAGGGTCAAAGAATTTCAGAACATCAGAAAAAGAAAAAGAATGTGGGGAAATCAAAATTAAATCTGTGTTGACAAGAAATAGACTCACTACGTAACTGCTGACATACAATGCCTAATCACTGGGCTGCTAATCATTTGCAGATCATTCTATATCTCTATCATCCACCCATCTATCTATCTATCTATGTATCTATCTATTTATGTATATATCTATCTATCCATCTATCTATCCATCTATCCATCTATCTATCCATCTATCTATCCATCCATCCATCCATCCATCTACCCATCTATGGTTTGGAATGTGCCCAGACTGCCTAAAATGGAGGCTGCCACCTGGGAAATGCCAAGTACCTGCTCTTGGGAGATAGATGTGATACACGTGTGGACATTCTGTATTGGCTTACCACATGGTTTGGATCAGCTATGTAGCTGGTACTGCCTGTGTCTTTAAGACCACCTGAATCTTTTCTGCAACATCTGCAGCAGTGAAGGACTCATTTATTCACAGCAGGGGCAACATGCAATAAGATGTGGGGGGGGGAAGGTCTGAGGGTCACTGCCTTAGGTGCTGTTTTGGTCTTTTTTGATTTGTCCTTTTCAGTGGATGGAGTGGAATTCCCAACTAACCCAGGAGCTTGTGCTAGAATTCAATATTATTATTATTACTGTTATTGTAATATAAATGCTATTAGTACTGTGACTGGAATATAAATTTTATTATTATTGTTATTGGAAAACAGGTGATATGATATCTCGTTTGATTCTCATAGTGACTCTACGAAGTGGTTGAAATCAGAGATTAGCTGTGTCTATAAATACCTAACAACTGTTTGGACTCTTATTTACTTTTTCTACAAATTGAATGACCTAAAAAAAACTAAATTAATGGCTTGTTTTCTGTATAGACACAGACAGAGCTTTAGGGTAACAGTGTTGTCTACTCAGCCTTACTCACTTGACCAATACGGGCTCTGTTAATCATGGGACATTTTCCTAATTTGCAGGATGTGAATAAAATATTGTGCTTTAGTGTATACAAAGTGCTTGATATTTTCTCATTTGAGCTCATCAGTCCCATGTAAAAATAGGAGTAACTGGCATATACACACACATACATGCATACACACATACATACATATGTATGTGTGTATGCCTTTAAGATTTGCAGAATGTTTTTTAAAAAATTGTGCAGTTGCTACCATAAGTATTACCTCCATTTTACAGTTAAAGAAACTGAGACTTAGATCAAGTGCCTTATTATAGGTTCCACATCTGAGAAATGAGAGAGCCAGAATAAGCACTTTCTGCCTTCTTGATCCTTATCCGTCTTGAACTCTCTGAAGCCTTAGACAATACTGACTACCATCTGCTCCTCTATACTCTGCTCTGTGGGGCTTTGTTCTTTCCTGGCTTGTCCCTACCTATCTTACTGCTCCTCACTCTTAGGGATCTCAGCAACTTCCACAGGTTCAATTATCTCTATACCAATGATTCTTAGATTCATATGTTCAGACCTAGTGTTTCTCCTGAATTCTAGTGACTCACTGATTTGGGGATCTTTTGAATTGATTGTGCCAAAGGTACTTCAAATTCAACATGTCTAAAACCAATCTTATTCTGTTTTCTCCCTAAATCATCCTTTCTTCCCACCTTTCGTTTTATTGTCAAGGAAGCCACCATGCTTCCAGCTACCCAGATTGGCAACAAAGATGTCATCCTCAATTCCCCACTCATTCTCACCCCAACATATCCAATTTGTTGTCAAATTGTGTTGTTTTTCCCTTCACAACATCTCTCCTATATATGCTCTTCTCTCAACTGAGTACAGCCTTTACTCTAGTATAGGCCCTCGTCACCTTTCACCTGGACTTTTACAGGAGGTTTTTTTTTTTCTTTTTGGAGGGGAAAAGCAGGGCAATTGGGGTTAAGTGACTTGCCCAAGGTCACATGGCTAGTGTTAAGTGTCTGAGGATGGATTTGAACCCAGGTCCTCTTGACTCCAGGGCTGGTGCTCCATTCACTGAGCCATCTAGCCACTCCTATAGGAATTTTCTAATCAGTCTCTTTGAATTGAGTTTCTCTCCACTCCAATTCATCATCCACTCAACTATGAAAAGGATTTTCCTAAACTGCAGGTCTGCTGGTAAACTCCAGTGACTCCCTATTACTTCCAAGATCAAATATAAATCCTCTGGCAATTAAAGTCCTTCTCAACCTGCTCCGTATCTACCTTTCCGGTCTTCTTACACTTTACTCCCCTTGGCACACTCTACCATTCAGCTCCATGACCTATATGTCGTTCCTTAAACATGACGTTCCACATCTCCTGTCTCCATAGCTTTGCATGGGCCATAGTCTAGCAATAGAGTGCTCTCCCCTCCTCGACTCAGCATGTTTAACTTCCCTTGCTTCCTAGGAGAATAAACTCAAATTCCACTTAATGAAAGAGGCCCCTCCTTTCACCCCACCCAAATGCCTTAAGATTCCCTTTATATCTAAACAATCCTTTGCATGTTATCGCCTCCATTAGAATGGGAACCACTTGAGGGTTGGAAAGTGTCTTTGCCTTTCTTCCTAACCTCAGTGCTTAGCCTGTTCCAGAACAGAGTAAATGTTTTTTATACGTTTATTCAGTGACTCAGACTCTTACCAGACCATCTTGTCAATAGTGCACAAGGGGACAAAATTGTTCCAAGATTCAGAAAGTATCACTGTCCATGCCATGAATATAATCAGCATTCTAATCATCCATTGCTATTCTCCTACTGAGTGAGAATAAAGTTCATTCCATTTTGTTATTCTCCACTAAATCACAAACGATTATACTTTCATCACTTCAGCAGAAAACACACATGTTAAGGTTCTTCCCTTAAATAAATTGTTTTGACATTTCTCTGCCCTGCATCCTGTCCGTTTTCTGTAAATTTTGCTGAATGATGCTCAAAGCCTTCACATGATGATGGGAAAGGCACTGTCTTGTATATAATCATACAAAGCAGTTCGGAGTAGATTATTTGAATGAGGTACCACCTGACAATAAACATCTGAATGTACTGCAGAATGCAAATGTAACATTGACAGGAGCCTATGGAGACAACCTTTCTTTACAAATCATTTGGGGGTAAACATCGACCATGTATGTATTCCCCTCTTTAAATCCCTCTCCTTAGAAAGTATCAGAAACTTGCAATTCCCAGAAACCACCAGACTTTTGAGACTGAAAATGTATAGCATGTATTGATAACACAGAACCTCAGCTGAGTCGTAAAGGTGATTGTCCCCCTGATTACAGAGGTTCTTGCCAGCAAGATGGGAAATAATTAACCCCACAGAGACTACAATTGATGAAGCAGAAAGTAAAATAACAACTAATAACTGAACTAAAAATTAGGATTTTGACAACTTTGGGTGGACAAATATAACAAATAACCTTATTCTACTTTAAGAGAGGGAAAAAATATTCCAACCTTCGAACAGGAATGGATTCCAACCCTACAAAGCACAAGTCATTAGTATATTTAGTATAGGATTGCTCCTTTTGATCTAACTAGGAGGAGGTAGGTAAGTGATGCATTTTAAGTTTTTATCTAGACCTGCATAAACACTATACTGTTCAGTCCTTTTCCAAAGGCATTGCTTTTTGTTAGCTCTATTGAGATGCTCATTATTTTCTGTGAGAGAAAACCCCAAGGCTCTCTGGGCATCAGAGCCCAACTATAAATTAATATTTATGATTAAGATTAATAAAATTTCAATGAAAAAAATGGCTCAAAATTAAAATTTAAAAAGCCCTTAAGTCTTCTAATCCATTTACAGTGGAAGGGATGGAAAAATCTTCAGTAGCTCAGTATATCACATATCGAAAACATTTCTCAGGCGGCAAATTTTTTAATTGTCACCATTATATCACATTATGAATGTCTCAGTAATCTCTCCATTCCATTTCCTCCCATTTCTCATTCAGTTTTCTCCTCATTTTAGTTCTTCTTTCTCTTACTTTATTTCTTGGCACTTCAGAGTTAAAAGTTTTCCATTGAAATAGCAGAAGAAAGAGAAGAAGTAAAAGAAAGAGGAAAGAGGTAAATGCTTTTCCCGAAACCCCTGTGGTCCAATACTTCCTAGACCATTTTACTCACAAATCAAATCAATTATTTTGGAAAGGACTTTAAATGGTCACTTCATTTATCTAATTGCACCCAAACTACTGATAGCAGATGGTTATCACACTTTTATTTAAGAAGGAATTTAAATATATTTCATGAGAAACCCATTTCTGTATTTAACATTCCTGTTAGGATGGGTAGGTAGTGGCATAGACAGGGTGCTGGACCTGGAGTCAGGAAGACTCATCATCCAGGGCTCAAATCTGGCTTCTGATACTTAGCAGCTGTGTGACCTTGGGGAAGTCACTTAACCCTGTTTGCCTCAGCTTCCTTATCTGTAAAATGAACTGGAGGAGGAAATAGCCAACCATTCCAATATTTTTGCCAAGAAAACTCCAAATGGGGTAACAGAGTGTCAGAAGTGATGAAAAATGACTTAATAACTGTTAGGAGATTCTACTTTGTGTCTAAACTAAACCAGTCCTGTTGTCGTGTTGTTCTTTTTCTTATGGTTTTATCCTTATTTAACATAAAAATTCATCTTTATGTACTGAGTCATGTATTCAGCAAAACTAATATTAACAGAACCAACTACACTCACAGCCTTGCATTAAACACAGTAGGAGATATAAACAAAGAAGGAAACAGGGCCTATTCGTAAGGTGACAAGACAGAGAAGAAACTTCTAGGGAGTGTAAGCAAATTACAGACGATGAAGTTCAAACTGTCGTTGGCCTTTTTTTAAAATACAAAGATAGGAAGTGATCCATGTGGGGTGAGGCTAGTCAGGAAGGCTATTTGAAGGTTATTCACAGTTTGAAAATGTTTAGCCATAGAAATTCAGTTGTATTTCCTCTTTCATCTTGAGATTATAAATCCTACACACTCTTTTCCTCATATGGTAAAAGATGTTAGAAGCTACAAATACTTATTGGGAAATTCAAATGTGCAGGAAACATTTAAGTCCACTTGGCTCAACTGTCAGCTCTTAACAGAATTCCTAAAGCATTTGGCATAGTGAGAAGGATTTATTTGTAATATAAACTTCTGGTTGGTTAAATCCTGGCTCTGGTTTTAGAAACTGCCATTTTTTTGGGTAGGGATTGTATTTTCCCAACATCAGTTGAGAGAGCTAAATTTTTTTCCCCTTAGAAAAATGTTCATGTGTCAAAGGTCAATGACATAAAAATATTCCAAATTTAATGGCAAGCATGCCTAAATATAGAATGGAACTGAAACCTTGACTTCCTTCAATGGAGCCAACATAAACAAAAATAATCTATGGAGCTTCATAGTGACTTTCTCAACAGACAAGTTTGAAACACACCACATTTCTTTTTCAATAGGATAACCACATGGGAAGCATGCACAATCCTGTATTGTGCTAAATCTGATTCCTTATTTAACAAAAAAAAGAGATGGAATTTACCACTTCCTCTGTGTCAGGAAAACAAATTCTGCATTCTCCTAGTGGGCTCTTAGAGCATGCTGCTGTACCAGCTTTTAATTATTTGGACAGAGAGCCCATGCTCCCTGGCTTTCACTTCCAGTCCAGCTGCTTCCTAGCTGTGTGACTGGGGGCAAATCCCTTAACTGATCAGAGTACCAGCTACTTCATATGTAAAATAATATGTAAGGAATACTTCTAGGTTATTGTAAAAAAGTACTCTATAAATTGACAAGCCTGATATAGAGGGGAGCTACCATTAATAACCTTAATACTAATATTTGTTACTATTATTAACAGCTACAGTTAATCAAAATCTGCTATATGCCAGATACTAATAAGCTCTAGGGATAAAAAGAAAATGTGTAAAAAAATATAACTCGTCAATTAAAATAAAATGAGAACTCAGTCTTGAATTTTTCTATAATCTTGTTCAAAGAAAGTTGTTGGGTCATATTTATTGATGGGTCAGAAACATCAGGATGGCCCATCTTTGCCTATTGTAAATGAAGGGAGTTTGGGAAAGGTCCTTCCCTTGATGTCTTAGCTTATTGAGCTTAGTTGGTTAGAACAAGGGTGCTAATGGAGGCCAAGGTCAAAGGTTCAATCCTCCTGTGGGCCAGCTAGCTTCACAGTGTCTTTAGGTCAAGGCCAGCACCCCTAGTCTTGCCTTGTCATTTCACAACTATGTTGCTTTTGGCCACAAGAGAATGGAGTGACAGAATGTGGACAGATCAACTGAAATTCTTTTATCTCTGAGAGATAAAACAAAATAATCTCAGTAGACTATCTAATAGTGGACCAATAACATCATCTTTTCTTGCAAAAAAAGACAACATTTAAAAATCTGCTTGATATCATACATATAGTGATTAATCTTTGAACTATCTGCTAATAAAGTGGTGGTCCTTGTGCTGGCCACTAGCATTTGGGTGGGAAATAGATTTTGTAGTGTCTGTGATCAAACTGTATTCTTACCTATTAGCTTGGAGCTGTAGACTTCTTTGTCTCAACCCAATTCCCCATCTAGCAACAGCAAGAACAAAACACTATCCTTTGCCTCCCTTTGTTCATTTACTCCCTTGGCCCCACCCTTTGGTAGAAGTTTAAGAAAGGAAGACCATAGTAACTGGCCAGGGCAGTGAGTGAATGATGGTAACACTGGCTATTAAAAGCATTCCAGGACTAGATTTAGCTTCTGCCCTAATCCAGGCATCCTCCACAGATGGCCTGGTCATGCTACCTTCCTTCTCAAGGCATTCCAAGTCAATTTCCATTCACATGCATCCCTGCCCCAGCACCATCAGACCACACCTACCAAAGTGTCATCTTCATTTCCACATTCAATTCAAAGTGCTATTTAAAAAAGAAAGTATGAGTAGGGGTTGGGTGGGGTGGTAACAACAACATTAAAAAGCTTGGAGACGTCTGTGGAAAAAAGAACTGCAAGTCATGATATGTTTGACCACAGCCAAGTGACTTCATCACTTCAAGCCTTAGTTTCCTGAGTTCTGAAGTGAGGACCCAATGATATCTCTCAGGGCAGCAGGACTTAATAATTAATAGCTCTTTCCCATTCAGCATAATGTAATGGAAAGCATTTGATTAAGACTTAGGTTTGAGTTCAACTTGAGGCTTGCTGTTTCCTATCTGTTTGATTTAGGGCAAGTTTATAACCCTGCTAGTCCTTAGCGTTCTCACCTGTAAAATGGAAGCCTTAGAATAGACAGTTTTTAAAGCATCCTTCCATTTCTAAGTCTTACAAATTCCTAGGAATATCATCTTCAATGGCCCCTTTGGGACTACTTAGTGGCCATGAGCTTGGCATAATCCTGTCAGCCCTGATCAGTAAATGAGGAAATATGATAGAGACTAAATAGAGACTAAACCTGTGATTTTATTAACATAGGGAACTCTTGGATGAGGAAAAGGGACAGCTAGGTGATGGTGAAGTAGATAGAATGCCAGCCATGGAGATAGGACGACTCATCTTCCTGAGTTCAAATTCAGCCTCAGACACACTAGTTGTGCTACCCTGGGCAAGTCACTTAACCCCATTTGGCTCAGTTTCCTCATCTGTAAAATGAACTGGAGAAGCAAATGACAAACCACTCCAGTATCTTTGCTAAGAAAACCCTAAATAGGGTCATGAAGAGGCAGCTGAGTGACCCAGTGGATAGTGCCCTGGGTCTGGAGTCAGGAAGACCTGAGGTCAAATTCAGCCTCAGACGCTTACTAGTTGTGTGACCCCTGGACGGGTAATTTAACCTCTGTCTTAATCCACTGGAAAGGGAAATGGCAAACCAATTCAGTATCTTTGCCAATAAATCCCAAAATATCGAACATGATTGAAAAGGACTGATTGTTAATAAATGAAGAAACTCCTGCTACCAATGTAGGTTGGCATTTTCTTTGAGACTTATGTTCTTAAAGATCATCTAGATTAGAGCTTTGAGAGGTTAATGGCCACCTTGCCAGTGCGCGTCTGAGGTGGGACTTAGGGCACAGCCTGGCACATGGTAGGCACTAAATAAATGTTAGACTTACTTGACCCCAGAGATTCTAAAAGACCAGGTCTCCATCCATTATACCACACTGAAGGTGAATTCAAAGAATGGTAGAATTTAAAGCACATAAGAAAGATCATCCAACTGAACACCCTCATTGTACAGATGAAGAAACAGATGTCACATGGATTTCCCAGGCTCACAGGATTTAGAGGAGAGGGGTTCTTAAAGGTCATCGAGTTTAACCCCTTCATTTTGTAGATGACAAAACTAAGTACTAGAGAGGTTATAACCAGGAAAGTGATGGGGCCAGCTTGAACCAGCTCATGAAGCTAATTGTGAAATATTCAATGTAAGCATTTACACATAAGAAATCAGTAAAAATTACAAATTAGGGCTTGATTTGTTGTTTTGTTTGTTAATTACCTAGATTTTATTAAGTAATGAAGAAAATGCTAATAATACTATTAAGCTTAAAAGTATGTCATATGTCCAGGTTCCTCCTCCCCCCAAGAGCTGATTGTTAAACATTTACCAGCACCCTTCTCATATTCTAACTTTCCTAAGCTTAAACAAGTAGTAAGCATTAAAGCCTGCATTAGAACTCAAGGCTCTTGAATACTCACCTGCTGCTCTTTCCACTATACCACTAAGCAAAGACAAAGGCTTAGTGATAAGACTGATTGCTAAATGAAATAACATTGTCTCTTTTCTTTCTTTAGCAAGAGAAATGGCAATACAAATATATTAAAAACTCATGTGTCATGCCCATCCATCTATTAGTTCAGTGTAAAGGAGTGTACCAAGACCTCTCTGATCTCTAAGCCAGACACACCTGCACAGGAAAGGGCTGAGAAGGTAGAAGATACACTGACTTTGCTCCCTGGGCTTAGGGCTCCCTTGTTACACTTTTCTTTACTTGTTCCTCTATATGAGAGAATGGAAGAGATTTAGGCCTGGGAAAGTGGGGAACTCCAGAGGTGTATGGCAATTATCAAGCAAATGACTGTTACCTGGTTTGTAGCTTTGCCTTCAATGATGAAAATTTAGTAAGTATGTAGGTTGTTCATGATAAGTAGAGGTGAGATTTCTGACAGATTCACCCTTCACCAGGAAGAGAAGTTGAAAGTAATATTAAGCTTTAAGTTTCTTTTGAAGTAAGCAATATTAAGCTTTAAGGACATTAGATAACACCTTGCTTTTTGATCCAAAAAAGCTAAGTACCTAAGATTTCTGTGTAAGAAGATGAGTGGACCACCTGGGCAAGACTGAAAGAATAAGCAGAGGAGCTTCTTCCTGGTTGAGATCTCAGGGAAGGAGACCTTCCAGGTGAAGTCCCAAGACAAGGTTTTTCTATCATTTCTAAAAGAGATGAAACAAACCTATAGGTTTTTATTTAAATTGAAAGAGCATGGCAAAACCTGCTCTTCCTTCAAAGAGATCAATTGAGCCATTTAGTTGAGAATCTATGATTGTGTGTAGCATAGAGGAATTGGGTAAAAGACTACAAGAACAGCTGGGAATAGAACATCCAGCAAAGACAATGGAAATAATAATTATGGTAGCAGCATGATGACATCACTAGAGACAGTAGCCATGAAGCATTGGAGGCATGAGTTGTCCTTACATGTATGTACCTTTGCCACATATTCTCTAAATGTGAGTCCTATAACATGTGCACCCCGACCACATATGATCCCTATGTATGCCTTTCTACAAGTTTTCTATGTGTGATCACTCTTCTCACCGATGTTACATGCATTTGTGGGAGAGTGTGGTTAAGGTTGAAGAAAGAAATGTTTTGTTGCCCCGTTTCTTACCATACCATTTCATTAAGTGCTTTTCTTTGAGTTAAATGTACCTTCTGGTTGGCTGTTAAAGGTAAGCCTGTTGGTGGGGGCTCAGGAGCTTCAGAAACATAGATCCATAAAGTACTTTGAACTAAAGGTAGCTATTTGAGGGTTGACCCGTACTGTGAGTTGGTAGGGTGCCCCCAGGCACTGATAGGTTTCCAAACACCTCAGCCAAATGCTTAAGCTGCTATTGTACTGTGTGTTAAGTTGTCACTGGTACATTTTTTTAGGCAATGGAAGGAATAATTCCCTTCTTTGATTGGATACTGACTCTGAAAACTGAGGAAAGCAATTTTGAAGCTTGGTAAATTATTCAGAAAGTTTCCAATTCTGTCATTAATAAAATCAGGTAAAATTTATAACAGATGTTAATGAACTCTCCTTTCCTCTTTAGACACATATCATTTATAAATTTTGCCTCTGAAATTTAGGGACCCCTGGAAAGAAAAACAACCGTTCAACACCCCCAGACTAAGAGGTTTTATATTTTAGAATTTTACTACATTTATTTCATAGGGAATATAGGATTAGGGGTATGGGTGATTTTTTTTTTTCTTACTGCATGAGTTATGGAGAACAAAGAAAGACTTCGAGTCTGAAAGTCACTTCCATCTTGGAAACATCTGAAAGAAATCACTGAACTAGGAGTGGAGTGGGGGGCTAGCAAGATTTCATTCTAGGAGCGAACAGAGCAGTTTAAAATCTCTACCTGAATTTTCACTGTTAGCACAATGGATGGTACCTGGGACTTTGGAAGTTGCTGAAAAAGAATGACTGAAGGATGCATATTAAAGATGATAAAACTCTGGAATAAGTAAAGCTTATTCCTCATACCAATTCAATATAAATGTGCTAGCTAGTTTGTGATGGAGAAAAAAAGAAACCTCTTTTCCTTGTTGGCAAAAAAGGGTGGAAAAAATTATGTCATTTTTTTTCCCTGAGAATAACAAGATGCTTTGTGGTTTATCTCATAAATTGTCTGATTCCACAATAAGAGGATTTCATGGAAGAACAGCAGCTGCTCAAATCCCCCAAACTAGGGGGTAAATGTTTTATATTTCAGAATTTCACTAAATGTGTGAAGCTGTGGTTTCTAAATAAGCCCATTTTGAGGATACAAAAGTAAATATGATGTTTTGTTCAAAACTGAGAGATTGATACAAAATATGCCTGAATCAAAATATTTCACACAAATATCTACAGTGTAAATAATTTCATTTTCTCTAGGTTCTCAGAAACTTTCTCTTTTCTTTCATCTTTAAAACTATGTGACACAGGAAAATGTTTGCATTTATAAATGAAGTTACTCCTGAAAAATTCAAGTTTATCTAAAGAGAATCATGACTCAGGAGAGAACGGACCACTGTGCTCAGGGAGAATAGAATTTCCTGAGGGGGCATTGAAGCCATCTCTAAGGCTCAATCACTTTCTGCAGCAACAAGCATTAGAGATGATAACAAGACCCACAGCTTTTCCACTCCCTAAGTTTTGTGGCTCAGGCCAAAAGCATCAGAGAGGTGGAAGGCATTTCAAGAGGTCATCCATCTGGTTCAGTCTCCTGCCTTTTGGCAGGTGAATAAACGGATAAACCAGCAGTGTCTGTTTCAAGGCCCTCCTACAATACTCCTGGCAGAACCAGATAGAAATGTAATAGGGAAATACTTAACATAATAAATTAAAATGCAGTAAAACATAGATGACATTACATTTTAAAACTGAGTCAATATGCAGACAGCAGTATGGATCCTTATGTACACATTACTGGCCCCTGTTTCTATGCAAATTTGACATCATTGGCCTAAATCATCCGGAAGGCAGCAGCCTACTCCTTTCTTAAAGATCTCAAGGGCTTTCTCTAGTAGTTCATTCCAAGGTTTTGTCAGCCAAACAGCAAAGACTTTTTGCTCTCACACAGAACTTTCTTGCTGTTTATAGGCAGTTAGCTATTATCAGAGGCAGTCTTGGTCTAATGAAGAGCTGTCTAACCCCCCTGGAAATCCCTAATTCAGTAGCACTAATTTTCTAGACTTTTGTTGGTTTCCTCCCCAGGTGCTCGGGTGGGTGTTGATTCTTTTATACAAAAGATGCAGTCAATATTTGCTTGCTAGATCTGTTTCATGGACATGCAAAGGTCCTACTGGCCTAGGCTTCAGAATCAGCCTCAAATTCCATTTCATCTAACTCCACTATTATGGCTATTATCCTGTGAGATGAAGGGGTGGGGGGCTGGTTCAGGTGGATAGTGTATCCTAAGTACAGAAAATGCTATTATCCAGTGTTTCTCACTTGCTACTCAACAGAGAAAGAGGCTTTAAAGAAATATGATTGTTTCATGACTAAACAAATTGGGGTACATCAGTATATGGAATATTACTGTGCTATAAGAAATGGTGAGGCAGCAAGATGAAGTAGTAGAATGGAGAGAGGCCCTCAAAGTAAGGAAGAAAGACCTGGGTTTAGTTTCCTCCTCTGACACATACTGTCCATGCCACCCTGAGCAATTTGGCTTAATATCTCATTGCTCTATGTTATGCTTTAAGACTGCTGTATGTTTGATAAATGGTCAAAAGATATGAACAGGCAATTTTCAGAGGCAGAAATTAAAGATATCTTTAAGCATATGGAAAAATGCTCTAAATCACAACTGATTCGAGAAATGCAAATCAAAACAACTTTGAGGTACCACATCTCACCAGTCAGATTGGCTAAGATGACAAAACAGGAAAATGACAAATGCTGGAGAGGATGTGGAAACA
>CM053585.1:427519322-427546111 GCA_028646515.1 Pseudochirops corinnae
TCTTTTCCCAGTGATCACTCATTGGTTACAGCCCTTCTATATGACCAAACTATTGTACAATGTGAAAGTATTTGCAGATCCTATACATGATTGCACGCCACCATGGGGGGGGGGGAAAGGGAGGGGAGAAAATCTGAAACTCAAGTGATTGTGGAACTGAATCTTGTAAATTAAAAGTAAATGAGTAAATAAAAAAAAAAATTAAAAAAAAAAGACTGCTGTATGTTGTAGCTGCAGAGAAGGTAGGACCTGTATTGGCAGGAGCAATTTACTCGTTTGGAAGTTCTCTCTGCCCATGAAATCACAAGTCCCATCCCTCTCTCCTATTCATAAGAAACAATAAATATGAAGAATTCTGAAAACCTATAAAGATATATGAACAATAAAGAGAAATAGAAAATCAGTCTCTCTTTCTCTCCCTCTCCCTCCTCCTGCTCTCTCTCTCTCTCTTTCTCTTTCTCTCTCTCTCTCTCTCACTCTCTGTCTCTGTCTCTCTCTCTCTCTGTGTCTCTCTCTCTCTCTCGTAAATGGAAAGGACAAAAACAACAATAATAAAACCCCCAGCACCCAAACTGAATAATATGCAATTATGATGACCAAATTTGACGATGGGAAAGAGTTGAGAAAAATACATTTTTCTAACTCCATTGTAGCAAATGCACTGTAAAGTGCCTCTTTCAGGCTTCCATTTATGCTTTTCTTTTATCTAAGTTGAACCTTAGGTGCTTTGAAGGAGAGAAGGCTATTGGCCCAGGTTAACTGGTTAATAGTATCTGCCCATCGCATCTCAAATAGTTTAATATTTTTTTATGACGGCGATCAAGGCAATTTGAAAGAAGTTCTATTTCTGAGGCTTGTTTTTCTATCCATTAAAAAAAAAATCCATCTCTAACTCATCCACTCCTTCACAAAAAAAGTACAAGTTTTCTGGACACAGATGAGAACTTCCCCAGTTGTGAGCAGGTCAGCATTATGAGTTGGGTCCATGCTTATCTGATGTCCTGTGTGTGGGGATTAGCACTTGCTCTATTTGAATGTTCCCCTTAGTTCAGTGGCGGCCCTCCCTGCTCTTGCCAGGAAGAGTGTAGTGTTGAGTTATTGGGGAAACAGATCCAGTTGTGGGAGAGAGACGGCGACACCGCGAAACTTATTAAATGAATGCCAAATCTAGAAGCCGGGGAAGACCAGACTGAATGGAAGGAGTAAGGTAATAAAAGAAAGAAATAGCTCAAAGCAAACCGTCTGTTTGGTGGGAATGGTGAAAATAGACAAGTCCCTCTTAGAGGCTTTCTTTCCAATAATATCTTAATTGGTCACCTCAGGATAAGGACTATGGCATTACTGTCCTTCCAAAGATGGGCTTAGTGGCATGGTCACATGCTATTTCTAGCTAGTCTGTATTTTTAATTAATTCCCCTTCCTCCTTTTCCCTCCTACAACAAAACTGACAAAGAATCTTAAAAACCAGAACACTATCAAATCCTTTATGAAACATTTGGGGGTAATTATCCTTTCTGGAAGTCTACTTTTTTTTTTTTTCTCTGTACTTACATTTTTTTTTTTAATGGAACACAGTTCAGGTCTCATAAATGCTTAAATATGTAGTCATAAAGTTTGAGATGCCTCGTGGGCTTTGTTGTCTGCAAATGAGCTATGCAGAGGCTCTGTAAAGGTTTCCCATTCTAATGGCTTTCCACTCTTTCCTGCCCCTCTTCTCCTCCTCCCCCCCCCCCCCCCCATACCGGGTATTACATAAGCTGTTTGGAGCCCTTAAATGCTACACCAGGTGACTCATTTGATTATATAACCATGGTCACCCCGGATGATTTTGCCATTCAGACAATTAGAAAGAAACTTGAAATTGGTTGGAGTTGCTTTGTCTCCATCCAGGCAACATTAAATCCTTTGTTTCCTCAGTGCCCTGTATTTCTGGGGAAAACTAGTGATTTAGGTTCAGAACAATTGTTAGAAGCTTGAACTCTGACTTTGTCCAGAAGGCGACAAAACAATAAATATGGACCTGAGAATTTTACACACTTTACTGTGGGGTCTTTTCTTCCTTTCTTTCAAGGTAAAGTGTCCCCTGGTGATTTGGGATGTAGGAGGATAGGATATTTACTGATGGTTGGTGGCTACTTCTGAACACTGAGCGTGTGGTGAGATCAGAAGAAAAATGAAAGGCAGGTTTGAATCCTTTTGTATTTTCATGCTCAGTCTTGTATACTACAATGTGGAGCTGTTATAATTAAGTACTTAAAGAATTCTGGTGCAGGCCATAGTGTGGTAGAAAGACTTGTGGGTGGAGGACTTGGGTTAGAATCTTAGTTATTATACCTTCTGGTGCAATTATTAGTTATTATACTTAGTTATTGAACTTCTCGGGTTAAAATCTTAGTTATTATACTTCCTACCTGTGTGACCTTAGGCAAATCACTTAACCTTTCTTTCTGAGTCTCAGTTTCTTCATCTAAAAAAAAAAACCTATAAAATTATAAAGTGGGTTGTGACTGGAAGTGCTAATACTTCTCATTTCTTGTGTCTTATAGACAAAATTTTCTGGTCATCAATTCTTGCCTCTATTTCATGTACATTGTAAGGTTTCATGTGAAAAGCAGACTTAACTCTTCACCATCGCATAAATTACACCCTAAGTTTAATCCTGTGATTATTCGTGATTTTTCTAATGTTTCTGTTCATAGATTCTTTGTTGTTCAAGGATTTGGTATGTCACAAACACATAGTAAATTAGCTTTATGCTGAACCACGTAGCCAATGCTAACTTCTTATTCTTATGTTGTCAGAAGAAAATGAAGGTTATTTGGTGAGCCAGAAGAGTCTGTTCAGTTTACACAAGTATGAACTTTATTTTTAGGGACAAATTGGCTCACTCCAAAATGGCTCCTGCTGTCTAAGTCAACTGTTAGTAGCAGTCTAACCTTGAGAATTCATCTGCCTTTCTTTTTCTCTTTCCTTATTCTCCCTGTTCCTCTTCTTCTCTGCCATTAACTTTATTTTTTCTCGTCTGTTTTGCCCCTTTTCCTTTTTCCCATTTCTATTAGGAATCTCCAACAAAAATGTGTTTGATATCTACTTTGTAAAATGTGCTCATGGTAGTAGCAGATGAAAAGAAGTGTAAGACACAGTTTCCCTCCTTATGGAGCATGCAGTGGAGTTGAAAAGACATAACATGTTCAGATAAAAGGACACCTAAGGATAAATATGTTCATATGCAATGGGTGATGATGATGGTCATTCCTACTGACAGAGGTTTGCAATGGAAAATAAAGAATATGGGAGACCAGAAGAAGGAGAGATTATGATGGACTGGGTTGGTCAGGGCTAGCCTCCACAAAAGAGGATGGACATGAGCTAGGCCTCCAGAAGATGGAAGAGGGCATTCCAGGCTAGTGAAATGGCAAAAACAAAATCGTGGAGACAGAAATGAGCAAGGTATGAGGAAAGAGAATGGAAAGAGGTGATTAGAGCCTGAGCCAGGGTAGCTGAGGGGAATGGAGAGGAAAGGATAGATGTCTTGGTTCTGACAGGCGCTCCTGTGGAATTGCTTTGCCCCTCAGTGACGTTTGGGACTGAAGAGATCCATGCCCTCTACCTCAATGGAATGCCTGGAAGATCCTGGTTTCCAAGTTACAATAAGAAGAATGTTTATTGAAACAAAATGAGAGAATTCCAGTCTTTTTTGGTTTGATTAACTTAGGAACACCTTCCTTCATTCAAAAGATAACCAGTTTCACATAGGAATTAAATTAAGCTTCAAACACAGTTTGCTAGTTAACTGACCTACCGTCTTTGAAGACGATGTCTGATGCTCATTTTAATCCAAAGGGCCACCCCAATAGAGTATTCAATCCTTCTATCTCAGTAAGGCAAATTGCTAAGTCCATCTTGCCAGGTCTAAAATCTTGGAAGCAGCATTCACCAAGCAAATGAAACTACTGAACTTTCTTCATCAGAAGCTATAAGCATGTCACATATGCATTGTGTTTTCCCCCTTGGAATGCATGAAATCAGAAGATATTCATTTCACTATGTCATCAAAAGTGAACACATCTTGAGAAGGATCCCAGCATCTCAGAGAAATGTTTCTTTAATTAGCAATACATCCAGACTATTACCCCAGGAAAGAGACTTTGGTTGCATTCATACTCTTTGACCCTGTCCCATCCTAGGAATTTTCCCTCTCTCCCAGCTAGTCATAAGAAGATAAAAAAATATGTACACACCCTAAAATTCTGTCCCAGATGAGTGGCTTTAGGGGATGTTTAACTTCTCTTACAAGCAGAAGAAAAAGAAAAAGCTATTTACATTTGTTCCTGTGACTAAGTTTTACTGATTTTAAGAATGATGTTATTTCTGGCATTATCCTGACTAATGACTCAATGACCAATTTTAATGTTTGGGAGCCACATGTAAACCTTGAAAATTCTCTCTTTTTCTCCTGCTCAGTTTATCTTTTCAATCTTTGAGGTTTTTGTTTTCTGGTTTCCTTTTTTCCATCTTAAAATGAGATGGAACTGGTTACATGGTCCATTACATTTTGTTTAATTTTTTTTTTTTTTTATGGTAGGGTATATTTTACTCACAATTTTCTCTCAATTTCCCTTTCAAATATCTTTGTTTTCAACCTTTCCTTTTTATTTCTAAAATGCCAAGTTTTTTTTATTTTACCTAAAATATATAGAAAAAGTACATAGTGACTAGAAAGCAGTTAACCCTGTGATTTCATCAGTTTAGGGAACTCCCAGGTGGGGAAATTTCCTTTACCAACTCAGGTCAGTATCTTCTCTGTAACTTATAACAACAACCACAACAACAGCTTTAAGGTTTTCCAAGTGTTTTACAAATACTATCTCATTTTATCTTCCCAATAATCCTTTGAGGTAGGAGCTGTTATTATTCCCACTTTACAGAAAAGGAAACTGAGGCAGATGGAAGTTAAGTAGTTTACTTAAAGTCGTACAGTGACTAAATGTCTGGGGTCATATTTAAGCTGATGTCTTACTGATTCCAACTACACATAACTGTCTGAAGCCTTCAGAGATCACATAACTAGTAAGTGTCAGTGGTAGCACCTGAACAGAAATCTCCCTGTCTCTGAGGTTAGCTTTCCATCAACTACACAAGAGGTGTCAAACACACTTCTGCTCGAAGGAGATTAAAATGCAATTGAGAAAGATCTAACAAAACAAATAAAAATACAATAGAATGCAGACATTATTACAGTTGAAAACTAAGTCAATAGGCAGGTCCCACAGATCCTTATGCACAATTTGTTGGTTCTCATTTCTACTTGAGTTTGACATCCCTGCACATAGCACACCCCAAGTTTAATGCTGTGATTATTTGTGATTTTTCTAATGTTTTTGTTCATGGATACCTTGCTGATCAGGGATTTACTGTGTCACAAGCACATAGTAAATTAGTTTTATGTTGAACCACAGGAGCCAATGCTAGTTTCTTATTTCTATGCTGTGAGAAGAAAAAGAAGGCAGAAGATTGCAGCCTGGTGTTTCGAACAAATTAAGGGAAGAGTCAGGTGAAAATGAAGATGTCCTTCCTCGTTCTATGCTCAGCTCCTGTTGCCTCATGTTTATGTTAGTATAGCTAGAAATGAAAAAAAGGGGGAAAAATGCTTTTTAATCTGAGTCTCTGACTATGTTTGGTGTCTCCAGCTGCTAAAGTAATGGAGAAAGGGAATAAAAATGAGAAACATGCTATAGACACTGCTAGAACTCTCACATGCATTGGTTTTACAAATCGCATGGTTAAGGAATCAGGAATGATCCAGACAGGCAAACCATCAACAGCCCTGTCTGTCCCTGCTCAACAGCTACTCACCTAGGCAGAATTAATGCTGCTTCTTGTTGTTCAGTTGTGTCTGACACTTTGTGACCCTGTTTGGGGTTTTCTTAGCAAAGAAATTGGTATAGCTTCCCTTTTTCTTCTCCAGCTCATTTTACAATTGAGGAAACTGAGGTAAATAGGGTTAAGTGACTTGCCCTGGGGCACATAGCTAGTGAGTGTCTGAGCCCAGATTTGAACTCAGAAAGAAGAGTTTTGCTGTCTCCAGGCCTGGCACTCTATCCACTAAACCATCTAGCTGCCTCAGAATTGCTGCACTTGGAAATAATTCATTTACAATGACCAATGACTTAAATACATCTTAAAACTATTTATTCCAGGTTTAAAAAAGTCAACTAATGTTTATTGCCTGAGTGCATCAGAGGTAGGAATGAGCTGGATAGTTCAAGCATTATTATCTCCAACTTACAGGAAGGAAATAAGCATTTATCAAGAGGCTACTATGTATCAGCTATTATGTTAGCTACTTTACAAATGCTAATCAATCAATAAACCTTTATTAAGTGCCTACTATATGCCAGGTATTGTGCTAAATCCCAGGGATACCAAAAGAGACAAAAAACAGTACCTGCCCTCAAGGAGCTGACAATCAACCCGGTGAAACAATGTATCAACAAGTATCTACAAAGCAAGCTATGACCAGGATAAATAGGAAATAGTTTAAAGAGGGAAAGCACTGGAGTTAAGAGGGGTTAGGGAAGGCTTCCTTCAGAAGGTAGGACTTTAGTTGAGACTTAAAGGAAACCAGGGTGGTCAGTCGTTAGAACAGGGGAGGGAAAGTTTTCAAGCTATGGGGAAACAGTCACAGAAAATGGCTGGAGCCTAGAGATGGAGGGTCTTTTTATGAAATAGCCAGGAGATTACACATTGCTGGATCAGAGTGTAGATACTGAAGAGCAAGGTGTGAGAACATTGGAAAGGTAAGAAGGGCTAGATTATGAAGGGCTTGGAATGCCAAAGAGAGCATTTCTTTTGTTTCTGGAGTCATTGGAGTTTAAAGAATAGGAGGTGACATGATCAGATCCACAATTTTGGAAAATCATTTTAGCGACCAAATGAAGAGAGGTTTGGAGTGAGTGGGGAGAGACTTGAAGCAGGGGGACCACCAGCAGGATATTGCAGTAATCATGGTATGAGGTAATGCATTAGAAGGTCTGTATTAGAGGGGTGAAGAGAGGAGAGAAGGGGGCAAGGAGATGCTGTTACGGTGAAATCATCAGACGTTGGCAACAGATGGGAAAAAAGGGGTGAGAGATAGTGATGGATCCAGGATGAGTCCAAGGTTTTGAGCCTGAGCCCTCCCCTCACAGTGATAGGGAAGGTGGGGAGGGTGATGGTTTAGGGGGAAAGATATTGAGTTCTGTTTTGGACATATTGAGTGTAAGACATCTACTGGAAATCCATTCATGATGTCTGAAAGGCAATTGGAGACTCAAGCTCTGCAGAGATTGGGACAGGAAAGGTAGGTTTGAGAATTATCCTCTAAGAGATGGTAATTAAATTCATGGGTGCTTATGAGCTCACCAAGTGAAGAAGTAGCATAGAGGGAAAAGAGAAGACTCAGGTCAGAACTCTGTAGGACAGCTACAGTTAGAGGGCAGGGTGTGGTCTGGAGGAGAATCCCACAAAGGAGATCAAGGAGGAGCTTAATTTAAGATAGATAGGAGGAAAACCAGAAGACAGTAGTATCTGGAAAGCCGAGAGATGAGGTATTTAGATGCAAAGGGCAGAAAAGATAAAGGATGATAGTGAGCAATCCCAAGAAATAAGTGCTGTTATTATTATTATTATTGTCATTTTACAGTTGAGGAAACTGAGGGAAGTTAAATGACTTGAGCAGGGTCACATAGCTAGTAAGTAGCTGAGGTCACTTTTGAACTCAGGTCTTCCTGACTGTTCTATCCACCGTACCTTGTTCTAACCATTAGGCCTGTCTTCAAAATGATCACCACATCATTTTATAAATGCATGTTTAAATGTCATTCACATATTCTTTCTATGAGGGTTTCAACCTTGACAGCCAGGTGAGATTCAGTTTTGGTTCTCCAGGGCTTTTCAGCACAGGCAGGGGTCTCTGTAGCTAGAAATGTTGCCTTCCTGCTTCCGTCAAGTCCCAGCTAAAATCCCACCTTTTCCAGAAAACCTTTTGAATCCCTCTTAATTTTAGTGCCTTCCCTCTATTGATTTTCCTACTTTTTCCTGTATATACCTGGTTTGTACTAGCTGTTTGTCTTCTCCATTAAACTCTGTGGCCCTTGAGAGCTGGTACCTTGCTTTTTATTCTCAGGGCTTAGCACAATGTCGGGCACACAGTAGGCATTTTATACTTGTTTATTGGCTAACTTTCAGAAGAGATGGGACCTTCTGCATAAAGAGTAAAAGAAGGCCTTTCAAGTCAGTTGCATTTCCCTTCTTAATTAAAAACACCTTCTAATACCAGAAAGTGGAGCCTTATGGCTGGCTTATTTAAGAATGCAAAGTCACTGCACTTCTGGGGCCTACTTTGCTTTGGAATTTCTGGGCTATTAACAGACAGCTCTAGAGAGGAAACCCTGTTCCATATGTGGTGGTACGGAGTTCTCAGGAAACCCGTACTGGGGAATTAGTACCTACTGTCAATAGCACGAGGAAAACAATGAAACATGGGATGAAGGATGCCTATTTGTACTTCCCAGTACCTTTCCCATTTTTGTTTAATCGACTATAAAAATGATAGTATGAAAAATAGCAAGGTTTTGGTTTTTTTCCTTTTAAGTTTTTAAGTACTTCAAATTAATTTTGAAAAGTATTTTTTTTTTAAAGGAAAGCTAGATTTCTAGGACCAGCAAACGAGGGGGTAGAGCAAAGGAAGAAAAACAGGTGTTTATGGATGTGCATGCTTTTGCCTGGCATAAAACTTGGTTGCTAATTAAGGTTAGATTTTTTTTTTTTTTGCTGATCTTTGGTTATTCTAAGCGGTGGTCCCCAATAAAGCTCATAGTTGGGCTTTGGTTTTTTGTTTTTGTTCAGTTGTATCCAATTTTTTTGTTACTCCCTTTGGGGGTTTCTTGACAAAAATACTGGAATGGTTTGCCTTTTCCTTCTCCAGCTCATTTGGCATGAGGAAATGGAGGCAAACAAGGTTAAGTGACTTGCCCAGGGTCACACAGTTAGTAAGTATCTGAGGCTGGATTTGAACTCAGGAAAAGAAGTCTTAGGTCAAATTGGAACTCAAGTCTTCCTGATTCCAAGACCCTGCCGCTCTAGCTCTATCTACTATGCCACCTAGTTGTCTGGGCTTAGGTATGCCTCCTTTCCTTCCGTCCCTTGCATTTCCTGGAGGTCTGAGAACTAAAATTCTGCTTAAAACGTGGCAAAAACAGTGAGCAGGCTCTGATCAGATTGCAAGCTAAACACATTTTACTAACAAGATTAGTCCTCTTTCTGCTGGAAAGTCTCTGACATTACACAGACTGCATGGGGGTTGAAAAAGTCTGTCGACAACGTGAGATTAAATAAATAGGCACATACCTTTGAGAGGTTATACTTGCTTATGTTGATGAATATTTCTTTTGTCTCTCTTTTTAGTTTGTGTTTTATCACTAACTGTTATAGAATCTGAGGAAAAATGAGTCCATGAAATTTAAAAATAATAATAATAAAAACCCCACAACTCCATTCTTTGGGAAAGTGCCTCACATTTAGCCTCTGAGCCTGGGAACCAGCAATCTTTGCTATTATTTCTGGCTCTAGTAGTCATAATGTCTGGCATCATGCTTCATGGTTTTTAAAAAAAATTTCAATAATAGCAACAATAGTTAGCATTTATATAAAATTTTAAGATTTGTGAAGGTTTTATTCATTATCTCATTTGATCCTCAAAGCAACCTTATGAGGTGGGGTGCTATTATCACCCCCATTTTGCATATGAGGAAGGGCAGAGTGGTTAAGTGACTTGTTGCCCCTCTCCCTATAGAAACATTCTACCCTTAATACAGCTGAAATGTATCTGAAGCACCATTCACTCTCAAATCTTCCTAACTCAAGGCCCAGAGCTTTAAATCCTACTCTACCAAACTGCCCATTTATTAAAGTGAAATTTCATTCTATTCCAATCCAGTTTCTCTCTAGCTGCCAAAACTTTATAAACTATGAGCACCTTAAAAAGTTCATCTCATGTCAATAATCCAAGTCCACATCATGCTTTCCCCACTCCATACCTTTAGCCTGCCCATTCTCTCTTTTATCTGGCAGACCTCATCCTTTTAGTTTTGCTTGACTAAAACCTAACCGTTTCTCAAGACTCACTTTAAATCCTCCTTCTATAAGATCTTTCCTGAGCACTCCAGTTGAAAGTAGGGTTCTTTCCTCCTGGAGTCCCATCATTTCTACCATTTACTTGACAATGACAATATTGCTTCTTGTATGTTAATTGCCATTTTTGTATAAATATCATGCTTTGTCTCTCCTCTTCTAGATTGCTAGTTCCTTGAACCTTAAATTCAACAAGCATTTATTAAATGCCTAACATGTGCAGCTCACTTTGCTATGTAGTAGGGGAGATAAAAATAAATGGCAGAAAGGCAGTTGATACAGTGGAAAGAGACCTGGACTTGGAGTAAGTCCATCTATGAGCATTTATTAAGAGCTTATTCTGTTCCAGAGACTGACATAAGTACTAGGAATTTAAAAAAAAACAAAAAAATCAACCAACCAAAAAAAGTAACTGTCCTTGAATGCAAGAAGTTCATATTCTAATGGGAAAGATATAAATAACTATGGTATGGATATATACTATATGTGTGTGTACATATATAATATATATACATATACATACATACACACATGCATATATACACACAGAATAGATGTAAAATATTCTCTAAGGGAAGGCACTGGGTTGGAATGTAGTGGTCATGTCAGAAAAAGGCTCTTCTAGAAGGCGGGATCTGAACTGAGTGAAGGAAGCCAGGTAAACTAAGAAAGGAGAGAGAAGGGAAGGCATTCTAGGTATAGGCAGTAGCTATTTTAAAGACATGGAGATAGTAAGTGGAGTCTCATATTTGAGGAATAGCAAGTTGGCCAGAGTAGAAGGATTATAGAATGTATGGAAGATATAACGCAGGCAAGAAAGGGCTAGAGATTAAAAAGATCTTAAAATTTAACAGAGAATTTTATATTTGATCTTAGAGATAATAGGGAGCCATAGAGTTTAATGAGGTGGAGGGAAGGTGATATGGTCAGTTCTACTCTTTAGGACAGTGGTTCTCAACCTGTGGGTTGCGACCCTTTGGGGGTCAAATGACACTTTCACAGGGGTCACAGGGGACGCCTAAGACCATTGGAAAACACATATTTCCGATGGTCTTAGGAACCGAGACACTGCTCTTCTATCCGTCTCCAGGCGGGTCCACTGACATGCAGATACACCTACATATGAGTATTAAAGGGTCTCAGCATTAGGAAGGTTGAGAACCACTGCTTTAGGAGAATCACTTTGGTAGTTGATTGGACGATGGAGTGGAATGGAGAGAGACTTGAGGAAAGAAAATCCATCAGAAGGCTACCACAATAGTTCAAGTGAGAGAAATAGAGGGCCTGGACCAGAATGATGGCTATGTTAGTGGAAGGAAGGGGAAATGTAAGAGAGATGTCGTAAAGAGGGAAACAAGATCTGACCACAGACTGAATATGTAGGGGGAAGAAGAATAAAGAGTAAGGGATGACAGTGATGTTACCGATCCTCTTTTTCAGGGGATGGCCATCCTCCTAGTCACCCAGACTTATACTTAACTTACACTTACACTATGAGCACCTTCAAACATTCATCTCACTCTGATAACCTGAGTATACCTTATACTTTCCTAACTTCATACCTTTGGCCAGCTGGTTCTCTCTTGACTGGCAACCTTGTCCCTTTTGCTCTCTTTAACTAACTCTTACCCATTTCTCAAGACCCTCCTCTCATGAGATCTTTCCTGAGCACTCTATCTGAAAGTAGGGTTTCTTCCCTTTCTATCATTCACTTGACAATGACCATATTGGTTCTTGATATGTTAGTTGGCATTTTTGTATGACTGCCATGTTTTTTCTCATCTGGGTTGCAAGTTCCTTGAACCCCAAATTCAATTAATAGTCAGATTAAATTTCAGATTAATTAAATTTCAGCTGAGTAATATCTGCACCACCTCCTTCATGGTGGCATTAGGACTAAAGCATGCTGAAAAACTTAAAACACAATTGTGTGCATTTATTTATTTTGACTAGATCTGTGGTTCTTTGGTAGTAACCTGCCTACGGTCAAAGAGCCTACATATTAACAATGTATCAGAATTAAAACCTGGAGAGGGAGAGGTAAGAGGGAATAAAAGCAAACAAGGTCACCTCCTTCCACCTGAGCGAATGATGTACTCTTCTCAAATTTCAGCTTCCCTGAGTACATCATGGCTCTGACTTGAGTTAGATTCTTGGCACCAATATCTTGGCACGAGTGTTGGATGCCAGCAATCAAGTAGGGAACAAACTTGTAGATGGACTCTTTAGCCTACGTGGCCCCAGACCCCCCTTGAGCTACTTTGATTTTGTCTGTTTCACTGAAGTAATGGTTCTGGCTGCTGAGGTTCCTGTCCATGGCATCAAGGGAACCCATCCCCGGGTATTTCTTTAGCTGGATCCCCACAGAGAAGAAGTACTCACCTGAGGCCTCTGTGGTAGCCACCAACAGAGAGTCCATCATCACTGTGGAAGCTCCAAGGGTAAGAATCTTGGTGATGTGGCCCACGTTTTGGATGCCACCATCTGCAATAACAGGGACAGAACCCAGAACTTCTTGACTTCAAGTAGGGTCTTTATCCGCTATACCATCATGTTTTCCAAATGTGCGTATGTGCCTGTGTATATGTATTTGTACATATATATGCACGTATAAAACAATTATTATAAGACATTGTTCCCTGCCCTCATAGAGGTGTCTATTCATTTCAATCTCAAATCCATAAATAGTTTCTTTATGCTAAGCTTTTTCATCACAAAGAGTCCTGTATACATAGCTAAGAACCCTCCTGGACCAAGACATTCTAAGTGGTGCCCTGAGACAAGACTACAGGTAAGATACTTCCTTCTAGTCTAGAGGTTATTTAAGGCCATACGAGGCAGGGGAGGAACACCAAGTCTAAACTCAACCATACAATTAAAAAAAATGAAGGAGGTTGCATTGATTTCTATCAATGTCGAAGATACCAAGTCTTGATTAGATAAAAGAAGCTGGCACTCTCTTCCCTTTCCAGGATTGTTTTTGGACGGTGTCCCTGAAGCATTGTATCAGCTCCAGCCTGGATCTGCCTAACCATAAGTAAGGTCGTAGTCCCCCATTTGCTGTACAGAAAACGCTTAGTGGCGCCTGATGGGAAAGGTTTTGCAAAGAAAGAAAACAAAACTGCAGGTTATTTGGCCCCAATCCATGAGCATTGTGGAAATGCCACCATTGCTGCTCAGAACAGGAAAATGACAAGGAAAACGCCCCCTTAGGGAAACACAAACCAGACCACCAGAACCAAGGCAGTGCAGGAAAGAGACAGCCCCCGCGCTTGGATCCTGCCGTCTCTGTGGGAAGGAGAGAACAGAAGGCTCTTCGGATTTCTAGGAACTGTTAACCTTGTGACCTACATTTTTTCAGCCCCCAAACACACAGGAAATTTGAACCCTGGGATTTCTCCTGCTAGCAAAGACATCAAAATTACCTTCCTACCGTCTTTCAGGAGCTGCTTATTTATTTCAGCTCCGATTTCTCTCTGACAGTGCTATTTTAGAGTCTCACTGGGAAGTCAAAGAAGCTAACAATAGTTAGAATGACAGTAATGATGTTAATATAACTTTGGGGGCAGTTTCTTTATAAAATGCTAGAGAAACATTTTTCTTTTCTACCTTTGCCAGAAAGTTCTGAAGGTATAAGGATCATTAAATTTGGGAAAATACACACACACACACATATACATACATATTATTTATACGTATATACACATACATTTATATATTTATAAATAGAGAGGTCGGTATTTATTCATTAAGTTGCTCAAGGTCAAAGTACAAGAATGATTGACCCAGGATGAGAAAGTAGGTTTCCTGAATCTCACACAAGGCATGAATCTCCATCTTCTCTCCCTACATGTTCCATGAAATATTCTTTGTAGGGCCCATAAAAACCCTCTGGGAATTGATTCAATTCTCAGAAGATCCCACTGCCTTTCCTTCTCCACCAGTTAATACTGCATGCTTCCAAAGAAATGTCCACCCAAATGAACCAGTGTCATGTCAAATTCAACATATCTAAAACTGTACACAATGACACACAGCACCATGATGCTGATGACACTGTGGTCATTAATAAGTAGAACTAAGAGCTTTTGGAATCAATTTGGTGAAAAGGTAGGATGACATGAGCTAGCATCACTGAATTTCAAGAGCTTCAGAGATGCATTAGGATAATGCAATGAACAGAGTCTGACAAAAATTAAGAGTGCTAAAAGACTTAACTGTTGTTGAATCATTAGGATTCCAATAGTTTCATTTCTCATAGGCTATAGAGCTGGAAAGGCCCTTAGAGATAAATTTTAGTTCAACCTCCTTATTTTGTAGATGAGAAATTGAGGTCCAGAAAAACCAAGTCACTGGCCTGAGGTTCCACAGTCGGACAATAGCAAAGAAAGCATTTGCACTTAGGTCTCTGATTCCAAATTTGCTACTCTTTCTACCATATCATGGAGTCACTGTCTTTATACTAATTTTATTAATAGAAAGGTGAGGGAAGAGTGTTTGAGATATAGAGAGATCTCTGTGGAGATCATTTTAGAGGGGAGCTCTTCATGGAGACGAAAGGGCCAGAAATCAAATTTGAGTAGGATGATTTTCTTACTGCTAGTACTATTTCAATGAAGCTGTGATCTTACTGATGTCATTGGTCCTCTTCAAAAAATGAAGGATGAACAATGATCCTACTGGTAAAAGTTGTTTTACTGTTCCTATTGTAAGCCCTTATCGTCTCATTCAATTCTTGTCTGTATTTTCCCATATATTCTCTCACAGAGGATCTACTCAACTTTCTGGAGGCCTTCTTCTTGGTCTTCTGGATTACCAATCATAGAATTGCACGGGTAGACATACTCTATCCAAAACATCTAGAACTACTGAAGCTCAATCGACTCTGCAGACTCTCCAGAAGTACAAGCTTGTTCCTCCATACTTTGCCTTCATCAATAAAATTGTCAAAAATGTTCATAGAGGCAGAAGGCTGTATTGTGGACTGAGTGCTGGACATGGAGGCACAAAGACCTGGGTCAGAATCCTGCTTTAAATATTGCAAAGTGGCATGACTCTGGGGAAGACACTTAACCACCCTGTGCCTCAGTTTTCTTATCTGTAAAATGAATGGTAAAATCAAACTCAATGACTTCTAAGTGCTTTCTAGCTCTCAATATTTCATCCCACAATCCTTATGATTGCTGTGACATTTCTCAATGTGCCTTCTGTGTGAAGATAAACACTAAAAACCTAACTCAAGATTCTTAAAATGAACAAGAAAAAAAACAACAGCAAAGCAGCTTTCAGAATGTTTCTAAGAATAATTTAAGAAATGGGAGATGTAATACGTTTTGTTAAATCTGGTCATATTAGGGAAGAAAAACTCACAAAGCACAGTTACGTTTACAATTCTATCACTAACAGCAACCATGAGTTAGGTCGAGATGCTATGCCTCATTTATGGGTCAATAAGTGAGGGCATGGACTAGGTCTAGGGCACAAAATACAAGATATCTGCAATTCAGAAATAATTTTGAAAATTTTAATAGCTTGTTATCTGACTGGTCAGTTCCTTTTCCTATTGTATACTTGATGATATACTTATGCCACTGCTTGTTGGAAAAATCATTTTTGTTAATAAGCTACCACCTACTTATGCCTGAAATGAATCCCTTTTCCCTGCCCCTTCAGTCACTCATAATTCTGGATTATGTAGATGGGATGAATATGTAACTAGAGAAAGAAATGAATCAAAAGAGAAGGATGCAAAATTGTATTCTTAACTTGTGAAATACTCAAGAGACCTATACTAGAGGTTCTTAACCCTTTTTATGTTGTGAACCCCTTTGGCAGTCTGGTGAAACCTGGGGGCCCCTTCTCTGAATAAGGTTTTTAAATACATAGAATAAAATATACAGAATTGCAAAGGTAACCAATTGTATTGAAATACAGATGTGTGTGTGTGTGTGTGTGTGTGTGTTCTTAATCTAGTTTACAGACCCCAGGTTAAGAATCCCTGACTTGAAGGAGACTTTTAGGATATTAGATTGATTCTGAAAAGAGAACTTACAGAAGATTTTAGCAGCAACCACACTGGCATACCCAGGATGGCTGCTAGCACATGTTCTTAGATCTGCTTTACTAGGAAAGATAGCTGTTAAAGGGGTTGGCAGTCTTTTTAAATACATTCACCAGTTCAGCGGAAAAGTCAGCACCCTGAACTTCCGGGAAAAGGCAAGCAGAGAAATAAAGACCAACAGAAAGGGCTCTGACTGCCTGAATAAACTATACACTTTACATACATGTCTGGATCAAGAGAGCCTTTACATCTGAGCAACTGGGGAGCTCTGAACATACAGCCATTAGAATCTCAACCAGGAATCACAAGATCCTTCTCATAAGGAGCCCCCAAAGCAAAATGCCAACTCAGAATGTATATATACTTCTCAGAGACAGAAGGCATCAGTGCCTAATTAGAAATTAGCTAAAGGTATGAAAGCCTTCCTACAAGCAAGCCTCCCCTAAGCAAACTTCCCTTAATGGGCTCCACCTAAGGCCTATTAATGGACAGGGAAGATCTTAAATTCCATTAACATTACAAGGATATAGACAAGAATTACTCAATATGAAAAGGCATGGATGAGTTGCAATCTGCTCTGTTGGAAGGAATATTCCAAATCTGATGTTTTCAGCTACAGAATGTATTGAAGATAATAAGCAATGTGACTTAGTGTAAAAAGAAGACTGACTTTTGCATCAAGGAGATCTGAATTTGAAACCTGCCTCTGAAACATACTAGATATGTGACAATAGGCAAGTCATTTAACTCTTTGGTATTCCCAAACCATTCTTTAAAATTCTCTATTACTGACAAATTAAAGATCAGAAATGGTGGACAAGTTTTCTATGCCAGGAGTTCGAATCAAATCAAAGAAATCTTGGGTTAGGAAAGCATACTTCCTCCACCATTGCAAATTGCAAGCCATTTACAATTTAGTAAAACATCTGAGATTTACTGGGGCCAAAAATGTCATTATCCTGCTGCCCAAACAAGAGGTGAACCTTTTCAAATTTAGCTAGGCTGATCATTACATGGCATTTACTTCACCCTTGGGTCTGTGTTGAAATCTTTCCAGGTTGGTAAAACTGACCAAAGCTTGCAGTCTGTAAGCATAGCTTTTGAGAGCTAAGGGAGAGATACCTTAATGCTCAGCTGAGGCATAGGATTTTAGAGGCCAAAGAGGGTAAAAGAAATAAATGCTTAGACTTGACGACAAAAGTGTAAACAGTTCTCTAATGAATTTGCTAACTGTTTTCTCCATTGCAGGCCTTTTGTTCTTTAGCCATGACAGCTGTTATAAGCAAGGGTGGCACGCTCCATACCACTTGGCATGAAGACATTAAATAATACAAAGTGCATTTTTTGTTACTTGTGTTATATTTAAAACTATTTGCCACCATAATGAAATGATAAAGAGAGAATAGCAGAAATCATGAATTAACAATTGAAACTCAATTTCCACATGTGGAAACATCTGTTCAAATTGTGACAAGAACCTATTGATCCCAGATTGGCCTTACTTTTCACTTCAGAAAACATGAGTCTTTCATGGAAAACAAAATCATCCTTGCTTTTGAAAGACTGCTCATCATCTTCATTGTCATGCCAACTAAATAAACAGTTGAAACTATTTTAAGTAAATAGGTACAAAGAGATTTTTTCATTTTCAATTCTATTCAATTTAACAAGCATTTATAAAACATCTACCATGTAAAAAAAATAAAAAAATAAAAAACCCAACAAAACAAAACAAAATCTACCATGTGCCAAACACTGTGTTAGGTGCTAGATGTATAGAGAAAAACAAAATAGCCCCTATTTTCTAGGAACTTACATTCTACTCAGAAGGGAATGAGATGAACACAGATAACTAAATACAAAATATACATAATATATAAGACAATTCTAGATGAGTGGAGGAAGAAATAATAACTGAAAATTAGGAAAATCCCTTGATGAGCAATATCACTTGAGATGAGTGTGGAAGTGAATGGTTCTGAGGATGAGTAAAATTCATACACAATGCTATCAAACAGCAGAGCTCAGTAGACCAAAGACTCCCAACACAAAGCAGGGGCAAGTTATGCTGAGTTCTAAACCTGGTTTGTCTATTGCCTCTGCAGATAAGAGGTTGCAAGAGGAAGAGGTGAAAAAAGTATAATAGCATAATTTCTTTAGAGACGATATGTCAAGAAAGAAATGGTACATAGTTAACATAAACTCAGGACCATGTCTTAGGAAAATTTGAAATCACTTTCTAACATTAATGCATAATTGTTCCAAGTTTCTCTACAAGGCATGGGGAAAACTAAAGTATAGCCTATTGAGTGATTGGCTCTTTGTTTCACAATAAGCCAAGATCAGAGCTGGGTATAAATGAAAGAAGGAATGTATAAATAAAGCCCCCAAGGGTAATGATGTTCATGCTGTATATAGCCACTGACCTTTGTTTTCTTCCCTATAATTACCAGAGGGGAGGACGAGGACCAGTGTATGTAAGTTATGGGAAGACAGATTTAAATCAGGATAAGAAAGGACTTCTGAGCTCATAGAGCTGTCTCCAAAATGGAATGAGCTGCCTTTTGAGGGTCAAGTTCACTAGAAATGTTTGGTCAGAAGCTAGATGGAGGGTATAACTTTTTTATTAATAGAAAAAGATGAATACATCTAATTATTGCCAAAAAAAAAATTCAAATCCTTTTTTCCATATGTGACATGTGTTTCTAAGTCTTTGGGGCCAGAAACAATTTATGGCAGGCCATTACTTCAGAATGCTGATTTTATTTATTTTATTCTTCCTTATGCTGCACAAACTGAGGGGAAAAAGAACTGTTAAATTGTTTGTGTGGGCCAGTGAAATTTTGAGTACCCATCCTCAAATATAAAACATTTAAGAACTGTCTAGTCTCCTAGAAGAATAGACAAGGCCACTTTGTACATGGAACCTGGCACTTAATTACTTGGAGACATGATGATGGTTCTGGGGACGAGCAAAACTTATATACAAAGCTATCAAATGGCAGACCTCAGAGGATAAAAGACTCCCAAATCAGAGAAGAGGCAAGCTATGTTGAGTTCTAAACTTGGCTGTTCTATTGCCTCTGGAGTCAACCTTTGGGGATTCAACTCTTCTCTCTGTACTGCCCTCAACCTTTAGTTTGCCAGAAGGGACCTCAGAGAATGTCCAGGTCAAACTTCCTCATTTTAAATATGAGGAAACTGAGTCTCAGGGGGCTTAAGTGATTTGGCTATGGCCATAGAGAAAGTATGGTGGCACTGGAACCCAAACCTTTTGACTCCATAACCAGTGCTCTTTCTATTACACATTTTTCCTCCCCTGTACCCTGTTGCCCCTTCCTCAGTGGTGAATTCTAGGCAAAAAAGTTCTTATAAACAACAGAAGCCATAGAGCCAGATATCGGGGTGATACATTGTGATGTCATTAGCAGAAACAAGGAAAAAAAAGGGAAGAGACTTGAGGTTGCTATTCAAAGATGCTCCAGCATAGGGGGAGGGGAAGCATATTTATAACATAATGCTCATAGTGATTGCTTAATATGTATTTATTAATTTGAATAATGAAAGGCTCAAAAAGAGTCCCTTGACATGGAGCTATCTGATACCATTCTGGATCCACCAGAAGACCTAGAATTCTACAATCCAAAAAAAGGGATCAGAAAGGAAAGAAGACACAGAGAAGGGAAAGGCTTCTAGAGGCTTCTAGGTCATAGATTTATTTAAAGCTGGAAGGAAAACTTAGAGGTCACTGCATCCAACTCCCTCATTTTATAGCTGGAGAAGAGAGGTTAAGTCACTCTCCCAGGGTCATACCACTAGTAAACAAGGAAAGGCAGGCTAAGGCCACTGAACTTTCCTGCATGGGCAGGGAAAGCCAGCTGTCCCAAATGCAGCAAACTCCCTAAAGGGCAGCCTGGCAAACAATGCTCAGATGTACACCTAAATCTGCCTCCAAGTGAAGGGATCAATGAATCCCGAAGCAGGCAAGCTCAGCCCCATGGTACAACCATTGTCAGAGGCCATTTCTATTACCTCCACGTTGGCTTGCTTCTAATTAGCAGCTAAAGAAGCAGGAACAGAGGGACCAGCAGTAGCTTTTTCTCTGTGGAATTCTCCTAGGGTGGAAGCTGATACATCACTACAAAGGCAGGAGAGATATGGAAGCAAAGCCAAATGCAGATTGTCCTACTTAAGCCTCTGGAGCTGTCCCTTCAAGTCAAATCCAAACATTCTGTGGGGAACTGGTTGGGGGTTGGGGAAAGAGAGAGAATTATTTAGCCATTACTGTTAATTAAGGGATTTGGCACAGGCCACATTAAGCTTAAAGATACAAAGACCAGGCAGCCTGTTTGGTTCCAAACATCAAGGTGATCTGGCTCATAAAGAGGGATGGGTCCAAAGCTATTTGAAATTTTTTAGTGGAATAAGCCCACTAGGGAAGGAAGGCATTCTACCATTCATGGTGGAAGAATAAATGGAACACAAACCTCAGCACCGGAGGCCTGGAATATGTTCCCCTCCCCCAGTCTATCAGATAAAAGCAAAATCCTATCAGAACTAAAAAGCTCTAAGACAAGGAGTTTGTAAACTCTTTGGGCGGGGGGCAGTGTTTGTAAAATTGCTTAAACATTTTTGACAGCTGTATTTCAGTATGGTTGGTCTCCTTTGTAATCCTGTGTGTTTTATTTTGTGCATTTAAAAACATCTTTCTGAGAAGGGCTACATAGACTTCACTTCACAAGGTGTCCATGATACCAAAGTACAATTACTCCTGCTCTAAGGTTCTCTGAGCTGATGTCAATGGATGTATCCTGTATCCTGGCCTCCTTTTAAAGTCCTTATTGTCAAACAGACTCAAAAAACACCTGGGTTAATGACATTTCCTTTCCCCTTTCCTTTCCATAGATGAACTAGGTGAAGCACAAAGGGTAAATGTCCATTTTCAGAAGTTACTTTATAAATAAGAGAGAGGAAGGACACTTCCCAAACTCAGAACTCTTCAACCCTGCCTTCTTGTTCTAAGGACTCAAGAAAATATCAACAATCTCCCCTTACCTGTTTTGCTTCATCCTTCACACCCTAGGGACAGGGGTTGAGCCTATGATTTCATTGATAAAGAGAACTCCCAAGGAGGGAAATACCTTACGAATGCAGGTTGGCACCTTCTTTCTAACTCATTGTCTAGGAGAGTTACCCAAGGCCTTAAGAATTTAATTAAGTGACTTGGTCAGGATCACTTTATCAGTTTGTGTCAGAAGCAGGATTTGGCTCTAAGGCCAGCACTCTATTCATTATGCCATACTGCCTGGATGCCTTATAGACTTTGTAAAAATAACAGCTCTACCAACACTCATAACTATCCTCATACAGGTGGCACAGGCTCTCTCTCCCCCTCCTTCCTCTTCTCTCCTCTCTCTCTCTTTTTCCCTCTCTCTTCCTCTCCTTCTTCCTCTCCCTCCCCCTCTTCCTTCCTCCCTCTCTCTCCTTCTCCTTTTTCCTTTCCTTCTCCCTGTGTCTCTGTATCTGAATCTCTTCTCCTCCCCCTTCCCCCAACCTCCTCCCATCTCTTGATGTTCAGAAGAAGTTTTAGAAGACAGACAAATCCCACCTGGTAAACAGCCCTGGAGATGCACCATGGTTTCAACATCAGTTGCAAGACTCGAAGGTTTCCAGCTCGGCAGGTCCTTAGTGCCCGGGCAGTCAGGTTCCACACCAGGCTGTCCCAGCTATATAAAAGATCTTCAAAACTAAAGAGTACAGCAGCCATGCCAGCTATGTGCCCAGTTGTACCCTTCTCTGATCTCAAGCAACAAACCAGATGACTGGACTTATTAGGAACCACAAAGTGTTTTAATCAAAAAAGAAAAAAAAATGCAGCCAAAATAAACTTTGCTCCTTCTTCCTTAACCTTTAACCCTCCTCCTCCCTACCACCACTAATCTTTAGGGACTGTTTTCCCTCAGGAGTTGTGGAATGACTTCTTAAATCAAGATGCTTTTCCTCTACCCCTGGGAATTACCAGGGACAAGGTGAAAATATTCTCCTTTAGTAAGCAGATAGTCACACATCCCTCCCTTGTGGAAGACTGATGCTTGGTCTCAAGCTGACTTCTCAGCTGGCCACAGCAGAACCCAGAAAAGAGCTAAAATCCAAAGCCATCACTAAGTTTTCAAAGTGCTGGGATTCTTTCCAAGGGTAGAAAGCAGAGGGGAAGAAAGAAAGAAAAAAACCTGCTGTCTCTGCCAACATTCCCAAGACATTCCATGTCTTTACTTAACCCCTTCAAATTCAGCAACCTAAGGCTGTTTTGCATGGACAAAATCATGTTTAAATTATGAGAAAACCAGTCTCCCTCCCAGTCTCCAGCCTCAGGAGGCACCATGTGTGATTTAGCAAAAACAGAAATATATTCTTTGGATATTTTGCAAGTTTGGGTTAGTACAGAATGAACCTAAAGAAATGTTATTGAAAGACTAAAGCTCAAAGTTTTAGAGGGAGGTGACGAAAAGGTGGGAGAGACTTCATAGACCATCATCTACATTACAGGCTGTTTTCAGACAAATCTTTTCACTATTTAGGAGGATAGGATAGCCATATATAGGATACATCCATGAAAGAAAACTCAGTAAAACTCTTGGCTCTGTGATGCTAAGCATGTGGTAGTTGTTTGTGATTACAATTACAGGTCATTTTATATGGTTTTACCAAGCTTCAGAAATGCTGCATCCAAGTCCTTATATGTTAGAACTTTGATCTATGGGGAATGGAAACTTTATCCCACAATATGTAGTAATAGAAAAAATCCACTGTTTCTGCTAGTGGGCTACCTAGCTTGGTATATAAAACAGAAATATGTCTGAAAGGACAAAAAATAATAAACCATATCCTGAGGAAAAAAAAGCAGGAATGGAGAGGGGTTAATTGCTTCTTCATGCACTCATTTTGAATATGGTGTCATTAAAAAAACCTATCATGTTTTCCTTAGCATGCTTATGAGGTGTAATTTAGCCTTCTGCACATTCTTTGCTCTATCTCTGGGTCTCAGACTTCACATAAAATTCTCAAGGGTGGATGCTATCACATCAATGACATTTCATGATTATGAATGGAGGGAATATAGAAAAAAAAATAGTGACTCTGAAAATAGAAGCTCCAGGTTTAAATCCCCCTTTGGATACTTTGCTAACTATGTGACTTTGAACAATTAACTCCGGTTTGTTGTTGTCCAGTTGTGTCTGACTCTTTATAACCTCATTTGGGGTTTTCTCGGCAAAGATACTGGAGTGATTTGCCCTTTCCTTCTCCAATTCATTTTACAGATGAGGAAATGGAGGCAAACAGGGTTAAGTAACTTACCCGACGTCACACAGCTAGTAAGTGTTTGAGGCCAGATTAGAACTCAGGAAGATGAGAATTCCTGACTCCAGATCCAGTGCCCTATCCACTGCACCACCCAGCTGCTCTCAGTTTACTCATCTATAAAATGAGATGGTTGGACTATATGGCCTCCAAGGTCTGTTCCAGCTTTAGATGGATGATCCTAATGTGTCATTATGAAATCACAGGTATGATTTTAAAACGATGTCCCTCCAACTAATGTCTTTCCTCCCTTTATGGTGTTTTTACACTTTCTATGTTCTTCTACAAGAAATGAATGTTAATTCCATCATAAAACCCATTTTAGAGAGTTGTATCATTTAGCTATAAAATATTGACCTAAGGCTAAAACCATGTAGGGTCTCAGAATTATACATTGTTCTAGTTGCCTGAAACCCTTGGTGGATTCATTTTAGTTTTAAAAAGAAAAACAAATATAATTTTTTTAGTTATTTAGTTTCCCCATAAACTCAAAGACTACTTTTATACAAATTTTTTTATGCAAAAACAAACAAAAACCCTCCCAAAAACACAATGTGGAAAAAGATGGATCCATTAACATAAGCTAACTACTTTGGTATTTTCAAGGAAAAACAAATAATGATATAGTGCAGTTAACTACTGTATGTGTGCCCTGAGCTCATTCCATACATGCTCTCGAGAATTTTGGCTATGAACCAGACTCCTATCAAAAAGCATGTAATTATGGGACAGATAGGGATGTTGCTAAAGGAGATGTTTCACTCTATTGATTTAATAATATGACTTCCAAAAAAGCCCATTTCAATATGTATTTAGCTGATAGACTGGAACTACAGACTGGAACAGGAGTTCCTTTAAGTCTAAAGGTGCCTTAATACATTAAAAAAAAAATTTGAATACGAAATGCATTTATTTTTGAGGACAAAAGAGTTGGTTCAAACTCAATTGGAATCTGCATGACTTTTGCAGAATGGGAAAGTTCTCTAAAGGGATTCTTTGTGTAGTCTTAAATTTGAAGTTCCCAAGAGGGGTCCTCTCTGATTGTATTTCTGGAAATCTGACATGCTCCCATGGATATGCATGGTGAGAGTGGCTTTACCAAAGACACTGCCCCATTCTCCAGGGCAAAGTCAGGACCCCTAAATTCCTTCCTCTGCTATAGACCCAGAGAGAGGTGATTTACTGAGACAGATTTTCACAGGGTAGCTTGAGAGAGAGCTACTTGACTAGGATAGGTATGTAAACAACAATAATTTGTACTTATAGAAAGCTTTCTAGTTCTCCACACATTTCCCAGGTTTTATTTCATTTAATCTCTGCAACCTGGTGAAGAAGGAAGAAAGAAAAGAAGGGAAGAAGGAAGGAGGGAAGAAGAGGGAGGAGCTAGGAGAAAGGAAGAAAACAAAGGAAGGGAGGAAGAGAAGGAGGAGAAGTAGGAAGGAAAGAAATACACTTTTACCAAGCATCTGCTATGTATCAGGCACTGTGCTGACCACTTTACAAGTATTTCCTTCAATTCTCATGATAACCCCGGAAGTTAGGGCAGGGGTGGGGAACCTATAGCCTTAAAGACACATATGGTCCACTAGGTCCTCAAGTGTGCCCCTTTGACTGAATCCAAAGGTTGCAGAGTAAATCCCCATAATAAAAGGATTTGTTCTGTAAAACTTGGACTCCGTCAAAAGGCCCTAACCACAGGTTTCACACCCCTGAGTTAGGTGGTATTTTTCCCATTTTACAGTTGAGGAAACTGAGACAAACAGAGGTTAAGTGACTTGCTCAAGGTCATACAGCTAGTAAGCACTTGAAGCTTGAGTTGGTAGGCACGAGCACCTAGTTTATGGACTGGGTGTGCTAACAACCAGTTCCCATTACCACTGCTTCTTCCCATTTCCCTTATAACTGAAACTAATGTAAACCCATGTTTTCTATGCATATCTGTGATAGGTTAGGTGATATGTCCAAGCTAACAAAGTTATTTGGGATTCACCTAGGACAAGGACTGTGGGCTTCTTACTCCAAGTCCAATGCTCTTTGGGTATCACAGTGACTTGGCATCTGCCTCTCTTGACCTAAACACCTTCTGAGCTGAAAACATCTCTTACTGTCTCCATCCTTTCCTCATCACACTTGGAAGATCAACTTTTATAAGCCATTTACCTATTTAGAAACTGAAGGATAGAAAATGGAAGGAAGGGTAGTTTCTAAAAACAAACCAAGGTAACCAAGAAGCAGAGCTTGTGCTAATCCACAGAACATCACACACAAGCTGGAAATAATAAATCCCTTTTCTTTAAGGAGACTGTTGTCTAATGGCTGATACTGAAATACTTCTAATCAAAACCCAAGAACACAAGGACTGAGCCAATTAGTTAACTCATTAAGCATCCACACTGTATGCTCTGGAATTTATACAGAAAAATGAGTTCGGGGGGCGGAGTCAAGATGGTGGCATAGAAGCAGGAGAACTCTGCAGCTCCCCCCAAAACCACCTCAAATACCTATAAAATATGACTCTAAACAATTTTAGAGCTTCAGAACCCACAAAAGTACAGAGGGGTGATGGGGGAGGATATAGGAGAGAGCAGATTGAGGGAGAAGGTACACAGTGGGATGGCTGTTTTGGGGTGGTGGGTAGGAGAAAGATGGGGAGAAAATTTTAACTCAAAATCTCGTGGAAATGAATGATGTAAACTAAAAATAAGCAAAAGTTTATTTAAAAAAAATGAAAAATGGGTTCACAGATGTAGAGTGAGGAAGGACTTTAGAAGTCAGAATGCTCAACTCTGGCCATTAAGATGAGGAAACAGGGGGGCGGAGCCAAGATGGCGGCCTAGCAGCAGCGACACATCACAGCTCTCAAATAGCCACCCCAAAATACCCATAAAATAGGACTCTAAACCAAACCTACAATCCCAAAGCGCACACAAGGTTACTTCCCACTAAAGTCAGCTCGGCTACGAGGAACCATATCAGCGCTGCAAACCGAAACCAGCCTGGCCTGAAGCTGAGGCTGTGCCCCGGGGGCGGCTGGGTGGAAGAAGCAGAGAAAGCTCTCAGGTGAGGGATTACACAGCTGCCAGTGGGGATTGCCAAAGGGGGAGATAAGTGTCCAGCCAAAAGGTCTCCAGAGCAGAAAAGCGAAAGGCAGAGGTTTTGCACCCGCCTCCGAGTTGTAGCTTCCCGAGGCGGCCTG
>CM053585.1:427546611-427663550 GCA_028646515.1 Pseudochirops corinnae
AAAGAGGGGGAGAAAATATGTAAATCAAAATCTTGTGGAAATGAATAATGCAAACTATAATAAAATTTAATTAAAAAAAAAAAAGATGAGGAAACAGGCCTACTGAGCAGAAATGATTTCCCAGTGGTCACATAGGTACTGATAGGGCCAGAATTTGAATCTGTCTGTTGATTTCCAATCCAACAATCTTTTCCTTACACCAGATCTTCTCCAGGTATGTTCTGTGGATCTCTGAGGGTCTCCGAGACTCTTTTAACAGGTCATGAGCTCAAAATAATTTTTGTAATAATACTAGGACATTATGTGCTTATTAAAATACTACTCGCTTTTCTGATTACATATGTGTGTGAGGCCAGATTTTTTTCATAAACTTCAACAAAAACAACATATCTCAATAGACCAAATGTAGAAATATACATGAGAATTCAGCTGTCTTCTATTAAGCGAGACATTAAAGAGATTTATAAAAATATGTAAAATAATGCCACTCTTCTCACAAAGTTTTTTTTCTAAAAGTTCTTTTCCATAAAATGTGCTATTTACATCAACATGTGATGGATGTATTGTTATCTAAAAATAGATATTTTCAAAATTTATAAGTTTTAATTTCTCATATGGGAAATATCAACAGACGACCCAACACAAACAAAAACTCTTTAATTTTTAAGAGTGTTAAAGGAGTCTTGAGACCAAAAATTTTGGGAACTGAGTCACTACACTCTACTAGCAATAAAAACCACGGTTCCTTAGTTCTATGAATGGGAAGAGAAGCTGAAAAACAGTTTCTGGAATTAAGAAAGGCAGCAATTCAGGGTGATTATTGGTGTAGGGAAGTTTCTGACCTTCTATAAAAGGGAAAGAGATAAGACCTTAAGTAGTCATGGGATGCCAACCCTCCCATCTACCCCCAACACATCTCTACTTCCCCTTTATATGTGTTTACCAGAATGAGTCAGTCACCTAATTATCCCAAGCTCCAAATGGGTTACTTTCTGCTGCAGAAAAGGAGCCAACAGCTGTGTCTTGCTGGGGCTGGAAGTGGGGTTGGGTGAGAAGGTCTGAAGGCAAAGTAGATTTATCTCATCTATTATACAATTGATTCTGTCTCATGGAAAATACTCATCTTATGAAAAGATTAGCAAGAGTGCAGCTAGCTGGGAGGGGATGTCTTTAGGTAATTATTCACCTCATTTTTCTTTTATTCCAGCCCATTTACCTTTCTCCCAGTATATATTTCCTGTCCCTGTTCTCAGTCCCTAGTTCACTGTTTTTCTAAAGAAGTACTAACTGTCTCTGTCTTAGCTCTGGAGATGTTTTAAGACTTAATTACTGCCTTGAAAATGCTTTGAAAAGCTCTCAGCTGAAAGTGATATATATTGCAATTATTATCAATGTGGAGAGTATATAAATACACAGAAATAACAGTACACAACCCTGGGAAATATTCGCATATGTGTATATATTTCATATATATTACATATGTACACATACATAGAACAATAGAAAGTTACATTCAGAAACATAATCTGAGCTCCTCATTATTATTCAGTTATTATTTCCTGCCATCTGTTTTAGAAAATATCAGGCATAACATTGACTACGGAACTCCCATGCTCTGCTGATAGGCCAAAGGGTGCTACTCAAATGCATAAAGAGATTCTATTTTTAAAAAATCCTCTGGGATGAATTTCTTCATTTCATTGTGAATGAGTCCTAAAGGTAAAAGGCAGTCATCTCGCCATGAAAACCCCAACTTTTTACAGCCTGAAGTCAAAAGAGTTTAAGTAGAAAGTTAATCAATAGGGCTCTGGTCCAAGGCTGACTTGGGGCCCTGGAAGAATTAAAAAAGAAGAGCTCCTTAACATGCTCAAAAGCTTCTAGAAAAACAAAGCAGTTCATAACCAGTTAGGAGGAAGGGAGTTAAGACCCTCAAGGAATTGTTAAGCAACAGCATTTGGGGGCAGAATACAGGGAGAAAGATTAATATACATTTACTAGACATTGCCTCTTTCTGGGCCACATCTGGATCTTTTCACTTCTTAGTTCTACCCTTCCACCCCTACCCCCTACCTTTGGGGCCCCCTGTAGCCACACACAGGACCCAAACCTAGATTTAAAATCACTGGCCCATTTAGATCTTTATGTTTTCTTTCTGTCATTTTATGAGAACAAATATCACTTATTTTCTAACTTCCAACAAATGTCTGATGAGCCCTGTGGTGCCAGGATATGACAGGGTCTGAAACTTTGTCTTTTGAAAAAGAACAGTCCCTAAATTTTGTTATCCTAATAGTGTTTCTGCAGCATATGCCTTTCCTTAGGCAGGGCGGAAGTGGTACCAGGCCTGGAATGTTCCATCGAAAAGACCCAGAATGCCATGTAAGGGAATTGACCCTCTTGGTTTGGCCAAAAGGTCATTGCTACCCAGATTTTCTAAAACTGCCTCTGTAGAAACACAATCTACGATACAGATGGGATTGAGGAAACAAATTTCCCTTCCTTTTCCCTCCTACATCAAACCTCAGTCTGTAACATCCAGGGGGAAAAAGTCCTAAGCTTTGTGAAAAGTTATAGTCTCTCTCTCTCTCTCTTTTTTTTTTTTTTATAGTCTCCTTTCTTTACAAAAGTCATTTCTAGGGTCCTGGGAATACCACATGTAGAAAGAGGATTTTGTCATTCAGTGAGTGTTTATTTGGCAAAACTTGGACCAGAACGATCTTTTAAAATCTCGAGACCCTTTAATGCTGACCTCAACACAATAAATGTCATATTTGGGTCTGGATAGCATCCTGATTGTGACACCCAAAGAATCATCATCATTTCTACACCAGAGAATTCAAGAGACATGATGATAAAAACAAAAGGGGGGGGAGGGATTAAATCATCAGTTTCATCTTTTGGAGAGTATAGCATAATGAAAATAAAATTCTTCTGGTCCAGTATATAAAAATATTTTAGGTCCCTGGGAAAGTACAAGTAGAAGTAGGAACTGCCCTCTGGAGTAATTGTCAGAGCAGCAGGCCAAGATCTATGTTTAGAAACACTCCCCAAAGGTCTACAACTATTACCCAAGCTGATTCTATGGCCATAAAAGTGATCTCATTATACCAATTACCTCAGCCACAAAAATAAACACTCGCCCACCCATGTGCGCAGGACCTAAAAGAAATCAGAACATCAAAATAAACATCTTCAGGCCAAATCAGTAATTCAAAGTGCACTTTTTCTTTTTCTGAATTCCTTGTTGGTCAATACCATGGTACCATGCTCCATGTTTGTTTCTCTTCAAGGGATGGGGAGACGGCATTCATGGGAAGTTCTGAAGTCAGAGGTGGGTGCTGCATTTGCCTTAAGTGAATTAACTTATATAATGTTGATAGAATTGTGTTCTTTTTATCTGAAATTTTAGAAAGAGGTTGGGCCTATTGAAGAAATTAGGTATAAATATGGTATACCAGATAGAGTGCTGGAGCTGGAGTCAAGAAACCTTGAGTTCAAATTCTACTCAGGCACTTACCAATTACCTCATCTATAAAATGATCATACTAAATAAGGCTTATACTTCTCTTGCTACACTTTAAGCATCTGTGATTCCATCAGAAGAGATAGTTCCTTCAGTCTCCTCCATACTTTACTAGATCTCCTTTATGAGTTGTTGGAGGAAAAAAATCATTATCCGACAGCCAGCCCTTTGGTGATAAACCTCTATGAACTGTGCTATGTCAGTTCTTGGGGCAGCTAGGTGGAGCAGTGGATAGATAGAGTACTGGGCTTGAAAAAAGAAGAGTCATTTTTATGAGTTCAAATTTAGCCTCAGATACTTGCTAGCTGTGTGACCCTGGGCAAGTCACTTAACCCTGTTTGCCTCAGTTTCCTTATGTGTAAAATGAGCTGGAGAAGGAAATGACAAGCTTCTCCAGTATCTTTGCCAGGAAAAAAGAGTAAGACATAACTGAAAAACCACTAAGCAATGAAAAAATGCCAGTCCTTGAATACCATGAATCTGGTTTGCTGCCAAGTTGGTATGGAATCCTTTGCAACTAGGTGGGTGATGCTAGAAATTGTACTCTGCTGGCAGAGCTTTCAAGGAGCATGCATCCATAAGGCAGCAGGGTATGGCATTAGGGGAAGAAACACTAGAGAGGAGGAAGACGAAGGGTTTTAGGGAAGAAAAATGTTCAATTCAAGTTGACCACACTTACTGAATGGTAGCATAAATCACTGACATTGGGCAGGATGCTTTAGAGACCCTAGGGTAGGGTAGTGCCATCCCCCTCTAACTTGGTCCAAAGGATAAAACAAACTCTCCCTAGAATGACCTGGTTCCTCAGGATATTTGTGGTTTTCCCCCAAATCAAAATTGATAGAGATAGTAAAACTTGTCACTTTACTACTAAAAGCCAGGCCTTTTTAAGAACAGATTTTGTAATTTATAAAGTGCTGACTAAAAAATTTGGCCGGGGCATCCTCATAAAGAGTTTACTTGGATAAAATCACGCATGGGTTTTGATCTGCGGCTTTGTGTGTGTGTATATATGGTTGTGCTCCTATTTAAACTAGCTTAGATTGATCGTCACATAGATGAGTTTGTGGATCATGGGTATGGAGTAAAGAGTTAGGAGGAATAACCAGAAGTACATTAGGGTCTAGGACAGGTGTTCTTAAACAGTAGGCTTAGAATCAAGAACCTAGAAACACACATGAATTCAAGATCAAGGAGAAATAGACTTTAGCAGGCAAGCAAAAGTTCAGACATACAGAAATACCCCAGAGTTCAAAGCAAGCAATGAATCAGAAGTCAAGGAGACAGACAAGAACCAGGAGGACACAGGGGTAGCTATTTAGATAGAAGGCACCACAGAGATTCACAGGACCCTAAGGGATAGGACAAAGCAAGTTGAAACAAATATGCAAGGCACCAGTACCAAGAAAACCTTGAACACAAAAGCAACTCTTGGATACAATCAATAAACATTTATATACTTGCTACGAGGACAAGAGGTAAGCCCTGTAAGTGGTGAACCTAGCACTGAGAGGTAGAAATGAATATGAGCATCTGGTTGGAGTAGGCAGAGAGGAAGGTGGATCCTGATAGAATGGCTTATCCTATGACTAACCTTTTATATATCGACCTGGCACATAGCAGATCCTTAATAAATGCTTATTGACTGACCTACTGGATCTTTCCTGAGTCCTGCCAATTGCTGAAAACAACCAAATGTTATATTTGTATGAGATGCGTGCTAAATCCAAGGCATAGCAAGCTCCAGTATTTGTAAAGGGTTGCTATCTCAACTTCATCTTTTTGTGAACCAAAGCAACTCTGAAGACAGAGGAGTAGCTCCAGGAGCCTTGGAAACAAAGGACTGAAAAAAAATTGATACAGTCTACAATTTAAACAAAAACTATAAGTGAATTCACCCAGACTGTGAAAGAACCTAAAAATCTTCAAAGAAAATTAAACTGCCCATCTTATCTGATTTACCATAACAATACTCAATAACTATTTTTCTTTATTAGATAAACTTAGACCAGAGAAGAAACCTTCTAGATGCAGAAACAGAGATGAAAATTAATATTCAACAATGGAGAAAAGTTTCAGAATTTTGTATCTTTTGTTACTCTCAGTGCAATTAAAATAATGCCTTCACTTTACTTAAAAGCAACTTGTCTCCTTGCTAATTAACTCTCTAACAATGTATAGGGCTATCCCCCAAGACTCGTAGAATTAAATAGCAAGGGTCACACCATTGTCCCCTATCACAAAAGTGGTTTTGTACTCCCAGTAGTGGAAAGTGAGCTGCCCATGAGGTAACTAAGAAATGAAGCTGACAGAGAGATTGGAGACCAGATGGGTTTTTAAAATTCTTCCTTTGGGCTCAGTAATATGAGCTACTCCTTCCTACCAGGGATGGTATCTAGTGAAATTTACCTGACAATTACATAAGAGGAGAATATGCCCCTGATATCAAAGCTGTACTTTTCTTTCTTGGTTTGAGGAGACAAATAAGGAAAAATTAAATTGGGACAAGTATGTTCTAGCTTCCACTGAAGTCTGATTCCATGGTTCATTGTGGCATTGAGGTGAGCCTAGGTTCTTGAAAGCTTAACCAGAATCATAGGCAAAATTAGCTCCATTATTTGTAAAGGGTTTCTGCCTTCACTCGGAGAAGACTCAACCTTAATGCCTGGCTGCACTAGGCAAAACTCCTTAGTGAAGTCTGAACCAAATTAAAGTGTAATGGGGGAGGAAAGAAAAAAAAAGAAATTTACATGATGACTTTATTATATATTTAAAAGGAATAGCAAGTTGTACAGGATAGATTTGCAGTTTCATGTGCAATTAGCTTTTATTATTATTATACTATGTTATGGAAATGCTTGTTTTAATCCATAAATTAAAAATAAAATTTAAAAAATGTAATTGGGAAATGTTCATCTTCTTCCCCCCCATACAATACAACAAAGGTAATGCTAATTTGTGGTTTTCTGAGTCACCATGCTGCCTCAAGGATACTGTTTCAATTTTAATTTGGCACCAATGATGCATCACTAAATGATCACAGGACCATTGATCTAGAATTAGAAGATAACTCAGAGGCCATTTATCTAACTTACCCTTTTACAGAAGAGAAAACTGAATCCTGGGGAGTTTAAGGGACTTATCCAAGTTCACAGGTAGGTTTTGAACCCTGTGCTCTGACTGCACAATCAGTGTTCTTTCCATTGTACCAGATCCAGGGAGTGAATGGAACTCAGCTTTAAATCAGCAATAGCTACAAATCAGGGCTTGATTTATGTTGTGTTGATTGTCTGAATGTAAGCGCTGATAAATCAAATTAACCTTAAAACTGTGTGTGTGAATACTTTCTCTCTCCTCCCACCACAAATCCTGGTTGTTAAACATTTACCAGCACAGCTCTGTATTGTTCTATAAACTTTGCTTGAACTCAGCAGGAGGGCAGTAGGAGGCTCAGGGGATGAATCATCTCCAGACAGGGGACTTGGTGACTAGAGGCGTTAACACTACCACCACCACCAACTGGCATTTATATAGTTCTTTACGGTTTGGAAAATGTTTGACATTTTATTTGAGACTTACAATAACCCTGGCCACATCTTACCAAACTAGAAAGAATTTTAATTTGGGTTTTGTGATGGACTGACCATATGCCAGTCGGCCAAGAATCAGTTTAGCTAGGGTAAGTGAAGAAGTTGGCTACGGAATGATGCTTGTAAGTTGTCAAGGGGTTACATTCTCTTTGGGTACAGGGAATATTCACAGTAGTGAAATCACAGGTCCCAGATGGCTGAGTTTGGTCTAACAGTCAGTATAAATAAGCTCTGTTCTTTCCTTATAGGGAATGGTTGCTGTGCGTTATATCTGATAGGAAGTATAATGACTAAGAAGGAATCAGTATGATTATCACTTTTATTGCCTTTTTGAAAATTAAATTTGTCCTCCTCAAGGCTGCTTTCTCCCAAGTCTCCTAGTTCCTACAACTTACTTTTTTGATACCACTTAGGTTTTTTTGAGGGGGGAGGGGCAGAGTGAATGTCCACAAACTATGTTTGGCCTAGAAATTTTAAAGTTCTATATGTATAAATAGTAAAAATTTTATTTCAATAATTATTGAATTGATAATTAAAATTAATTACTATTTAAGGTAAAGTTGGTAGACTTAAATAACAATTAAATAAAACTGTGTGTATTATCTTTGGACAATTGTCATATCACAACATCCAGTTTATCAAGAGTCCATGTAAGCATAGCATACAGAGGTTCATCTTTAGTGTCAGAAAAGGCAGGTCCAGGTCAGTCCTGCCTCTCTCATATATCATGCCTCTCACTAGCAAATCACTTAATTTCTCATCGACCCTTCCAGGCCACTCTCCAAGACTATAAATCACAGACAAGTTGTAGATCTGCATTAATGGAGGAAGTTTCCACACTAGGAATTCCCAATCACAGATAGTACCAAACAAAAGACATCAGATCGTTTCTCTTTCCCACCAACGTCCTCTCTTGAGGCAGACTATGAAGATTCACTCGCTGAGATTTAAAATCAGAATCCTGGTCACCTAGATTTCATTCCAAAATGAAATCGGTTTTTTAGGAAGGTAATATTAGGGGTGACTTTTTCCCTGAAAGGGAGGCAGGAAGCTGCCAGACCAGGACACTGAATCATCACTCATTCCATTGTCCCTACAGATGAAAGATCAAGATGTTCATGATGTGAAATTCTGCAACTAACAAAAAGGATTTTTATTCTTCATTCAGAAATCGATGACTCATTCCTTGGTCACTTTCTCCCCCATCCCTGACCGCAAGGAAAAGGGGAAAAAATAGCTTTTGCTATTCTTTATCTCAGTGCTCAAAGAATTCCAATGTGTCCTCTCTCTCCGCAACTTCACTTCCTGTTATGAAGGAGAACGTCCTAAAATTTAACAGAGTAAGGTTTTCAGGCCAGGCAGAGGGTCTAATGATTTCAGGGTTTTCTTCCCACTTAAAATTAACTAGGTCACAGCTGTGAAGGAAAAGAACAAGTAAATAATCAGATCATTCCTAGGCATGAACGATTGTAATCATTAGTGGCCAAAAGAATGGCATATTTCTTAGTTTGTGTTTTTTAAGAGTATTGAATCTCATGTATAACCATGACAAAACAAGCAAATCTGAGATCTCATAAAACTAGAAAGGTTAATCCTGAACAGGCTGGAGGATGGTTGGCTCTAACTATGTGTCGTTTGAACAAATTCAATAACCGCATGAAACAAACAGGAATGAAAGGTTCTCCACACCTGTAGCTCAGAGGCACTCTGATCAGTGCACATGGTTTCCTTGGCATTCGAAACTGCCTGAGTCACACAGGAAGCTTTCCATTAGACAATGAAAGAATTAGGATCTACGTAAGACCTCAGGTCCTTACCAAGACAACTTTTGGGTTCCCAGAATTAGACAGCTGATAAATTGGAACTAGATTCCAACTAGGTACATGTCAAATTCTCCAACGGTGAAAAATTCAGTCTCAGCTGCTCAAGGTTCTTTGACTTCTGAAGGATGTTGTAGGAAAAAAAAATACTTATTTTGAATCTTCAAGAAAGAAATGATTCTCAGAATAAATTGGAAAGTCAGGAAAATTTGGCCAATCTCCTCTTTTCATTCATTTGAAAATCTTGATGTTCAACTCCTCTCTGTTAGTCAGTCAGCAACACTTATTAAACACCTGTTATGTGCCAATCACTCTGCTAAGCACTAATATGCAATGAAAAAAAAACATCCAGTTCCTGCTCTTGAGGAGCTCATAATCTAATGGGGAAAAAATAGGCAAACATATGTACAAAAGTAATATTCATTGACTGACTCCACTGTCTGAGACAGGGGTCTGTTACATTTTTTTTCAGTGCCCTGATGGGTTGGGAAGGTCTCCAACTGCTGCGATTAGGTAGAGACCCCATTGATTATGCTTCCCCCATTTTAGGGGGCTAGTGTGTGGCACCTCACATCCATTTAACTACTTAATATCAGATTAGTTTTGACAAAAGAATATCTACTTCAACCTATAGCCAGAATTACTACTCCATTTTCCATCAGTAGCTCTGCTTGTCTTTGACTCTCTAAGGAATATCATGCTTCTCTCCCCAGGATAAATAGATCTCACTTGAAATTTCATCCCCAGGTAAATGACTCAGATTTTGACACTCAGCATCTTCTCAACTCACTCTCAGTTGCCTCTAGGTAACTGCCCTACAGGGCCAACCCAAGGCCTTCCTTTATATAGGACTCACAATGTTCCACATAATTCAACAATTCCATTCTTCAAAAATAGCTCTACTTGGTTTTCACTCCCAGAACACCATGCTTTGGGAAGGTGGGGTTGGGAGAAGGATGTGGTGGGCTCCATACTCTCCAACATCTTCCCCACTCCCACCCTGTTCCCCTCATTATGTACCTTCTTGTTGCCACCTCTCCCCTTTCCTGCTTCTTTTTGTGGGTTGATTGTAAGCTACTTGAGGACAGGGACTGTCTCTTTTGATAAATTGTATCCTTGATGCTTAACACAGTACCTAACACAGAGTAGGCACTGAACAAATGTTTACTGAATTGAATTATAAACATATTAACATTTACCACCAACACCTGGGAAGCATAACATTCCCTACTACCTAAATTTTTGGGGAAGGGTGCAGGGTAGAGAATAGGATCACCATTTAGCTCAATTTCTACTTTGCCCAACAAGTTCAAGTCCAAAAATTCAAAGCCCCCACCCCATTTTATTCCTCATGGAATGAGAGCAAATACCTTTCTGGGGATTTCTGTGATAAAAAGTCACAGCAGATGAATTTTTTAAAAAAATGGATACTAAAAATCCTGAAGTCAGTAAAATAAAACAAAAACTGTATCATCAAGTTTAGTGCTTTGGTTACAAATCTCTGAAAAGTAGGGGCCACAATTTTGGTTTATTCTGAAAAATGTCTTGCTTTCTTCATCTGTAAAATGAGCAGTTCAGTCTATATCAGGGGTTCTTAACTTATGAGACAAATGATTAAATGTTTTAAAAGTTAGATTTGATGCTCATGGGGGGAAAGCCCATGTTTAAATTGATAAAATCACATAATCTTGAACCAGTGAAGGTGGCTGGATTCCTGCATTGACATTACTGAAGTTCAAATACACAGGCAACAAACATGTAGCAAAGGAGACAGCTCTGGATGTGGCATTAAAGGACCTGGGTTTAAATCTCTGCTCTACTACTTAGGTTATCAGGCAAATTATTGTGTCTCATGGGGCTGTAATTTTCTCAAGTTTAAAATGAAGGGATTAGATTAGAAGATAATCTCTAAAGAAGACGTTCTTACCCTGGGGACTGTCAACTTTTCCAAAATATATTTCAATAGTTGTATTTCTGCATCAGTGTTTTCTTTTGTAATCCTGTGTATTTTATCAATTTAAAAGCATTATTCAGAGAAGGGGATCCATAGGCTTCCCCAGACATGTAAAGAGGTCTATGGTTCAGAAAAGTTTGAGAATCTTTGGTCTAAATGATCTCTAAAGGCTCATTTACAATATCCCTAAATCTAATGACCTAGGTCCAACCAAGCCTCAGGTCCTAGTACTTTTCAAAAGTTCTGTAAATATGAAAAAACATTCAGTAGTCAGACCAAAAGGCCTTTTTACTTTGAGAGGAGAAAAAAAATCTGATGTGCCTGAAAAAGGAAGAAAAGAAGATTAAGGTAAAGAAATTTGGTAACAGTGAAATGAATAAAAGTCTCATAGGACAGAGCAGAGATAGGGTGTCCATGTATCTTAAATGCTGGAAATGAGGATTCACAGCTGTCCATAGTTGACTACTTCAGAGCTATAAAGGAGCAATGAAGATGATCAGGGTATCAGGCACCACAATGGCTAGAGCACTGAACCTAGGGTCATAGTTAGTCACCAGTTCAGTGAAACAAGTCTTGGGGTTTCAATGAACTGCAAACTCAATATGCATCAATAATATGTCATGGCAGCCAAAAAGCACATGTGATTTGAGGCAATATAAAGAAAGATGGAGGGTCTGGACACTGGAGGTGTTACTACTGCTGCTCTTTGTCCTGGCCAGGCAACATCTGGAGTATTATATTCACTTTTGGGCATCATATTTTAGGAAGGCTATTGAGAAGGTGAATAGTGTCCAGGGCGAGGCATTCTAGATGGTTAGGGAACAAGCCATGTAACCATTTATTGAAGAAATCAGGACTATGTAGAAGGGAAGATTCTGGAGGAACATAATGGTCTGACCATGTCAACCCGTGTGCCCCTACCCCTTACTGAGTAAACTCTAGGGACTCCTTATCATCTCTACGATCAAATATAAAATCATCTGTTTGGTGTTCAAAGGCTTTCCATGACCAACTCCCCTCCTATTTTTCCTGTCTTCTTGAAATTCCCTCACCACCACACACTGTTTGATCCAGAGACACCAGACTCCTTGTTGTTTTATGAATGATTTGCTCCATTCCTCAGCTCTGAGCATTTTCTCTGGCCGTTGTCTATGACTAGCACGCTCTCCTTCCTCATCTGACTCCTGACTTCCGTTAAGTCCCAAGTGAAATCTCATTTTCTACCAGAAACTTTTCCCAACCCCTCTTAACTCCAGTAGCTTCTCTCTATTAATCATTTCCGGTTTGTTCTGTATGTAGCTTGTTTGTACATATTTGTTTCCTTGCTGTCTCCCTCATTAGATTGTGAGCTTTTCTTGTGGGCAGGGACTGTGGTCTGTCTCTTTTTGCATCTCCAGTGCTTAGCATAGTACACACAGCAGGTGCTTAATAAATACTGACTGACTGATGGCTGTCTTTATGGGGAAGCACACAAATCTGTGCTTTGACTCTGAGGGCAAAACTAGGAGCCCAGAGTGGAAATGAAAAGGAGGGAAATTTGGGCTTGACATAAGGTAAAACTTTCTCTCTATAAAAGCTTTTCCAAAGTTATAAGAGCTGACTTGGGAAGTAGTGGGTTTCCCCTCTCTGCATGACTTCAAGTGAAGACTAAATAGCCACCTGTTGGGCATGTAACAGAAGACATAGGTGGTAATAATAATAAATAATAATAGCATTTATATAGAGCCTTAAGGTTTGCAAAGTGCTTTATAAATATCTCATTTGACTCTCACAACAATCCCGGAAAGTAAGTGCTATTATTATTCCCATTTTACAGATGAGGAAACAGAGGCAGAGTGACTTGCCCAGGATCACACAACTATTCAGTGTCCAGGGTGAGATTTGTATTCAGATCTTCCTGGCTCTAGGTCTAGCATGCTCTCCACTGTGCCTTCTGCCATTAAGGCATCTCCCAGTGATGAGGTGTAGGCTCTGGGAGCCCCCTTGAGCTCTCCTTGAATTTTTGAGGTACATGCCCTGGGAAACCCCTTGAAGTAAATTTTCCCAGGAAAGGCATTTGTCTGAGATCATAGGCCTTAAGTTGTGGCTCTGCCCAAGTCTTTACACCTCATCACCAGCCCCGAGATTCTGTGATTTTCTGTTTCTTTGGTCCTTTATGATCAACATTATCTTACTCTGTTCAGTCAGTGTATTTCCTTCCTTGCAACATGGAAACTGCCTGAGAGTGTTAGGTGGAGAGAGTAGAGAGATGTAATATGCTATTTGTCCTATGGTCATGGGTGAACTGATTAATTCACTACAGCACAGGAGTTATGAACTTCATTTGCCAGAGCATCTTTGTCTTGTATCCTAGGAATGAGGAAGAGAGACTATATTTCCTTGTCATAGCAAAGATACCACAGGCCCTTCAAATGGACAAGTCCTCAGATGCTGTGAAATTCCAGATCAAAAGGTCAGAAATTCTCAGAGAGCTGCTAATCCCATATCTATCTGAGAACATGCCCACTTTTTCCTTAATCGCTAAATTGCCCCAGAATGGATTACTTTCCTGCATCTCTCCTGTTATCCCCACCCTTCTTTCCTTCACTGCAATCAACTGTAGTCTTGGCAGTTATATATGTAACTAAGCTGCTTCACAAACACAAAAATATAGGTTCCCTGAGGGCAGGAACTATTTTTTTTTTTCCTTTGTATCATCAGCTCCTAACACAGGGTCTGGCATGTAACAGGTACTTAGTAAATGTTTGTTGATTGATTAAACAGAAAAGACTAAGATGGTGGCATGATGGCTTTGGATCAAAGTGCCAGTTGGGTTAGGCAGTACATTGCCTAGCTCTGTTTTCCCGAGTAAGCCAAGTATGGATTTGATCTCTGAACCAGCATCTCTAATCTGATTTACTATTCCAAAATTGTCCAAATAAATCTTTTGGTCCTCTTAAATCAATATTCTCTGTTTTTACCATTCTTGGCTCACTGCCTGAAGCCACATCTCTTTCCCAGGGATGCTATTGTCATTTGTTCATTTTGTCATTTACATTAAAGTACACTGATGGAAGGACTGCAGCATGTTCAATGTGGAAAGAGAGGGGAAAAAAGGAGAGAGAAGACATGTGAAGAAGAGGCATTTAACATTTCTGGTGAGAAATGAACAGCAGAAAAATTCCCTCCCTTATCCCCTTTTCTGCCATTAAATCTTGATTCCTTACAGTATCCCCAGGGGCATTTGCACTCACATCCAAGGTATGCATCAGCCTTAGAGATGTAGAATTGGAATGTGTATCTTTTGACTTTTAGCTTGGAAGACCCCATCTAAAATACATTCTCCAGTGACTGTTCTTTGTTAAGATCTACCTCCTCCCACCCTCATTGTCATTGATAGTTCTTTTAAGTCACAGATACATAATAGGATGAAATAGAGTGCCACCATGCTTTCAGGGCCCAATATCCCATCTGAATTCATTCCCCTGTGGGAGAAATTCCTTATTTGAAGAGTGGCATTCCCATGCTTCATGCTGCCTTTGAATCATCTTGGTACACCTGCTGAAACAATATGCTTCAGCAAAGGGAGTAAAGGGAAGTATTTTGTTCTTTTTTTTCCTTTCTTTCCTCTCAACTGAAGCTGTTTCCATTGTGCTGATTGCCCACAGAAAATCTAATAAAAGCAAAAGAGAAAGTGATAGACATCTATCTTCCTGGCAGGATACAAGATACAGATTTGGGCAGGACAGTTTGCTTTGAGTCCTAATGGAAGGGATGAAGTAAGACTGGGAAAGATAAACATAGGGGCTAAGCTGATGCATTTGATCCTAGGGTGAGAAGTCATAATCGATGTTCATGCAGAATTCTAAAGTTTACAAAGCATTTTCATCAAAACACCTCTGTAATACAAATATTGTTACCCATATTTTATACAGGAGGAAACAGAGACTTGGGAAATTAAATAACGTCCATGATCATGTAACTAATCAAAGCCTAGAGGCTCTCCTGACTCCAAGTCTAAAGCTCTTTCTACCAGATTATTTTGCTTCTCAGGGAGCAGAGCAAAATATCAGTTGGAACTAGTTTTTAATTTATGGTTACCAGATTGTAGAGAATTGTCTTTGACCTTCGCAAGATCCTTCCAAAATAGTACTGCAGATGTACCCACATCATTCTCAGTTCATATCTCAGATAGTCAAAGGGATATGTGAAAATTTTGAGGTCATGATTGGACTTGTTGACCCAGTATAACATGGATGGGAATAGAGTATGCCCTTTAAATGAGAATTTATACTAGAAATGAAGAGAATTTGAGATGTCTGAGTATGGAATCCAATATATAAATGCAAAAGATCAAGAGTTTTCTTTAGGCTAGTGACCATCCAGCTCCAACCTTCATAACATCTGGGTCAGAGGAAGTGGGATGTAGTAGAAAAAAGCCAGGAGCGGAATTAGGAGACTTGGTTCTGCCGATTACTAAGGTGAGAGGTAGACAAGCAATTTAACCCTTCTGAGACTCAACCTGGCAGAAGGCTATGTTTTTAGAACCTTTTTTTTTTCAATTAACAAAGATTTTTTCCCTTTCCATCCCATAGGGGGAAGAGGAGGGAAAGACCTTGTACAAATCTGCATAGTCAAGTAAAACAAATTCCTGCTTTGGTCATGTCCAAAAATGTAAGTCTTGTTCTGCATCATGAGTCTATCACCACTCTGTCAAGAAGGGGGTAGCATGCCAGAGTTATTGCAGGGTACTTTGTAAATTCTAAAGGGCTATATAAATGTAAATTATCATTAAGAACCCCTGGCACAGCCAGGAGGTCTCCTGATTCAGCCACAATGAATCAGTGTTATTAGATGAAATACATTTGCTTGAGTCACTGATTCAAGCCACAGTAACTAGAGAGGATAATTTAGGAAACAAGATTGCAGACTGAGTGAAAGGCTCACAAAACCTGACTTTTTTTTTTCATTTTCCTTGATACCGCCTTGAATTTTATGGGTCAGAGATACATTATCGTATCAAAGGAAAATGCCAAGGGGAAGGAGAAGAAAATGATAATAATAGTAACGATGACATTTATATATGACTTAATAGCTTACCAAGCTCTTTACACACATTTACTCAGTCAACCAGCAAGCATTTATGAAGCCCCTACTAGGTGTCAGACACTATGCAAGGCACTGGGGTTACAAAGACAAAAATGAAACAGTCCCTCTCCTGCAGGAACTTGTATTCTACTCATGCTCACAACAACTCTGAAGTAGGTAGTGCAAATATTACCCTTATTATTCAGGTGAAGAAACAAAGAATTAGTGATTTGTCCAAAGTCACATGATTAGTAATTGACAGGGAAGATTTGCTATAACCAGGCAAGTAGAGGACAGACATTTCTTTGACAGTAGAATCTATGCATTGCAGGGCTATATATGCCTAAATCCCCATAGATTATAGGATCATAGACTGAGAGTTAGAAGGGACCTGAGAGACCATAGAATTTGATTCTTTCATCTTATAGATGGGGAAACTGAGGCACAAAGCAGATATATTACTTTCCTTAGGTCATACAGTTATTAAGTGTCTGAGGTGGGATTTGAATTCCTATCTTCTTGATTCCAAGTGGGTGGAGCTCTACCTACTACCAATTCTTCACATATGCCAAATCAGCAGGGATTTAAAAAAAAAATTACCCTTATCTATTTTTCTGCTAGAACCTCGGTAAGATTCAATGAAACAGAACTTGGGTTAAAACAAAATAGAAATGGTTCCTTTGAGTTGAACACAAAGCTATTTGCTTCCTAAAGAATGGGTGTCAGCTCCCCAACTTAGGGCTCAAATTAGGAGTTGCTCATTTCAGTGCCCACCCAACCCCAAATTATACTTTCTAAATATACTATAGGACTCAGCTGGGTTACAAAACGGAAGCATGTGACTAACTCACTATCCTTTTTACTTTCCTTTTAAAAAACCCCACATTTCCTCCAGTTATCGCCAAGAGAGCTCAGATGTAAAAGCTAATGATATTATTTACTTTCCTTGAATGAGGCACGGGAGATGATTTTTGTTTGTTTTTGTTTTTTAGAGAAGAAGATTTTTCTATCTGCGTTTACTGAAGGGCATGAGAGAATCTTGGTTTTAGCTACTGACTTCATATTGCTATAAGACTATATTGCTCTTTAAAAAAAAATTTACTCTCCCCTTTCTTGTCTTCTAATTATAAGGTAGTCTTGTTTAAAATTGTTCTTTCCTAAACTACAGATTTAAATAGGGCCTATTTGAAATTAAAAAGCAACTGTGCTTTTAGAGAGGAATATTCAGTTGCCTATGTCACCATCCACTTACCTTCATGATTCCCCAGAGTTGGGATCTATCCAGGACTGGTCTAGGTAAAAAGTTGGAAATATGCAAAGTTTGTCTTTCAAATGCCTTTCTCCAATCTTCTTCTTCCTTATCACTCATTTTAAACATTAAGTCAAAGTAGTGAATCACTAGTGGAGAAAATTGCTTCTTGTCCTCAATTCTATTTCCTTGTGATACCTTTACAACTCTTCTGACTTATCCTTGTTGGCACGTTCCTAGAGAGTTGCATATGACACTAACCAAATCTTCAGATGGAGAAGAACATGTAGCCTGAACTAGTGTCCCCATTTCCCTCTTAAACTCATTCAAATGGGCTGGCTAAAAAATAAGCAGATGTATTTTGGGTTGACTACATTTTTCTGATTTTCTGTGTTATTATTCTTCCTGATCTAATTAACAAAGTGGAAAAAAAAGTTCCTTAACCACCTTCTCCCTGCTTTCTGATATGTCTATTTTCATTTGTTCTCTTGCCTGAAATGATGAAAGAGCTATGATGGGTAATAATCAATTGCCTCATGATGATTGAAGTATTTGTATATCTGAGTATGGGTCCAATTAAACTGATTCCATGAATGCTCTTGAGATAGTCAAAGAAGATAACTTCAACTCATCAATTTTAGTGAAGTCCCCCAAAAATCATAATGGCATTTGGATCAGAGTACAGGTTTCTGTTTTCAGACTGCAGTTTGTCACTCTCTCTGACTTGCTTAAAAGGTTATAATGGATTTGTTTTAAGATTATTTACTCTACATGCAAAGAGATTCTCATTATATTCCATAGGCTGCCTTTGTGAGAATGGAGACCACTCACAGGTAAGGGGAAAAGTCATGTTTTTAAAACACCTATAGGAGATGCCCTAAAAATCCACAAATGTACAAAAGTTATTTTTCCCCCACCTCTTTTTCCTTTTTTTGGCAATAAGCTGGTCTATACTTGTGTGGATTGAAACATGCCCTGAAGTGACTTTATGCACAAACAAGTGTAAGGTACGTTATTTATTTTTGATCTTCATCTTCAACAAACATTAAGGGCTTAAAATAGGAAGTGCATTGATTTGGCACCAGGGAAGACTGAAAGATGAAATAAAACATGGTTCCTGCCATTAGAGAGCTAGCAGTCTAGATAGGGGTGAGTGAGGGTATGACACATATACAAATACCTACAATTCAAAACGGACAACTGTTATGCAAGTCTTATATGAAGTGGTTTCAAAAAAATGTTATTGGTCAATGACAATCGAGTCCCTTTCATGAGCTCATGAGCTAGATTCTCTCCATCTTTTATATATGTATATAATAGCATACTGTTATGAATCAGATTACATTTTTGACATTTTGAAGGTAGAACTGGCTTCACCAGGGCATCTTCTAACTTCCAACCTTATTTCTTTATTTCAACTCCTCTTCATCAAGGAGGACTAAAAAACCTGTGAGACTATTGGTTCCATTATGATTTTTTCCCAAGTGACCTCCCTAGAAAGCATCTGGGTAATTATAATAGGAATACCTAGGCTTATTCTCATTCCGAGAATTCTTACTCACTGCTTCAAATAGGAAAGATGAGTGAGAGAGATAGAGACAGAGAAACAGAGATGGATACATACACACACACACACACACACACACACGCACACATACACACACATACACAAAGAGTTATGGGGGGGGTAAGAGAGGGAGAAAGAGACAGAGAGACAGAGACAGAGACACACACACACAGATACAGAGACAGAGACACAGAGAAAAAGAACCTCTTCTGACATATACTCTGGGCTTATTACCTCTCCTGCAATTCTCTAAGGTTATAAGTTATGAAAGAGGATCCCAAATTTAGAGCTGGAAGGGACCTCAGAAGCCATTAAGTATAACTCTGCTTTATAGATGAGAAAACTGAGACTGAGAGAGGTTAAGTGACTTGTTCAGTGTCACTTGGCTAGTAAATGAGGCAGAGTTTGAATTCTATATTACTGTAGCACAGATTCTACCCTGTTGTTGTTTTGTTGTTGAGTCATTTTTCAGTTATTTCTGATTCTTCATGACCCTATTTGGGGTTTTCTTGGCAAAGATACTAGAGTGGTTTGCCATTTCCTTCTCTAGCTCATTTTACAAATGAGGAAACTGAGGCAAAAAGTATTAAGTGACTTGCCCAGGGTCATATCACTAGTAAGTGTCTGAATCCAGATTTGAACTCAGAAAAATGAATGTTCCTGACTTCAGGTCCAGCACTCTATTCACTGCATCACCTAGGTTCTACCCTGATAGTTCCCTGTACCAACAGAGCTGGTTCACCTCTTCCCCCCCCCCCCCCAAAAAAAAGCAACCTTATTTTGGAATAAATGAAAAGACTTGTCCTCTGCCTTTGAGATGATTCATTAAAAAGAATAGTTTGAGGAAGGGTGAGACAGAAGAAATAAGTTCCTATTGCCTAGTTGATCTAGAGACATCTTGATTTTAGAGGTTTGGTACAGGAGAGTGGGAAAGTTGGATGATGATTCTTAAACCTGGTTTTGTAATCATCCAGAAGATTTCTAATAATATCTCAAGGAAAAAAATCACAAAATTTTCCAAAATAAATGTAAATTTAATTATTAGAATACCATATATAGTAATATCTGTTATCTAAAATTGTACCCAATCTAAATATTATTAGCACATATCACTTAAGCCATATATGACAGCAGAAAAATGACCACAGTTGAAACTGGTATCTAGCATCAACAACCTAAAAGTCCATAAGTTGGAGAGGTTTTCTTCAGCTCCAAAACAGGACATTATTATTATTATTATTATTATTAATATAATAATAGTATTAGTAATAATAATATCTCCCATTTATATAGCACTTTCAGGTTTGCAAATTTACCTTCTTGACAACAATCTAGTAAGGTAGGTAGTATAACTATAATTCTCCCTATAATCTTCACCCTGCTTTCCTGAGCAGGAATTTAGTTTTTATTATTAGTTGAAAATGAGAAAAACATAGAATTTTGAGAACACTTGTGCTTGCAACTCCAAGATAATGACAAATTCTGGCACAATGTATAGGATTTTAGAGGGATTTCCTCCCTGCAAACCAGAATCAGTAAGAAGCAGAACTGTCACATGGTGTTGACTAGTCTTTCACAAATGTGGCATTCCAAAACTGATTGCTTATTTAAATATCTGAAGTCTTTCAGAATAATCAAAGAAAGACAAAATATGCTCAATATAATGTATTTGATTGTCAGATTATCTTTGAAAATGTGTGGGGCGTTGAAGGATCTCTGTGCAGCATCCCCTTTTGCTGATGTAGGCTACAATTCTATTTTTTTTCTCATACTATAATTCTTATCAATGTTTAAAAAAATTCTTCCCAAAGGAACATGCTCATAACTCCAATACTTTTTCAACTCTACCACAGTATGGTTTCACAGTTCAATGAGATTAGTGCTGATGTCTATACAAAGACATCAAATGGTAATAAAGATGCCATTCCTAGGTCACTGAGGCCGTTCTAGGTAAAGTGCTTCGCTAAAAGCATTATATAAATGCTATAACTATTATTATTGATGTTCTCATGTGAAATAATTGTCCTGTTTAACTTGAAGAAATTCTGAGCAATAGTTGAGAGAAAAAGGCTTTTCACCCTGGCTTCAAGTAACCATAGGAAAACTGCCCTTAAATTTGGCCTGTGAACCAGAGAAACCCTGTATCCAATGCTACAAGTTCTTTCTTCTCTAAAAGAGACATGTATTTTTAGAAAGAACAAAATCTTCTGTTGTATTTGCAGGTTGTGATAATAATATGCATGATTATAGTGATCTGTCTCTATAGAGTCTTTGCTGTCTGCTTTTAATGGTAATAAATATCCACTAAAGACAGTTCTTTAGTACGTGGGTTGTTTTGTTGCTTGGGGGGGGGAGGGGAAGGGAGATAGAGTTTCACACTTTTCTAAATGAATATATTCAAAATATGTGTCACACACAGCTTGAAGAGACTGCCTTGCTTCCTGAATCCTTAACTTAGGCAGCCTAGCTGCTGTGATAATGTAATGGTTTGTGAAATAAATAGACGGGAAATATGTCAGCCCAGAATAACATACCAAAGAGTGTGGGTGCAAAAAGTTGATTATTAGAATATTTTGAAAATGTTTATCTAGTGACATCTCACCATTTGACTTCTTTTGTCAATACATACTTGTTTTTATTCTCTCCCCCTCATCCCAGCTAAAAATATCCAAATAACTGAATTATTTCACCCAAAATATCCGGATATCTGGGACAAACTGAAGTATAGGATGTTGTCTTCATCCCTGGCATTCTAATGAATTAGCCACAATTTCCCTCTTTATGTAGATACAACTTAAATCAGGCCAGATCATCACATTTAACTTTATTCACCCCAATACCCAAAGTTCATTTCAAAATTAGGAATAAATAGGAAAGGAGTACAGGTATTTAGTTTGTGTCTTTGCAAAAATGAATGTGCCTTGGTGAAGAACAAATTTTGTTTTGGCATTTGACTGGTTAAATATGAGAAATGATCTGTCATTTTGTGCCTTCATTTTTTTTTCTGTTTCTTTCCTTCCCCCCCACCCCCCACCCCAAAACATTTGATTCTGGTACACTGAGAGCAGTTTCAAGGACAAATTCTACTTGATGGCTAAATAGCTAATGTAGATTATAACATATTACATGAAGACATATATGTATATACACATGTGTATTATATATGCTTATTTGTACAAGTGGATATACATCTACATACATATGTGTATACACATGTATTCCTGGGGCTGCCTCATCAGTCTTCTATTAATTTACATGGAGATCGTGTAGAAATGTGAAAAGAACACTAGATTCCAAATGAGAGGATGAAGGTTCAAATCCTCTCTTTGTACCTTTGTGACAGCTGTGTGACTGTTGGTGAGTTATTTCTCTGAGCTTCAATGTCTGTAAATTGGGGTGGATGGACTAGATTACCTATGAGGTCACTTCCAGCTCTAAATTAAGGACATGGCACACCACTTCAGTAATCTTTGCCAAGAAAAGACCAAATGGGGTCAAGAAGAGATGGATATGACAAAATATTGAACAACCACAATTTTTTAAAAGTATACTTATTTTGTGTTAGCCTCATGGCAGAGAAAATCCAGTATATCAGAAACAATCACTTCTCTAGTGATATGCAAAACAGTAAAAGGAAAGAGGTAGAGACAGAAACAGACACCATGTAACTAATTCTGTGCTTCCTCTTGCCTGATTTAGTAAGTCAATGAGAATTAGAAGTAGAAACTAACTTGATTATATTCCCCTTCCCTGTTTTCCTATCCCCACGCTATGAGTTTCTCTTCAGGGATACAATGGTAATGAAACAGGAATTTAGTGATCAGAATAGCTACCTGGGAGTCTAGAGACCATTCCATTACCTTTATTTCTGACTTGGTCAGTAGTTAGACTATATATCACCTTGGGCAAGGGACTTAATTAGTCTATGAATCAATTTTCCTCCTTTTAGAAGGTGAGTACAATCATGCCTGCCCCATCTCCCTCACTAGGGAATTTTGAGACAAAAATCAAACGAGATAAATGTGCAAACCTTTTAGAAATAGAGATGTTCAATAGGTGAAAGTATTATATGGTTAAATATTTGCAGAAATCAACCTCTAGTAATCTGGATGTCTTTTACTCTCTAAGTGCTTGATGTAACTTTAGAAAGGCTTATTGCTTGGGAATCAGGGAGATATTGCTAAGCCTTTAGGAATACAGTTCTGGTGGCAAATACCTCCCATTATTGCAGAAGCTTTCTCTTCCTTTCTTGTTCTTTTCTTATATAAATATATGACTTAGACTTTGAAAAGTCTCATAAAACTACAGACAATATTGAGTCCAATTGGAATTGACGTTACATCATACATTCCAATATACCTTCATCGTCCATTACAGTGGGAAGACAGGAGAGTCATAATAAACACAAGACTACACCTCACATGAATTATGTTCCATCATCCCCCCCCCCCCCACCTCACTTCTGAGCAGTGAGATTTAATACTATGTCTAGAGTTCCAACAATGTACAAACTTTTCTCTAAGGACCAAAGAGCTCTTAGGCACACACCTTTTAAACTCCATGTGAGTATAAGAAAATAGATCTATATCTTTGGCAGATACATCCCCAAAGAAAAGCAAACGTGTTTTATGGATGCAAGTCTACCATTGCTAATGATTAATCAACTGAAGGACAATGAATTAAAATAAAAGTGGATGTATTAAATGTCTGATTGGCAGATCTAATAATTTTAAATAGCAAGTAGAAGTCCCTATCACTTTATGCACATATAGACAACACATGCATACTCTGTATATGCCTGTATATATACATCTATCTACACACATATTGGACAAATTATAAAGTATCTGATACGTTACAAAACGAATGCTTTCCTACAAAATATAATACTTATCTATGGTACAAGTCTATTAAAACATGGTTAAATTCCATCACAAGTGTATATCTTTAATACCAATCTGATGAAAGAGTTTTACTGTAATAATATTATACTATAATAATAATAATAATTAGCATTTCTATAATACCTACTATGTGCCAGGCATTGTGATAAGTGCTTTACAAATGTTATCTCACCTAACCCTTGCAACAACTCCAGGAGGTAGGTGCTAATATTACCCTTATTTTTACAGATGAGGAAACTGAGGCAAATAGAGATTAAGTGCTTTGCTCCAGGTTCACAGAGCTAGTGTCTGAGGATAGCTTTGAACTCAAATCTTCCTGACTCCAGACTCAGTGCTTTATCCACTGTGCCACCTAACTTCCCTGCATACAATATGCACTCAGGAAATGATAGCCAATGACAACTGATACAAAGATTGTACATCCAAAATAAAAAAAAAACCCTCAAATTTTAAGCACCATAGATTATAGAGAAGTTGGTATGTATTTCTATAAATAAGTTAAATGATAGAGATAAAGTTATGTTCAAAATCACAAGTTCCTTGTGGATTCTCATTCCAGAGTACACTTTGTGTTTTCTAAATCCTTAATCCCATTTTCCCAATATCCTGTAAAAAAAAGACTAAGATCACCCCAACTAAACAATATTAACTGTTATTAAATACCAGGTTACCATTCATCAGGAGAGCCTTCTGTGATGCTTTTTTTTTTTTTTTTTTTTTTTTTTTTTTTACCTTACTCAGGCTTCCATAACACATCTATCTGAACCCTTGGCTTCTCCCAGCTGACAGCACGAGGATTCAAAGAGAAGACCTTCTGTGTTTATGGGAGTCCCCATACCCTGGCAACCCTGGATAGATATCACCTGCTATAATCACAGGTGTGACCTTAAGTTCTTGCCAACCAGCTTTATTTTAACTGCTACAAGCATTCCGTTACCCAAATAGATTTCCTCAGACTAGGACAAATCATCATTATTATTTTATTGGATCTTCTCTTCCAGGGACTACCATAAAGTAAATATGTTTTCAGGAGATTAACAGAATCATTACGAAGAAGACCCTGGAATATTTTAAACACACACACTGAAAATCAGAGCTAATTTATCTGAAAAAATTCAGAGATTTTAAGCTGTACATTTGAAACCCCTCCCCCCCCCAAAGCCTCTTAATTGCCTGATCTCTGGCTATTGGCTTCGATTGGACAAAATCATCCCGTGAAAAAAAATGTGCAGCCCCTCAGCCTTAATGAACGTTCACCTTTCAATCAAAGTCCTAAGAAATTCTTTTTTAGACGTCTCACTGGTGGATTGTTTTTTTTAAAACAAGTACTCATTTTTCATACGCACTTCCAGAGGCAGTGACCCGTCTATCTCTTTCCTTCTCCTCTTCCTCCACACACACGTAGCTTTAACAGTCTAGACTCTAGTAAGTATCCAACCGTAGTCTCAAACTTTCCCCTACCCCAGATGAGAAAAAAAGAAATCGTAATTCCAATAGAGGATCATGCAATCCCAGTAACTAATTCCTCATGGAAAACGTTGCTAATAACATAGCGGAGCTGGTTACAATTAAAATAAACATCTTCTCCCTTGCTCGGCAGCACTTTGCTTAGAGAATAACAAACCGCCCGCCGCGTAGCTTACCCTCTCGGCACTCCGTCTTCTCAGAGATCCATAAGGTATTTTGAACAAAAGTCTTTGGGACCTACTCGGAGCCACTGCTGCCTGAATTACCATCGCTCACCAACTCACCCTGTACGTGTGGGTGCTCCTCTAGCAAACAGAGAGACGGAGGCTTCCTCTACAATAAAGGATTCTGCTAAAATATCCAGTAACTAAGAGGCTTTTACTTGACACCACATGAGTCAAGATGTGGCTTGTCTGGGGTGAAAAATGGAAAGAGAGGGAAAAAAATAACCCAAGCCCTGCCACCCTAAGAGCATGTCTTAAGCAACATAGCTTTAGCTTCCTTCTGTCTCTCCCTGTGCAGTCAGTTGGCTCAGCAGGACTGTTGTGCCTCAGAAGTGGAAGAATTCAGCTTCTGGGGCAAAGTGGTCCCAAAATGTCAACCTCACTTCTTGTAGTTACAGATGGGAACCAGGTCAGTTGTCTAATCGGAGCCCTATCAGGCATGATACATGCCATCACGTGATTCCCTACCCCCCTCTGCTTGCTGTACAGTAGATCACATGTTCACCTTAAAAAGAGTATCTACTATATCACCATCTGGTGCAGAGATTAATGCTAAATCCTGCATTCAGAATTTCCCTCTCTTCTGGACACAGGGAAAATATTTGAAGTCCAGTAACAACACATTGGAGATTTGGGAGAGCCAAATCCGTCATAAACTTCATTTGTCATCGATAAATGTACATGTTTGATTAAAAAGTTTGTGTGTGTGTGTGTGTGTGTGTGTGTGTGTACACATACACCTTTATACAGAGAGACAGAGAGAGGAAAAAAAACAGAGAGAAAAACAGACCAGACACACACACACACACACACACACACACACACACACACACACACACACAGTGAGTCTCAAGGTGGGGACAGGGTGGAAAAATGACATTAATTATACCACATGCTCCATATGAGTCAAAAACAATCTATAAATTTGAAAATTAAATCATTGTTTAAATGTTTGTGTTCCTGGGCATTTACTTTAATGTGTATTAGTAAACACAAAGAAATAACAGTGAACTTTACAAGAGTCTGAAACATAGTTTTATGAGTTAGATTTATCCATCATAGTTGCTGTTTCTGTTCCAATTACACTGTATTTATGATAGAGGATACAATTCTATTCTTCACTGGAGCTCAGACAGGGTAAAAAAAAAATCTTTACCTAGTCTCACCTCTCTGTCTTCCATTTGCTTATTCCTCCCTGCAAAGGGAATGACTAGAAAGAGAACAGTCAAAGGTTTTCTAGCTTGATGACTTTTTTTCCTTAAAAAGAAATTTTATATGTGCTATTCCCATTTCTAGTTTTTATGAAAGAAGCTGGAATTTCCTTTGGAATAATCCCATATTATTCTTTCAATCCCATATTAGCGTGATATCACTCGTATATTTTGAGAACTACCCTCTATTCCCCAGAGAACTGTGCTCATTTTTTTTGGAGGGGGGAGGGGTGGGGGAAGTGAGGATAGAGAAAGAGAGTGGGAGAGACAGGATGGAAAAGAAAGTTGTGTTTATTCAAAAAAACGAACCAGGGGTCAGAGCAAAGAGTTTGAGTTTTAAACTGCATGAAAAATGAATCAGGAAACAGGCACTTTAAAAAGCTAGGAAGAAGAAAGAAAGCAAAGTGAAATTTATATATCCAGCACAGACCTACATTAAGAGGCAGTTAAAGAAAGCATAGATTCGTGTGGGAAATATACAACAATTGGGCTTTGTCTGTAATTGGTTCCATATGTGCTGTTAGCAAATGAGTGAGACAGGGAGAGGCAGGAAAAGATGGAAGCATCTTAAACATAACTTACACATGAAGCTTCTTTGGAAAGACGGTTTAGGGTTACACATCTTCCTTCCTCCCTTCTTTCCTCTATATTCTTGATTAAATTAAAAACAATAACATCACCACACATCTGGAATGTTACCTGACTATTGGAATCAAGCAGCTGAATATTCTTCATTTTCAAATGGTGACCTACCAATAGTTTTCAAACCACAAGGATGATATCAATTTCAGTATTATCTTTCCAAAAACAAGTGATTGATTAACTGAACAGTTTCTTTCCTATATTGTCCCCTGACTATTCCGTAGGACAATGGACCAGATCAGTTTAGGGGTCATTCTCTCCCATTTTGGCCCTGATCCAGGCAAAACTCCTTGAAGTTGGACTTCCTGTTTCCCATGGGCCATCACCAGGATGTCAGTGGAGCTCTCCAGGCTTCATGGCATACATGGTTCAGGCTGGAAGAAATATTCTGATGAGCTCAGTATAAGTGAAACAGAAACATATGAATTTTATTAAGCTTAAATTCTATGTAAACATAAATGTTAATGGAGGGAAACTATCCTGGGCCAAACTCCCATATGTTTGAACTCAACAAAGGCTCACTGATGGGGCAGTTAACTCTGATGTCACAATTGTAACTCAGCAGCAAACAGAGATAAAAAATATCACTATTTAACATTATGATAAAATGTCTTCACTGTATCACCCTGGAGAGATTGGAGCACATTTCTGAAGGGTTCTCAAAGGTCAGCCTATTCAACAAGCATGTTCTTTGGTGATGGGTACTTGAAATTCATTCAATGGGACCAATACTTCAGGTTTAGACAGTATTTCCAGGAAGTTACTGTTACAATGCAAGTCTATTATCTAAGAAGGATAACACATAAACTCATTAGCATACACTAGCATATTAGCACAGATTCCTTTAGGAGATTAGCTTGGAAAGTCATGAAGCAGGGCTCTAAGGGATTGAAACATGTGAAGTTGGGGAAAAGGAAGAGGGAAAGATCTAGGTAAAGGAATTGCCTGGAGGAAAGCTAAATCAGCTAGGACAAAGGATGTGGGGGATGGGGATAGCCTGAGGAGGAAGACATTGGATGGGTAGTAGGGACACCACAAAATATGAGGAAAAGGCAACCCAAATGAGGATGGGAGAGGGAGGCATAGAAAACACAAGCTTTAACATATTTTGCAATTTTGATCAAAGTGGATCTGGAGCATTTGCCCTACCTAGACCCAGTATTTTATTTCTTTGATTGTCTCCAGGAAAAGATATTTGTGAAAACAGCGGAAATGAAAGCACATAAGCATCAGCTATACAGTATTTCAGAAAAATATAATTTCAGCGCACTGATTCTTTGAATCAAAGGGATGTTCCTAGTCACCAAGTGTAAGACAAAAAACACTGGTCTGAGATAATGTCCAGTCACTGAGAATTGTACTTTATAGTACTAGAATTTAAATGAGTTCTTTTAGGTTCTGCAGGAACATGGGACAAAACAGTCTCCTGGGAGTAGTCAATCAAGTATTTATTAAGCACCAACTGTATGCAAGGTACCATGCTAGGTACTCAGAACACAAAGACAATAACCAAATAATAGTTCTTGCCCTCCAAGACTTCATATACTATTGGAAGAGAAAACATATACATGGATGTATATAAAATAAATACTTGGCAGTTTGGAAGGGGCATGTGTGAAAGACTAGCAGCTGGGGAAATTAGGGTGGGGCTTGAATTGCTTTGAAGGAAACTACAGATTCTACCAGATTCAACTGAATAGAGTACATTTTAGGCATTGGAGATAGCCTGTGCAAAGGTTCAGAGATGGAAAGGAGAGAGTAAAAGTATGGCATACTTGGGAGGAAGGACAAGGTTGAATGGACCATAGAGGTAGTGAAAAGAAGTGATGTATATTCTTGAACAGTTAGCTTGGGACCAGATTGTGAAAGGTGTAAAAAATATTTTTGTATATATTTAAGGCAACAAGCAAAATTCAGGCCATTTCTCTAAGACTGACCATAAATTTTGGAACAGCTGGACTCTTGGAAGAGGTAGGAACAATTTCACCAAGAGGAGCTTCTTGGACATGTGAAATCATAGGTCTGAATACCTGGATCCCCCCCAATTCTATGAGTACAAACTGAAAAGCTTATCTAGGTTTAAGTCTCTTTAGGTACAGCTCCTCCCCGAGTAAGGCTATCAAAGTAAGATTCCTTTTGCCTAGGGAAGATGTAGTTCCTAGCAATGGCCAGGACATATGGATAGACATCAAGTTATGTGATCTAATTGGAGAGATGCAGAAAGTTTATCTTGTTCAAAATGTCTCCTATCACTGCGCCGTATACGTCATAAGGTTTGAACTAATAGGATCCATATTTTGGGTTGGATCATAGTATCATAGAAGTAGAGCTGGAAGGTACTTGTGAGATCATCTAATCTAATCTCTTCATTTAAAAGATGGGGAGAATGAGACCTAGAGAGAGATTCAATGAGCCACTGAAGGTGACATAGGTTGCAAATGGCGGGGCTGGGATTTTAACCCTGATCCTCTGACTCTAAACCCCAGTACAATTTTCACTACATCAGATCCCCTGTTACTTAGAAGTGGGAGTGTACACCCAACAAATCAACACAGATTTGGTTGTTGTTATTCAGTCATTTCAGTTGTGTCCAACTGTTTATGACCCCATTTGGGGTTTCCTTGGCAAAAATACTGGAGTGATTTGCCATTCCCTTCTCCAGATCATTTTATACATGAGGAAACTGAGGCAAGCAGGGTTAAGTGACTTGCTCAGGGTCACACGACCAGTAAGTGTCTGAGGTCAGAACTCAGGTCTTTCTGACTCTAGGTCAGGCACTTTATTCACTTTGCCACCTAACTGCTAACACGGATTTGGTTGTTCATTTGGATTTTCACCTAGCAATCATTCAATCAACAAGCTTTTATGAAGTAGTGACTATGTACCTTGTACAAGAGGATACAAAAACAAAAATGAAATGTCCTTACCCTGGAGAAGTTTACATTCTATGGTAGGAACAGCACATACAAAAATATATATGAAGTAAATACAGGATAAATTTTATGGTGAAGGAGGCACCAACTTCTGGGAGATTCAGGAATGGTCTCATGTTGGAGGTTGCGTTTAAAAGGCTGAGCTTTGAAGAAAGCTGGGAAGCAAGAAATGTGAACATAGAAGATATATGTGATATTGGTAGAAACAATGATGTAATTGTGCCTGATTGTTGGGAGTGAGTAAAGACAGGTTGATATTTTGGTACTTCCAAACATTCTGGCATTTAGTAATAACAAAAAACAAAGTCTGTGGGATTCACGTCCAGAAAGGCTCGGCCAGAGCAATGGCCTCAGTATCCGGAAGGTAGGATACTATAGCTGGCTGCAGGGAGAAATGTTCATATCAACATAATGAGTGGGGAGTTGTAGTGGGCCTATAAGGGGGTACAAGTTCATAACCAGATAACAAGTTAGGCTGGGATCAGAGGTCATGTGATAAGAATCTACTAGGACAATAGGTCCCTCGGGAAGGTCAAGAAGGTGGTATCTGCTTAAGACAGATCAGCTAGAATGGAGGTTAAAGGCAATATATTAGAAATAAAACACACTCTCTAAGGGTCAATGTATACAAATCTCCTGAGGAAAGAAATGGTAGTGGAAAATAAAACCTTGAGGGAGGAGTAGAGATTGCTTTGGGACCCAAATGGGGAAGAATCTTTTCTTACTGAAAACAAAAGAGTAGATTGGCAGGATCAGCCTTCCTAGGATTCCAAAACAGTTAATCTGGGCCAGAAATGTCCTAGAAGGGACAGACAAGGGACTACAGGGGGAATTTGTCTACTTAGTCCTAGAATTCTTTTTTTTTAAATTAAAAATTTTTTTTTTGCTTTTTGGAGGGGAGAAGGTAGGGCAACCAGGGTCAAGTGACTTGCCCAACGTCACACAGCTAGTTCTGTGTGTGTGTGTGTGTGTTAAATGTTTGAGGCCAGACCTGAACCCAGGTCCTCCTGACTCCAGGGCTTGTGCTTTATTCACTGTGCCACCTAGCTAGCCCAGTCCTAGAATTTTTTTCCAGATAATTGAGGGCTGGAGAAGCAGATTCTAGAGAGCAGCCTGTAGACCAAATTCATGCAAAGGAATTAGAACTGAGTTAATGACACAACTGAGATAGGGCAGTAAGAATTTAGGCAGGAATGAAGAGGGTGCTAAGAAACAGTAAGTCCTAGGTTCCTCCAATTGTTGCTAAAAAATCATGATTAAATAGGAACTTTTGTCAGTTGTGACAATGATATTTTTCCCATTAATTAATGTAATCATCATTTCCCATGCTTAGAAGCCCCAATATGTCTCTTCTGTAGTGTTTTGTAGTAAAATTCCTTTAAAAAAATCAGAGGGTAGAAATATGTTTAATATGATTGTACATGCACATAGCCTATATCAGATTGCTTGCTATCTTGGGGAGGAGGAAGGGAAGAGAGAGAGGGAGAAAAAAAAATTGGAACTCAAAATATTATAAAAGTGAATGTTGTAAACTATCTTTACATGTAATCGCAAAAAATAAAATCCTATTAAGCAGGAAAAAGTTAGAGGGTGACATACTACTAGAGAGTAGAAGGATGGATAAGAGAGTGGAACAAATCCATTCTCCCCATAAGGTACCTGGTGGTAGGGAACTTAGAAAAGCTACATGAATGGTTGAAGAAGAAATTCAAGAATTGAGCAACTGGGTACAAAAATGAAAGTGAAGCAGAGAGTCCTGAAGAAGTTATCATCACCATCCATACTCCCTTAGGCTTGAGCCAAACCATTTGAGGAACAATCCCAGGGGTGACCCAAGCAATAGAAAATAGTCCTAAAAGAGAGTGCATCTGGAGGTTGGGCCAGATGGTACTGAAAGTAAGGTAGTGCCGAAAGGAATGATAGAAGGTGACAAAGATAAATAATTGTGACTAGGGATGACTCTGATACTAGAGAAGCTAATGAAAAGACTTTCTTCCCTCCTGACTTGAGACAATGTGATTCATGCTAATACTCTCCTACATTTGAATTGTAGAATTAAGCTGGATGGCATCCAGGTGGAACCAATGAATCAATCACTATAGACATTTCTTAGTGTTCAATATGTGCCAGGCACTGTGTTAAGTGCTAGGGATGCACATAAATGCAAAAGTAGTCCCTGTTCTCAACAAGCTTACATTCTAATGGAGAAGACAACATACAAATAAATAGGTACAAACATGATTTGTATGGAATAGATGTGAGGCAATCTTATGAGAGAAGGCTCCAGGAGCTAGGGAGACTGGGAAAGGCCTCTTTTACAAGGTGGTATTTGAGTTCAGACTTGAAGGAAGCTGGGTATTATAAGAGGTTAAGATGAGGAAGACAATGGGAGACAATCGGAGCAAAGACATGGAGATGGGAAATAGAATACATGTATGAAGAATGGTAAACAGGCTGGCTCAGTTAGATCACAGAGAAGAAGACTGGGAAGGTCAGAAGGGGCCATATTGTGAAGAGCTTTGAGTGTCAAAGGACTTTATATTTGATCCTGTAGTCCCTAGAAAACTTGAGAGCATGTATGTGCATGCATTGGGGGTGGTGTGGGGAGAGTGGGAGGAAGGATTGACATGGTCAGACTATGCTTTAGGAAAATCACTTTGGCAGACGTGTGGAAGGTGAATTATAGTGAAGAGAGTCTTGAGGTCTGGGGACTTATTAGTAACCTGTTGCAAAAGTCCAGGCAAGAAGTGATAAGCTTGAGCTTGTGTGGTGGCTGGGTAATGTATTCTCTTATATGGTGCCTTATATTCATTATATGGTAAAGAAATATAGCTGATGATGATATGAAAAACAAGCAGGAATGATGCATCTTTACTAACTTCTATGGAACTATTATTGAGTGACAGAGGAAATGTTATGAAATCACCTACAACTGTAATAGCAATTGGGACATTTATTATATACTCCCAATGGATAGCAACTATGAGTATGTGTGTGTGTGTGTGTGTACATGTGTGTGCACGTGCCTGTATGCATGCACACACACACACCAGGGAAGATAAAATGATGTGAATAAAATTTTGATCATTGAAATTCCACATTCAGTCCTAATCTCTCTCTCTCCCTATCTTAACCACACATTTCTCAGGGATGTTTTTAAAATACCATCGCCAAGTTGACAGGATTCTTGTGAAGGGAATGGTGGAGGAGTATAGTCTGTTCTTCAAGATGATTCCCCCAGGGTTCCAATAGTGAGTGATTCAGGGCTGACTGTGATGAAAAGCATCTTCAGTCTGAAGGATCAAAAACATCTGGGAGGCAAGTAAAATTCTGTAGAGAGGGGCATCCCTAGAATGTGAGCATTCTCACTCAATTTCCTGGAATAAGCAAAATGTGAGCAAGCTCATTCAATAGCCTGAATGAAGGAAAATGAATTAAACACAAACATAGATAACACTATTTTTAATCAAACGTGCACAATCCAAAAAGGGAAGATGAGGAAAAGAGGGGAATCCCTGTCATTTTTCATCATTTCTTCCTAAATCAGTTAACCCCAAGGGCCATTTTCTCACTTTTTAGTGCAAGGACAAGAACAGATGACGGCTGTAATACTCAGTTTTTAAGGGGCTGGAATTTAGTCCAAACATACAAATGAAAGGTCTCTGAAAGCAAGATCCTTTTCTGGCATGAAGACCTTAAGAAACACCAAGATCAATCCAAACACACAAAATTCATTAAGGTTCCATGGTTTATCTGAGAATCATTTTTTAAAATTTAAATTTAAGTTATTTTTATTTAACACCAAACACCAAATAAAATGAATGCCACTATTTATAAAATGATTTTGCTTTTCCTTTTTAGATATAGAGGAAATTTAACATGTAACTTTCAAAATTATCCTGCTTCTTTCTTTGTTTTCTTATGGCCTCTCTTCTATATTCTGCTCTTTTAAAAAGATAATGCTCCAGTGACCCTCTTTTCTTTTTTGTGATCCTATCTCTAGGGCTTTAAGTTACTTTAAAGGTTACTACAGACCAAAGAAGGATTCCTCAGACCTTTAGGGAGATGTCACGGATGAACCCAAGAGCCTTGGTAATAGCAGTGCCCCCTAGACCACTGGCCCTGCAAATAGCAGACCCCACAGTCATCACTGAGTGAAGGAGTTACTATGGCCCTACCTTCCTTGCCACCGCAACCGCCAACTGCTGACCAATTTCCTCCATTGCTTGGACAAGTTCAACTGCCCCGGGTCCTCAAAACCCCTCAGTCCTCTGGTCCTGCTTCTAGTCCAGCTCTGTCAGCTATTATCCCAGGAAGTAATTCCCATGGAGATGCAGACTGGCAACTGCTTCTTCAGCTACTATGGCCAGAGTAACTTAAGATTCAGAAAAGAAAGTTCTTTCTAGTTGGTAGTGTCAAATGGTTTAGCATCAGAAATGAATAAGATTGTATCAATGAAAATGACATGAAAGAAGATGCATTACCATCTACTTTGCAGCTACACCCTAAGGACAAAGGAACCTTTCCATTTAAGTTCTGGCTAAAACATTCTATACAAGTTGTCGCTTCATATTAGAATGTGACTTCTAAGACTGTCTTTTCATCTATTTGTATTATAAGTGCTTAGACAAGTGCTTTAAACATAGGAAATACTTGATAAATGCTTTTTCAACAACCAAGTAATCATTTCTCACCATTGAGTTTTCTTCCTTGTTACTTCCTAAACCAGAAATGTAATCTCCACAAATTTTGCCAATTAGGCCATACAACTGTTGGATTTTTTAGGTCCCTGTCTATAAGACTTGTTCTCAATCACCTGAATTTTGCAAAGGCAGTATGAATTCTGTATGATATCACTCTAGAGTGACTTCTTCCATCATCTTCCCCATGTGTTGGGTTTTACTTTGATGATTTGCTCATGTAGAATAAATTAGACTTGCATGGGATTGCTCTAAAGGAGAAGCAGGAATGTGTCCAGTGGCCTGTAATACACCTTGCATACTGTATGCTGTTCTAGGGTTGGGAAGAAAGTATTTTTGGAGTTCTGGAAATTGCCCATAAGTCCAGCAACATAGAAATATGTCTGGTCTTAATGGAGTTTGGTCTTGACTATGTTATTAAGGAATCAAATAAGGAAATTTAAAGGATCTGCAGGCCAAGCTAATTCTAGGAAGCTAATACTATAGATGGTGATACGATTACACAGTTTCCATAATGGTGCCTACTGCTTTGAGTCATTCTGATCTATATCTTGCCACTGGACCCAGAAGGGTCTGGAGGAGAAAGTGAGGCTGGTGACCTTCCACAACCTTCCCTCATTTAAATCCAATTAACTTGACAGTCATGGCATCAACTTCCTGATGTCATGGTCTCATTCAAGAAGGAGAGACAAACAACATCAGCTTACTATTTCAGGCAGCAGGCATTTATTAAGCTTCTATTATGTTTGAGGAATTGTGTGCTAGGCACTGAAAATATGAATACAAAGGCTGAAACGATCCCTTCTCACATGGAACTCACAAAACTTGACTACAGTGAAATTTATAGCTTGGCAATCGTGTGATATAATGGTGATGATAGCTTTGAGCCTTGAGTGCCTTGAAACACAATTTTCTGTAGAGGTAGGGTGATGACAAAAAGACTTAGACTAAAGCAGGTTTTCTTAACTCCTGGAGGTCTATCAACCTGTATCTTGGAAATAAATATATCTATGTGTGTACACACACACACACACACACACACACACACACACACACACACTCTGTATATGTGTGTATATGTATATTTAAAATATATATGTATGTATATATGTACATACAACACACATGTATATATAGAAATATACATACATGTATTTAAGAGATATAAATTGATAACCATTTCAATATGTTGAATTCCCTTTATAATCCTATAAATTGTATTTTATACATTTCAAAACACTATTCTTAGGCTTCTGTAGATTGCCAAACTGGTCCATGATACAAAAAAGTTTAAGAACCTCTGGACTAGAGAAATTTCCAAGGGTCAGATGGTAAGGCATGATAGGAAGAGTGACATATTTGATCATAAGATCATAGATTCAGAGCCAGAAGGGACCTTAAAGTCCACGAAGACAGGTTCAAATCTTAGATCTATGCCCGTATTAACTGCCTGGCAAATCACGTGACCTTTCTAACCCTTCATTTCCTCACTTGTAAAAAGAGTGGATTGGATTTCTGAGATTATCTCTGAGATTTCTTCCGGTTTGAAATCTATGCTGGTCTTCCTTTGCATATAAATAGGAGCAGTTTTAGTTCTCTCACACCATGGTCCACAACATCTGGCCTTAGTGTGTAATTCACTAGAGATGAGTACTCTGGGTACCCTGACCATGTGTTTGGCTAAATCAGGTGATTTACAACTGCAACATGGGTTAATGGGCTGTTCTGCATTGTGGTAATAGCTTATTGCATGCATTATTAGGAGTGATGTCATGTCCAAACCCTGAGGAATCAATAAGGCCGCCAGGACATCTGGGTGATTAAGCGGGTAATAAGTTGCCCTGTACTAGGTTGCCTGAAGATGAGCTCTCAAGACCATTTTGCAAAACTCTCTTTCATGAGCTATCACTTGTGGATGGATTTTGATAACTAGTATTGATCTACCATGTTTATGAAGTGCAGTGAGCACAGGGTAAACTGTGTAATTGCACCAGCAGTGGTAAGGTAAATAATGTTCTTATCTATGGTATTGACTGCCTCGGATTTAGCTTGGATATATAGTATATCTCAGAAACACAGTCAGTGTAATGTTGACTTTTGCTCTTTCCCAGGGTTAGATTCCAAGTTCAGGTTGTCTTTGGGTAAGATAACTCAGTGGCAAAAGATCAGCTTTAAAATCTGCTTCTAATTTCCTCTCTCCAACCCCACCCCCAGGATTTAACACAGAGGAATTTAACACAGAGTTATCTTTAGCTGATGAATAGGTCATCCAACTTCACATGATCCTTCTGATACTATATTAACTAACACCAAACACCACTAAGATATATGTAAGGATGTCGAATGGTAAAAATCTCTTTCTCCTGTGCCTAGGACTAGCTTGTCTCAGAGCACAATGTGGCTGATGCCTAGGGGCCCATAGGAAAATTTATGTGTTTTATGACTTTTAGAGGCAGGGTAGTGGGGTGGGGGGTTGGGGAGTGGGAGGGATGTCTGCTAAGAATTCTGCCTAGCATCATGGGAATTTTCCCAGTCTATTTAATGTCTAGCCCTGATTGTAAAAGACATCAAATCACTAAAAAGTCAATAAGTTCTATGGTCACTGAATGCCATTTCCAATGCACCAGGAGAGGTGTGGTCAGATACAATAAATGTATAGTTCCTACATTCCCCTCTCAGGCTGACACTGACTCCCCAACATGATCTTCATTTCCTCATTTGCATGAAGGGACAAGAGTCCAATTAAAATCTCCCAAAAGTTGAAAATTCACAACTCTAAAGAACTTCAGGGAACTGGAAATAGCTTGATGAGGTCATAATTGTTACTATAATTTAATACTTAGGAAGCACCAACCACCTCTGATATGTTTTCTGGAGTAGAGATTGTTACATGTATTCATTCCCAACGGACTCATAGGTTAACTGAGCACTTCTCCTTTACAGAGATGCTGTATGGATGAATTAATTGTTTGTGCTTTAGAAGCAGAAAGTACTATCTAAAGACATAAGAATTATTATTAAATGATTAAATTAGATCCATTGAAATAGGCATCAGGTCAGTTCAGCCACAACAAAGCACATATGGCACATTACAAGTTTTCCCAAAAGGGCAATTAACCTCTCCTTTTCTCAGTTGTAAATAACAGAATCTGATCCTTTACACAGCTGCCAAAGTGATTTTCCTAAAGCCCAGATCTGCTGATGTTGCCACCACCCCTACTAGAAAAAACTCTTCCGATGACTCCTCATTACCCATAGGATCAACCATAAACTCTAATATTTAAAGCTCATCAAACCTCATCATTCTTCTTACCCATTTCTCTCCTCTATGCACTTTATGACCCACCCATGCTGGCCCACTTGCTGTTCATCACTCATGAGACTCTATTTTCCCTAGAAGGAACTGCTTGGAGCAGTGGCTAGAGTCCAAGGTCTCAGGTCAGGAACTTGGATTTGAACCTGAATTTAAATATGGCCTCAGACACATCCTAGCTGTGTGACCCTGGGTAAATCATTCAGCCTCTGTCTGCCTCAGTTTCCTTAACTGGGGAAAGTAGGTATTATAATAACACCTACTTTACAGGGTTGTTATGAGGATCCAATGAGATAGCATTTGTAAAGCAGTTAGCCCTGGGCCCAGAACATAGTTTCCTTCTGTCCTTCCCATTACCTTTCCCCTCCAAGGACACCTTGTACCTGCTTTGTACATGTTGCCTCCACTAACAGTTAAATCAAAAAGCATTTATTACATGCTTGGGACCATGCACTGCTAAGGGTTGAGAATATAAACATAAGCAGAAAGAAAGACAGTCTCTGCCCATGAGGAGCTTGAATTCTAATAGAGCAAGATAACACACAAAAGGAAGCTGAAAAGTGGGTGGTAAAGAAAGTGCTTTGGAGAGTGGGGAGGATAGCCTGGAGAAGAAAACAAGGCTAGCCTGGGCTTCCTCCTTACAACAGAGGATCTGGGAGGAATCAGTCAATCAGAGGGAGCAGCTGAAGGGTAGAGGGTACTTCTAACATTAGAAATAGTCCACGGGCAGAGTAAGCTTCTAGGATGAAGAGATTTCTGTGGCATAGTATATTCCTTGCAGGATTACATGATATAAAATATATATAAAGTGTAATGTTTTCATTTCATTAACACTGTTTTTTTTTCATTTTTATAATTGACAGGATAAAATGTAAGTTCTCTGTAGACAGAGATTCTTTCATTTTTTGTCTATACCCCTAGTGCTTAGCACAATGTCTGACACTGGGCCAAGAGCATAATAAGTGTTTGCTGTTTGATCGATGGATTGTTGGGATGATGGAGAGGCTTCCTATGGATGAAAGTCATCTGGAAAAATTCAACTGGTTCAAGGGAAGGACAAATGAAATGAACCCAACTTGACCTTGTCTTTTGTGATGTTCACAGATACCCTGCTACTTGTGTCCAACATGGACAAGAATAGAACTGGGTGAATTCAACAAGCAAGATATCCCCCTGACTGAGCCATGCAGAACAGTTCTTCCTGCTGATTTGGTCTGGAGAATGCTCTACATTTGGTTTATTTGATAGAGTCACAATACCAAGACTGTCTCTCTTAGCACGGACTGGAATGATCCAGTCTCATGGGGTTGTAAACGGGAATACACGAGGCTCCTAGCTATTGTGTTAGTGCAACGAGAAGTCTGTCAGAGGCTCTGCCATGTTTCTACTCCAAACCTTTCCTTGTGGCACATCTATTCATGTGTCTGCCACTTGAAGCTGCTATTGGAGCATTTAATCCATGCAGTAATCCATTCCGAGGTAGGTACACTGACTGCAAATAGCTTGACGGTGATGGGGGAAAACAGAAAACCACACACGCACACACACACACACACACACACACACACACACAGACATAAACTAAAAAAAAGAAAACCTGGAGATATTGGTGTTTTTTAAAATATTTATATTTTTTGGTGGAAGGAGGCAGACCTGTGATTCTGTCCTCACAGGGAAGTTCTTGGGGGCAAGCCCTGTTTGCTGAGGCAGATAAGCAACTTGTCTGTAACATAAAATCTTAGGGAATTGTCTGGGACACAGAGATGACATGATTTACCATCCATGGCTACAGAACCAGCATGTATCAGAGGCAGGACCTAAACTCACCGAATTCTGACTTCTGGGCCAGACTGCCTCTTGGTGCCCTACAGCCCAAGGACATTGTTTATAGTGACCTAGAGTCATAAAGATGATGGTAAATCCTACTTTAGATGTTATTGAAGTAGACAGAGAAGTGTGTTTTTAAGGCATTTTTGGAAAGATCCCAAACGATTCAACTAAGTTTTAGCTCAAGCACTCAAAGGGTTAAGTGTCAGCCACAAAACTCTTATGTAAAATAACCTTCTCCCTAAAAATGCTGGCCTAATGCAGTGTTAATGCATTTACTATTTCAAATGTATAATATTATTTCTTTTTACACCTCATGGTGTTTTCTATTCCTGATTTGAATGAAATTGCTTTAAAGCAAGTCTAGAGAGCCTAACCTTATAGCTGCAAGCAATTATGACAATGAATCCACTTAGTAAATTCCTTGTTTTCCCAGACTAGGAAACTAAAGAAAGAGAGTAGCTCAGTGGCTGGAGTGCTGAGGCTGGAATCAGTAGAAACGGGGGTTCAGATTCTGTGGCTGATGCTTAGGAGTTAGTGTGGGCAGAACACGTTCCTTCTCTGAACCTCAGGCAATTTTCTAATACTTAAAGTTAGAAAGACCAGTTAAATGACAAGTTCTTGAAATATCCATGTATAAACCTAAGAAATGAAGTTGACTTGATGGTAGATAATGAAATCTCAGGCTCAGCTCAGGCACCACCTCTCAATTCTTAGCAATTCCCCTCCAAAATTACTTATTTACTTTGTATATATTTTTTGTATTTACCTGCATACATTCTATATAAAGTAGTGACAGCTTTCCCCCTCTTCTTGTATTTCTAATGCTTAGCATTGTACCTTGCCCAGAGAAGACATTTAAATTTAAACTCTTCTAATCTCTCACCCTCCGTTAGGTATTCTTACTTCAGTAACACTGGCCAGGAAAACAAGAAACTTACTACATGGATTCATTGTCATAATTGCTTGTGGCTGTAAGATTCGACTCTAGACTTGCTTTACAGCAATTTCAAATCAGGAATAGAAAACACTATGAGGTGTAAAAAGAAATAATATTATGCATTTAAAACAGTCTGAGTAAAGGAGGGAGAGCATTCCAGGCAGGGAATAGCCAGAGAGCAGATGCTCCATCTCCCCACTCCAGGCTTTCTCTCTGGCTGTTCCCAGGTCAAGAATGTTCTCTGTCCTCCACTCTGACTAGTGACCTATGTAACTTCCTTTAAATCCCAATTAAAATCTCATCTTTTACTGGAAACCTTTCCCCAACCCCTCTCAATTCTAGTGCCTTCCCCCATTCTTTGTTTCCTATTTATCCTGTATATAGTTTGCTTTGTATATATTTGTGTACATGTTGTGTCCTCCATTAGATTGTAAGCTCCTTGAAGGCAGGGACTGTCTTTTTCCTCTTTTTGTATCCCCAGGTTTTAGCACAGTGCCTGGAAGATCACAGGAACTTAATAAATATTCATTAATTGACCTCAGTAGTCATTTAATCAAACCTAGGGGATATTTAATGGTTCCTTTTTTGAACTGATTCATTGTTTGTTGAATTCACCAAAACAGAATTCTCCTCTTCAATGGAAGACATGCTCAAATGGTACTAGTTCTTTGAGTTTTCAGAGTTTATATTCTATCCTAAATCAGGAGTTCTTTTGGTTTCACAAGTCCCTTTTGCAGTGTGGTAAAGCCAACGCACGCTTCAGAATACTAATTTGAAAGGCATAGAGAAAAATCCATAGGCTTACAAAGGAAACTAAATACATTGAAATATAGTTTTCACAATATTTTAAAAGGTTTGTGAACCTGCATTTTTTTAAAGTTACATGACAACTTTATTGCACATCCAAAATGAATAGCAAGTTGCATAGAACATTATTTTTTACAGATCTCCACTTTACTAAGGTAATTTCTCAATGGCTAAAGCAATGTAATATTTATCTTATATTCTGGAGTGAAGTAACTGAAATACTTTTACATGAAAGAGGGATTAGGTTTATTCTGCTTGGCTCTAGAACTAGGAGCAGTAGATGGAATTTACAGGGAAACAGCTTTATTTCTAAAAAAGAAAATTCTCCTAAAATGGCTTTGGAAGTTAGTGACTTTCCTGTGCATAGAGGTATTAAGCAGAGAGTTAATGGCCATTTGGCAGGAATGCTCAAATCCTGAATCCTGCTTCAGGTAGAGATTGAACTAGGTGACCTCTGAGGTCCCTGCCAACTTTGACTTTCCTTGATTCTGTGCCTTGAAATCTTTGAATAGCATAGTAGGATTCAATATCAATCTAACATTTAACAGCCATTATGGACAGTGGATAGAGTGCTTGACTTGTAGTCAGGAAGCCTCACCTTTTTGAGTTCAAATCTGGGCTCAGACACTTACCAGCTGCAAGACCCTGGGCAAGTTACTTAACCCTGTTTGCCTCAGTTTCCCCATCTGTGAAATGAGCTGGAGGAGGAAATGTTAAGAAATTGCCAAGAAAACCCCAGATGGAGTCACAGAATTAGACATGACTTAAAACAACTATTTAGTAGTTTTGTGATTTTCTCTAGCTTCAGTCAGCCAAAAGCAGAAGATGGTGGGAGTAATCCAAGACTGAGGTTTGACAGGGCAAGACTGGTAAGAAGGTGAGGGGTCTAAGGACTAGAAAGAGGAAGACAATGTAGAGTTGAATTAATTCACCAGGAGTCAAGATGGGGAAGAAAGGAAACTGTAATCAGTGTAGAGGTAGATAGCCTGGGAATAAACTAAGGTATGGAAGGCCTGAATGTCACAGGAAGGATGAAGAACAGGATTCGGCATTGTAAGGAAGAGGAAGAGGAGTGATGACAATGGACTATAACAGATAAGGGAATTTTCAGAGGTCATGAACAGGGTTGTGCATTTGTGGGTTATGGTAAGATTAAGGGTATGACCCTATCTGTGTGTAGCTAAGCTGGAGTAGAAGACAAGATCTTCAAAAATGAGTAAGTTGAGGAACTGGATGCTTAGAGTGTTGGAAAGAGGGAGTTAGAACTAGATTAGGATGGTCACTAAATGCCAGGGATTTGTATATTAGTCTGTAGGCTAAAGAGGGTCAATTGAAGGTTTCTGAATAGAGAAATGACATAATCAGATTTAGGGGTCTCAGAGATCATCAATTTCAACTCTTTTATTTTACTGAAAAAGAACCTGAAACCTAATAAGGTTAAGTCACTTGCCTGTGGTCATGCAAGTACTAAGCACCAGTGGTGGCACTTGAATCCAGGTTCTCTGACTTCAGAGCCCTCAATCATCCACTAGACCACACAGGAACACAGGATTTATTGTTGAAAGACACCTTGGAGAGAGACTCACTGGTCCAACCCTTTTGTTTTGGAAATGAGAATACTGAGGCTAGCAGAGGTTACTTTGCTTGCCCAAGGTCATGGAGGTAGGAAATGGCAAAGCTAGGATTTATGCTTGATTCCTCTGACTACAAATCCAATTCTTTTTCCACAATACCACCTTGCCAGACTGGAGTAGTTTAGGGAAAAAAAGTTCCTGAAATTTGTTTCGCATCCCTTAACAATCTCACATTTAGGGTTGCCATATTTGCGTTCTCTCTCTTTCTGTCTCACAGATATATATGTATGCCATTTCTACTCATATGCCTATTGGCATGGCCTCTCACTAAGCTGCACCCAGAGTCCAGAAGTGATGACAGCTAATTATGAAATGTCATGTCTGATGTCTCCCTTTTATCTCATCTTGCAGAAGCCACAGAATCCAACAAAGCCCTCCAGTGGCCCTTTGTGATTCGGGACAGGAAGTGTCAATATGGCAACAGCTGTTCTGGAGATAGTGGGATGACAACCTAAGGAGTATATTATGGGTTGGGGGGGAGAGAGGGGGGCTAATGAGAATCTAATGCAGATTTTCATTGCAGACAATTAAGTCCAGGTGGGAGAGCCTGTGCACACTTTGGCAGCAAAAGGCAGGATTGTGTGGAAGAGAAGGCTCTGGAAATGTCATGCTGTTGATGGCTCTGGTCTTTTCACACTTCATAGAACATCTAGTGCTCTTCTTAGTACTTCCCTTGAAGGTCACTCTTTCCCTCAACTACAGGTAGGGTTGGGTGGTGGCAGAAGAAAAGAACTTCTGTTTATTAAGCTTCATAGGGTTACAGATACCATGACACATGGTAGAATAAGGAGAGAGATTTTCACAGGCTGACTCAGGTGAGATGAAGCAAAAGGGGCTAGATCCCATTCATAGACTTAGAGCTGGGAGAGACCTCAGAGGTTAGCCAGTCCATCTCTTTCATTTCATAGATGAGAAAACTCAGTTTAATGGAGGTAACGCACAGGTAGTGAATTTCAGCGACAGGTCTATACAGCACTACCATAACCTATCACTTCTTTGGGTGGAAAACAATCACTAGTCTGGATTATAAATTTAATTGAGCACTGGATTTGAATCTAGGCTCGGCTTTTCACAAGCTCTGTTACCTTTAGAAAAGTCGACATACTCTGATTCTCACTTTTTTGATCTGTAGAATGGGGGAAAGAATATGTACGTTACCTATCTTAAAAGGCTATTGTAAGGAAAACATTTTGTAAACTGCAAAACACCAAATAATCATATGCTCACTTTTATGAGTTATTATTATTTAGCACTAAAGTTTTTTCATTCACAGTTGTACAAAAGGAGGGAGATTAAAATTTTTGTGGAATAAAGTTGTCACTTTTTAGTAGGTTGGTGGAGACACAAAATATGAACCTCATAAGTTGCTGGGTTCCATCCATGGGGATCCTTCTGTTTTAGATCCTTGCTTCTTCTTTTCATTGTTAAATCAGTTAATCAATCCATATGTATTTCTTAGCACCTGCTATGTAAGGTGCTGGGGGATACAGTGAAAAATAATCCCTAGCATTTATACAGTACATGAAAGTTTATGAAGCACTTTAATCAATCAATAAGCATTTATTAGGCACCTATTACACACCAGGCTCTGTGTAAACATTTACGAATATTATTTCATTTCATCTCTGAAGAGGAAACTGAGGCAGACATTGGTTAACTAACTTGCCTGGGGTTACAAAGATAATAAGTGTCTGAAGCAGAATTTGAATTCAGTTTCTTTTGATTCCACATCCTTGGTTCTATTCACTGTACCACCTACTGTTTAATGTACCTGCCAAATACAGTTATCCCTTCCACGCTGTGATTTTCCCCATTGTTGTTTAGCTATATTGTGAGTTGGCATAAGAAATTAAATGAAAATTTTGGTGGAGTTTGTGGAGGCTGTAGCTGATACTTGAAGGCTAAGAGATGACACAAAAAGTTTAGAAACTCAGAAATGCATAAAATATATGTATTGTATAATATCAACCTTAATTTTACAATAAGGTACTGTAAGCTCCTCATAAAAAAAAAAAGAAAAAAATCAGATTTCTTCTCTGCTACGAAGGGAGGGCCAAAACATTTTATGCAAATTTTCCAGATGGAGTGAGCACTGTGCTCCTAACCCCCGTGATTTGGAAGGGATATTGTAGTGAAGTATGGAGCATCATTATTCCTTTTTCAGGATTTGTAATATACCTCTGGATCATTCACAGAGACATCAAAAACTAACCAACAACATAAGGCAATATATTATTAAGATTTAAAAGAAAATTACAGACAGTGGGAGCTGTAGAACCTCAGAGAAGGGAGAAATTACTGTGGCCTGGAGTCAACAGGAAAGGCTTCCTGGATTTGAATGGGGACCTGGAGACTGAGAAGATTTCAGATTGTATAAGAAGGAAAAAAGGGTAAATAATCTTGTGAATGTAGGAAAATACAAGGAATGTTGGGGGGTAATAAAAGACTACAAACTGGCTGAATTGAAGGCTCTGTGTTCATCACATTAACCCTGTTTGCCTCATGGAAGAATGCAGTGTCTATTGCATTCTAATATAAATATTCTATTGCCTTCCAATATAAGTATTCTAATATAAATCAGCCTTGGAAGATTGGTTGGGGTCAGACTGCGGAGAGTTTTGACTATTATGCCAAGAGTTCTCTGTCCAGTAGACACCAAGAATCTAGTGGAGGTTGTTCAGGAGGACAGTGACAGCATGAAAGCATAATTTTATTTTTATGTAAATATGCAAATGAACTATGGGTTTTGTCAGCATGGGGAAATTTCTGGTGCAGGAACTTTCTCCACAAAGTGAAGATTTCACCTGATCTATGACTTTAGTCTCATAGATTTAGATCTGGAAGGGCCCTTAGAAGAAGACAATTAAGTACAAGTGACTCATTTTATAGCTGAGGGGACTGAAGCACAGAAAAGTGAGATGACTGGCCCATGGTCACATGGCCAGTAAGTGTGTTGGGCAGGATTTGAACCTCATTCTTCCTGCCTCCAATTCCAGTGCATTGTCCCCTAAACCATACTGCCTAAGTCACAAAGAAAATTAAATGACTTCCTCAGGTCAAAGAGTGTCAGAAGCAGGATTTAAGTTCCGTTCTTCATGAATTCGAATTTGGTACTCTATCCACTATAACTGGCTGCCTACAGTATTGTATTTTTTTAATGTCTTATTGATACTTTTTATGGTTCAGTCATCTTTCTCTTTCAATAAATCTTCCCTTGAAAGAGAAAACAGTGATCAACAAAGACACCTCTGTCTAATAAAGTATGCAATAATCCACGCCCAGTTACCCTCCTTCCAACCAAATGGAGGGGAATATATTTCACTATTTATTCATGGGGACTGGGATTGGTTGCTGCAATTGCTATGAGTCTGATTGATTTTTGGTGTTGTTTTCATTAATGTCATTGTGGTCATTGTGTATATTGTTTGGATTCTATTTTTTTCACTTAGCATCTATTCATACACATCTTTCCATGGGTCTCTGAATTCTTTATATTTGTATTTCTTACAGCACCATAAAAATCCATTATATTAATGTAACGATGGTTGCTTAGTCATTCCCCAAATCAATGGGTGTGCCTTTTGTTTCCAGTGCCTTTGTTACCACAAAGATTCTGCTTGAATATTTTGGTATATATGACACCTGAAAGCAGAATTTTAGGAAAATTATTAATTTGACAGGGCTGCATGGAATGGATTAAAATGGGGTGGACAGAGACCCGAGGAGGGAGTACAAATGACTAGGCTATAAATGTTATTTAGGCATGAGGTAACAAGGTCTTGGACTAGAGGCTTAAAGTCCATATTGCATATAGAGTGTGAGGTTGGCTCTGACTTCTTTTCATTACTTGACTTGCATGGGCTTCATTGTAGAGTGAAAAACACAATTAAAGTTACTCAAAAGACACTTATTCAATTCATGCATGAATGAAATCTATCCAAGGAACCTCTTGGGATGCCTTAAGTCTTAATAACTGCTGACCACAAGAACATGAGAGGCTGACTCAGAAATTCTGTGATAGGGGGGAAAGAGTACCAGACGCTGTATTAGAAGGTCTATAACTGAATTCTGGCTATTCCATTTAAAAACAGTCGCCCTGGGCAAGTCACTTTATTTCTTAACGCCTGTTTACTCATCCATGAAATGAGAGGGTTAGCACAGTGCCTGGTACATTATAGGTGCTTATTAAATGCTAGGTGACAGACTAAATTAGTCACTAAATTTCATTTAATGCAATCTCTTCATTTTACAGATAAGAAAACTGAGGCCTGAAGAAGTTAATTAATTTGACCAAGGTCATACTTGTAGTTAAATTAGACTTAAATCAGCTTCTTGTCACTAAAGCCAATACTTTTCCCAATATTTCATGCGATCTCCTTAGATGCTCTCCCCCTTCCTTAGCCCTAGACATAACATCTCACATTCCTAGTGGCAAACTGCTACTACCTCCAGCCACCCACCCTCACCTCAAGAGCAGCAACTGGGCCAGGGCTGTCGGTTTATTATTGTTTAACGAGAGGGATGTTTTGAGAAATGAAATGTAGGTACTGTAAAAACAAAAGATCTCTTAATTTCTTTTTACAAAGATATGTTTAAAAAGGTAAATGTTTCTTGAAATGAATTGGGGTAGGTGGGAAAGTCTCATCAGGGTTTATCAATGATCTGAATTAGTTGGCCAAACAATTATTTAATTGAAAATATCTTTAAAAACAAAAACAATCAGCTGTGCTATAAACTTGACTCAGTCATCATTATTGTCTTCTAATATATTCCAACTACTTTAAAAAAGTTTAGAAAGTCTCATTTTCATCTTAATTACATAGTTGTGTGAATCCTTTGGGTGTCATTTTTGGAAACCATGGTTTATGTCTTGTAATTACAAGTTGAGACTATGCCATAAACAGGCTATGCAGGAAATAAATTTTGATTAAAAATTTTAAAGGAACTACCATGGAATAAGAATCTTGCTCCTCCTCCCAGTAATCTTATCTTGGGACAATCTACACCCCCTGCCCCCCAACAAAGTAGGAAATGCTGTCCTCTAAATACCCTGGAAGTGTTTTCTCCTTGGACTGGGTTCTTTGGGGGCCCAGCTCAAGCACATGTATCAAGTCTGAATGAGATTCAGGCAGCTGACCATCACTGCCCACAGTCACAGAAAGAATGATGACCTTTAAGGGTGTTCACTGAGGAGTTCTTGCCAGTACAAACACAGATTCAATTTAAAGACAAATTATAAATTAATAAAGAAAAAAATCCCAGACTCATATAGCTGCCAAAATATACTATTCCCTGAAAAGATTCCTGAAAAGGATCTCAATTATCCAGCAAAAAATATCCCTCCAAATCTCCTTCCAGAGCTGAGATTCAGACTGGCTTAAATTCAAAATGTACATCATTCCCCTGCCTTGGCCAGGCCTATGTGCTTCTTGGAATATGAAAATCATTCTACTCTGTTACCACCTGCATTTTTCACACTGACTATAGTTTTCCATATTATCAATAATAGTGATAATTTAACAAATAAATAATCTACAGAAAACTGAGAAAATATAGTAGATAGAGGGTGCTATTTTTTGTGTGTGGGGGTAGAGTTTACTGCAAATACTTTAGTATACAAAAGTACTTTCTAAAAGACACTGTCTCTAAAAGTACATAGTATTCCTATCAGCCGCTTAAAATAATAGAAACACAAATATAAACACACACACACACACACACGAACACACAAAGGAGAAACAAAGAAAAAATACTCTACCATACCACTGCATAACGCCTATTTGTGAAAAACCCTTGGTAATCTAACATCCATCAAAAGAGCATAAGGACCCAGGTACTTGAGGCTGTCGAGGACTGCTAAAGTATTCTGTCATCCTGACTCTCAAACACTCTCCACCTGGGAAGGAAGCCTTTGTGGTATTGTGAACCCTTCTGTCTGGAAGCAACACTTGTTGCCTTAAATAGAGACTGAGTTTATCCACTGAATGTAAAATAACTTTTGCTTATAAAGCAGTTTTTTTCCCCCATCTCCTGGTACATTTTATATTCCTCACCTAATACAGATAGGATTTGGCTTTTTCTAAAGCCAGAACACTGCCTCTGAATCTGTGTTTCACTTCCTGATCTCCTTTATTCCCAACCCAGAATTTAGCATCATCAAGGCATCATTCCTCTTTATACACATGAGAAAGGAGGACTAGTATCCCTGGAGGCTTGGACAACAACAGACATAAATTAGTATCATGAACAAGAGCAGAGTACCAGACATGTTATTCCTACATTTCTTTCAAGGAAATAAAACCCCACTAGGAACATCTATGGCATTTTGAGCATGAAATTGCTATCTACTTACAAACACATCCATGAGCAGGTGTTCTAGAGTCACTTCAAAGCCTTCAAGTTTGGCTGCCAAAGTCATGATGGCTCAGATTGTCTCTCAGGCCCAGCTGGCAACCTCAACCTTGAATGCACCTCAATCCAGAAGACTTGTATGGGCAAATGGACCCAATTGGTTTCAAAGCAAAGCTGCTCTTAATGGACAGCAGAAATCACGGAGACAACAGAGAACATTTCAGACTAGGGAGCTCAGCACTCTGCAGCCAGAAAACAAAACGAATCTAATAAAAAACTTGATTTCAACAGCACTGAGGGGCCAAGTTGGCCTGAAATCACTGGGCTTAAGCATCAAGGACCTGCCTGCCCAGCCTTCCCAGTCCAACTCTGCAGTCCGAGATGCTGTGGTTAAACACAGGAAAATACGACGGGTGAAATGGAGAGAGGGAGATGGGGAAAGCAAGGAAGAGGGGGAGATAAATGGAATAAACTGTCTGACTCTACTGATATTTATAGGGCCACATGTTTTTGACTCAAGCCTATTTCTCAGTTCATTTCTGACCTTTCATAAATGGCTACACACACAGGAGTGTATTGTGGAAGGAGGGCAGTGGGTCCCACAGAAGTTGGCTGTGACCAATGCTAGGGCAATTCACACAGATACACCATCAATAGTTCTTTGTGAAAAAACATATCGGACCTTGTTCTAGACATGATGACAGAAAAGCTCATAGTCTTGTAAGAAACAAGGAAATGAAAGTTGTGCGGGTACTAATTTTTTCCTCCGAATATTATTAGATCCCTTACACTCTCCCGCTCCCTATATCATTCCCGTTCTAAAATCTCATGTCAACTGTTAAACTCAAATCACGCCAAAAACAACAACAACAACAACAACAACAACAACAACAACAACAACAACAACAACAACAAAAAACCCCAACCCAACCCTTTGCTTTTTCTGTGCTTAAAATTTGCTATTTATATTCTGAGAAAAATTGCTGCTTGGGTAGTAAGTGAAACCTAGAAAAATCACTAAGAAAACACTAAGTTGTAAGGTCTAGAGTAGCAGTCATTGAGATGGTAGTAATGAAGGTATTCTACCACTTATTACTGTGTGACGGGCAAGATACAAACTCTCTGGGCTTTCCTCATCTATAAAATGAGGGGGTTGGGCAAATGATCTCTGAGGTTCCTTCCAGATTTGAGTCTATGATTCCAAAGTTGCTTCCAGCTTCTGTGGAAATAGGCTATATTCATATAACACTTTATTCTTGCAAAACATTTGTCAGAGAGCTTGTCATTGGATAAACATGACATCTCTGTGAGAATGGTGATATGAGCATTATGGTCTTCATTTTACAGATGAGTTTCAGAAAGTTGAAGAGGCTTGTTGATGGTCACAAAGTCAGCGTATGATGGAGATAGGACCCAAACAACTGGAGAATGAATTTTCAGTCTCCCTAGTGCAATCCTCTTTTCACTAATGCCTCCAGAAAGTCCTTTCTATTCTGTAGAGTCAGCAAATACTTTGTGGACCCCCCAAAAAAGTATAGCTTTCTCTTTACTCTACCAAATCAGGGAGAATCAGACTGCTTCTGGACCAAATCAGTTATCAGTGTAGCGAGTTGACACATGAAAATGGTGGAAGACTCAAAACCTGTGAAATTACATCCCTTAAAATGAGCTGTGTCCTACACACTGTCAATCAGTCAGAGAACATTTAATAAGTGACTCTTAGGTACTATTCTCATAGCCTCTGGAGGTCCAGATTTGAGGATCCAGGGTCTTCTGAGAGATTCTCTTCAACCACAAATGCCATTAAAATGAGTAGCCTTTCTTAGGGTATAATAGTAAACCCCAAATACTTAATTTACTTAAACATGAATATGTGAAAATTGCTAATTCAATATCTTTATTTTGATTGTTGATTGATTCCTTTGTATTTTCAAATATATAGACTAACTCTGTCCTAAAACTTAAAAACTGGGAGAATGTGTGTGTATATATGTGTGTGTGTGTGTGTGTGTGTGTGTGTGTGTGTGTGTGTGTGTGTGTGAAAGAGAGAGGGAGGGAGGGAGGAGAGAAAGGAGAGGGAAGAGAGAGGAAGGGAGGAAGAGAGAGAGGGAAGGAGGGAGAGAGAGAGAGAAAGAGAGAGAGAGAGAGAGAGAGAGAGAGAGAGTGAGTGAGTGTTGGTGGAGGGTAGAAATGTAGTATTTGGGATAAAGTAACACCTTATTCATAAAAAACAGTATCTGTTTATATTTTTTTATATTCATAAAAGTTTATATTCATAAAAAACTTAATATCTGTCAAGGAGGTACAGAAAAACAGTCAGTGATAAACTGTACCTAAATGTTCTTTAAGTTGTAATTTCTATTCTACTTTCAAATCCCTAGACCAAGAATCAGAACAGGTCTATGACAGGTATCTCTCACTAGGCATAAGCACCAGGGAGTGGACAAGCTGTGATATAATGAATGGTTTCAATAACCATGAATATACAGAAAATATATTTCCTCAATGGGCAAGTTCATACACACAGACCTCCACGTAAATTAATTGTTTTGCTATGCTAGAAACAGACTTAGCAAATAGAGGAGCAACTTTACCATTGATGACTTCCAGTGTAAAGAGACTGTTTGCTGAGCAGTTACTCTCATTTGCTAAACTGACGACCATGCTGAAGGTCCTAAAAATGGACAGCTGGACAGCACAGTCTCTAAAACTCCAAAGAAGTGAGAGAGTGATTTGTGAGCACAACCCCTCTGTCTGGCCTTCTCCCTCCCTCCTTTTCTCTCTCTCTCTCTCTTTCTCTCTCTCCCTCCCTCCCTTTCTTTCTCCCTCCCTCCTTTCATTCCCCTCACTTTCTCTCTAAATGCAATATTATTTCTCCATTCCCATAAGCCTCAGTGAAGCCTTTAAGATAAGCCAAGCCTCTTTGTAGCTTTCTTAATTAAACTTAAAAGAAATTTTAAAATATTAAAGAATCAGAAATTTTATAGGACTTTTTGTTTTTTTAAAATATATTTCTGGGGCAGCCAAAGGATTGGATACTGAGAAAAACTTTTCTTTTATTCATTGCTAAAGGGTCCTTGACTCTCTGGAGAAAACAGTTTCACATCAGAGACAACAGATAACTACTATGCTAGTCTTGATGATCTATTCTTGAGAGATTTTCTTGGGTCATAAAACTTTTCAAAATACTACACTTTCTTAGGCTATTATAACAAACTCTAATGTATACTACTTAAATTCCAGAAAATGACAAAAAAAATCTTTGCATGGCCAAAGTTTATTCTCTTTCAGGTTGGCGGAAGCTTGAATAGTTGGTGGGAAAAGCTCTGGATTTGGGGTCATAGGACCTGGGTTCAAGTCTTAGCAAGTTACTGCTTGTGAGACCCTGGGCTAGCATTAATATCTCCTGCTTTCAATTTCTTCATCTGTAAGACTGAGCTGGGCTCAATGCCCTTTCAGTGACCTTCTTATTCTCAATCTATGAGTATATGATTTTTTCTTACCTTATGTTTCCTTTCCCCCTAGCAACTTCTACCAGATACTAGTTTTATATTTATATATCCTATACTCCTATTTAAAAAAATCTATTTATTTTTAGTTTATGGAATAAAACAAGCATTTCTATAACATGGTATAATAGGAAAGATGATTGCACATGAAACTGTACATCAATTATGCATGACTCATTACTCCTTTTAAATATATATCATCATGTAAATTTCTTTTATTTTCTTTTTTCCTTTCCTTTCCCCCACCCTAAAGATGGCTACCATCAGACATAGAGATATGTATATGCATATACATACACATATATACATATGCACACATATGTAAAATTATTCTATACATCTATTTATCAGTTCTTTCTCTGGATGCAGATAATGTCTTTCTTCATAAGTCCTTTATAGTTAATTTGGATATTTATGATAGTCAAAATCACTTTATTCACATAAAATCATTTTAAAAATAATGTTGCTATTACTGTATACAATGTTCTCTTGGTTCTGCTCATTTCATTCTTCATTATTTCACACAAATCTTTCTATGTTTTTCTAATACCCCTATATCTCTATTCTTTACCTCTGTCAACAAAGGGTAAACTCTTTGAGAGCCAGGTTTGTGTTGTTTTTTTATCTTTTTAGCCTCAGAACCTACAGAGTGCCTTGAGCACAGCAGATACTTAGTAAATGTCTGTGAAACTGAACTGAATTGAATTGGCATATGAGACTATGGGGGCAGGGAAGAGGATATGCCCAAGACATCCCTCAGTTAGAAGGTGATACCATTTAAAACATTTTCAATTGGAGGATTGTTGGGACAGACAAGGGGCTCAGTCTGAGGAGAAGGCCCATAGGTGACTGGGGTCAGACAGTGACAGGAAATGTCTATGAGTTTGGAAATTTAGTTCAGAATATGAGAAGAATGAGAGTCAGATGTACTAGGGTTGCGCTTTGAGGACAAGGGCTAGGTTGTTGATTATGAGGAAAGGAAATTAATGTAAAATGATCTAGTAATAGATGACATCTTCAGAGTCATATAACTGACTAAAAGGTACAGAGAACATAAGTTCTTTATTACATGTTCATATAAAACCCCCCAAAAACATTTTATTTAAGTGAAATACAGACCAAAAAGTCTTTTTAAAAAAAGTATTTCCAAAGCATTGTGGTTTGTTTTTCATTCTCAGAGAGTACCATGACATCCGGAAGATAATGCCATGACTTGCAATTGAATTGGATTTTAGTGAGGGAGGGTTGTGCAAAGTCACCAGCCTCACTTTCTCCTCCAGAGCCATCTGGGTCCAGTGTCCAGTGCGCATGGCCTAGGATGCAGTGGGAGACCCTGGCTTTTTTAAGCTAAGGTATTTTCAAATTTTCACTTTGACTGAGGCAATGAGCCCATTTAATGATTAGGACTCTTTAAGAGTGAGCCAAGGGAATGGCCCCTTTAATCCAAAAAGAAAAAAAAAAACTGAGAGGGAAGACCCTCAAGGTTTCTGGCCAAAAGAGAAACAATTACTATTTACATTCACTACTAGTCATAGCATCATCTTCCTGGTGTCATGGTCCTCTTTGAGAACAAAGGACAAACCACAACCTGTGAGTAGTCTGAGCTGCCCACTGCGGACCCAACTAACCAATTCCAGTTGGGCACCACAGTTCCTCCTCTCCTCTCTTGGTCTCTCTTCTCCTCTCTGGCCCTCTCCTTTCCTCTCTTCTCCTGTCCTCTCTCTCCCCACGGGGTATCATACCCTTACCTGAGGGTACTCTGCTCAAAAGAAGGTACATTTTGATGGTTAAAACTTATCATGATATCTTGGGGTTTACTGGCTACATTTCTTTCCTAAAGATCATACCTTAAACCCAATTCACTCTGGCTCTCCTTGATTTCCCATGCATATGTTAAGATCATATAGGTATCTTCATGGAAGCAACAATATAGAAAATTTCATAATCCTCTGATTATTAATATCAAGCAGAGTAAAAATGAGCAGTTCCTACACAAAAATTCAAGTGGCAGAGAGATTCCATATAAGTGATGTCTTACCCAGATGGTCTTGTTGGTATATGATATAATGTTGGCTATCTTATACTTTAGCCCTACAATACTATATAGACTGTCCCAGAATGCAGCCTCCTCAAAGAGACCTGTTGTTGTTGTTCAGTCATTTCTCAGCCATGTCCAACTCTTCATGACTCCATTTGGATCTTTCTTTTTAAAGATACTGGAGGGATTTGCCATTTCCTTCTCCAGATCATTTTACAGATGAGGAAACAGAAGCAAACAGGGTTAATTGACTTATGCAGAGTCATATAACTAGTTAAGTGTGTGAGGCTGGATTTGAACTCAGGAAGACAAATCTTCCTGCCTCCAGGCCCAGTATTCTATCTACTCTGCCACTTGGCTGCCCAAGGAGATCAGCAGTCACTCAGAAGAGATTTGCCTAAAAATCCACATAAGAAAATCTGCGTGGATGAAAAGTGTTCCCCCATACCCCCCCTTTTTTTTCATAGCACACATGTAGCTAGTTGCAGATGCCTCCACCATCCCTAGCGTTTACCCCCTATTCTCCACTCACACTGTCCATGGCCTTGTTCAGGCCCTCATTACTTCTTGCTCATATATTGCAGGATCCTCTAATTGGTCTCTCAGCCTTCTGTATCTGATCCATCTTCCACAAAGTGATAGTCCTAAAGCACAGGTCTGACTATTAGTCCCCTGTTCAATAACTCCTTATGACTTTTAGGATTAACTATAAAAACTGACTGTTAGGAATTTAAGTTATTCACAACCTGGCTCCAATCCACCTTATAGTCTTATAATATATTATTCCCTTCGTGATGCTACAATCCGACAGAACTGACTGTCTTGTTATACACAACATTCCTTTTCCCTTCTCCATGTCTTTGCAATCCTTCTACTTGATCTTTGCCTCTTAGAATCCCTAGACTTCTTCAAAGTGTCTTTCAAACAATATTGTCGTTGCTGATGTTCACTTGTGTCCTACTTGTCCTTCAGGTTTTCTTGGCAAAGATATTGCAGTGGTTCGCCGTTTCCTTCCCCAGTATGTCTTTATTTTACAGTTGAGGAAATGAGGTAAGCAGACCTTCCTGATTCCAAGTCCAATGTCTAACATTGTACCTGGCACACACTAGGCACTTAATAAGTGCTTGTTGACTGGTTTTCCAGATTCTGCCCCATTGAATGGGCAGCCCTTTTGAATTGGTCCTTGAATAAAAAGATCTTGGATATTTTCTGTAGACAATTAGGGTTCAGAATTAGATTGGAGGAAGGCAGAATCACTATTGATTACAGAAATGCAAATTAACACATTTTTACCGCTTCACAGCTATCAGATTGGCTAATATGACAGAAAGGGAAAATGACAAATATTGGAGGGGATGTGGAAGAATTGGGACATTAACACACTGTCGGGGGCGTTGCATGGACCCAACCATTCTGGTGAGCAATTTAGAACCATGTCCAAAGGTTTGTAAATGTGCACATACACTTTGACCCAGCAACATCACTACCAGGTCTCTGAAAAAGATCAAAGGAAAAAGAAAAGGACCTATTTGTATAAAAATATTTATAGCAGCTCTTGTGTGTGTGTGTGTTGGCAAAGAATTGGAAATTGAGGGAATGCCCATTAACTGGGATTAGCTGTACAAGTTGATTATATGATGGTAATATATGATTGTGATGGAATACTATTGTGCTATAAGAAATGACAAGAAAAACCTAGGGAGACTTAAATGAACTGATGCAAAGTGAAGTGAGCAGAACCAGGAGAATATTATACACGGTAAGAGCAACATTGTACGATGATCAACTGTGAATAACTTAGCTGTTTTGATCAATACAATGATCTAAGGCAGTTCTGAAGGACTGATGATGAAAAATTGCTATCCGCTTTAAGAGAAAGAACTGATGGAGGCTGAATGCAGATAGAAGCATACTTTTTAAGCTTTATTTTTCTTTTGGCCTGTTTCCTTTTGTAACATCACTAATATGGCAGTATGTTTTGCAGGATTTCACATGTGTAATCTATATCAAATTGCTTCCTTCTTAAGGAGGAGGGAGGGGAATGTGGGAGGGAGGGAATTTAAAACTAAAAATTAAAAAAAAAAAAACAAGGTAATTGAGAAGAAAATAAAATAAAAGAGAGGAAAAAAGAAGGCAGGCTCATTTCTATTTGAGAAACTGCAGGACATTTTCAGTGACCTCCAGTGACTCTCTAATACACACACACACACACACACACACACACACAATCTTTTTCACATGGATTTTCTTCTGACAATGTTACATAGCTGTGAATCACAGAAAAATCTTATTCTCTGCATTATACCAAAGGATAATAGAGTAATGCATGAGTAATAGCATAATTACCCAGGAAATTAGGAAAGGAAGAATTAGGAAGGTCAATGAACTGGTTATATTGAGAGATTGAGATATAACAAACAGAAAGTCCAAGTATTTTACTGACACATAGAGGCTGTGGAAAAACCTAGAGAAAGACCTCTAGAAGATTGGGTAAAACCCTTATAGAGAATTTATGGTAGGATATGGATAAGAAGCACTAAAAATGAGATTTGGATGCATTGTAATTTGCAATATGATTGAGATAGCATACCTTTGTCAATCGCAGAGCTGCTGAATTATTAAAGAAATATAATTATTTTTCTATCTTTTTATATAAATATATTCCCATAGTTAAATTTAAATATACTTCTAAATTTACATATAAGTCAATATATAAAAATTCAAATAAACAAATAAATAAATGTGTAATATTTCCCCACTGGGCTATAAGTTCCATGAAGGAAGAGATGGAGTTTTTTCTAAACTTTGCTCCTAGAACCCAGCTCAGGGACTTGTGAATATGAGGTGCTTAATAAATGTTTTCTCAATTGAATAGAAAACTCAACTCCTAACATAACTAAGATAGTTAGAATAATTTCGTAATTTGGTTTGGAGCCATTAAGTTGAGACTGAGTAAATGCAGAGATAAAATGGTGACTAGTGAACAGGCTCTCACTCTGTAGGCCCTACTGTAAGATGAGAAAGGGATGGGATTTTGAAAGCATTGGGCTGGTCTTAGTAAAACAGGCCCCTTTGATGGCTGTATAGATAGATGTCTGTCTTCAATTATTTATAATGCTTCTACTGTCTGTCATAGCTTTCTCCAGGAGCACAGACATGTTAATTTAAAGGTTGATTTCTATAGGGCCCTTGACAGGCTGGCACTGCGGTTTACTAAGAGCAGTGGTTATCAGTAGACCATGGAAGCTGCTTCTTGCTGTCTGATCTGTGTTCTAACACTGGTCAAAGAGCTTGAACAACCAAGCTTGTCTTCCTCGGCTCACAATGAATTTTAGATTTGACAGAAGCCCTGACAAGCACATGGGAGACGTTCTCTCGACTTTCCCTTCAGAGGTCCCTGCTTCTTGCTCCTCCCCCCGCTGACTCAGAGTCCCCTGCCCATTCATAAGGATGAATTCCAAGACTATTTCAAAATTAACATACAGTGAAAATAGTGTCAGGCACTTGTACAGATGCTTTGGGCCCAGGATAAAGTGGAATACATAATGACTGGCCTGATCTTCTCTCAATCTTGCCACCTGTCACATGCTTTATCATTTGAAGCAAAAGAGCCTCACAGGGGCCTGGGAGCTCCCATCCACAAGACTTGTGATACGTGCCCAGAATTCCTGCCTGGTTATTACACTGTTCTATTGCACCTTATTTCCAAGAAGTGAAAATAAGTTCAAACATGGTCACTCTATTTTCCTAAGAAAAATATGATTTCTATTTATAGAAGTTTCAGGAGGCTTCCCAATGCAAAGGAAAAAAAAAATACTTAGCTGCATAGAGTACTTTCTTTGATTCCTTCCAAAGTAGCTATAGAGGTAAGGAGATCCTTGGGTAAAATATTTATTTGTAGTGACTCCGAAAGGAAGGACCTTCAGAAATTGACAATACTAATTTTGTTATGATTTTATGTTTGCTGTTTACAAGATGTTCTCCAATATGAGACCCTTTCCTGATAATGGATAGGGGCTGAAAGTTTGGATGAAAGATAGATAAAGTTTTCTGATTTGCCTTATTGCAAAGAAGGGAGTGAGCCTGAAAGTCACAGGGGAGGAGACAGGTGACCAGGGAAGAGTGGATTACCTTTGTTGCTGTTCAGTCTTGTCTGAATCTTTGTGACCCTCCCTTCTGACCTTTTTATCATATTCCTCTAGATAAGATACTGCTTTTTAGGAAGATATAGGGGTTGTTTTTTCTTTTTAAGGAAAATGATTTAATTTCCCATGCAAACTTTGGGATCCTAGGATCAGAGGCAACTAGGTGGCTGAAAGCAGGAAGACATGAGTTCAAAACTGGCCTCAGATACCAGTTCAGTTTTCTCACCTGTAAAATGGGGGTAATAATATAACCTACCTGCCAGGGTTGTTGTAAGGAGCAAATGAGATAATATTTGTATAGTACTTTGCAAACTTTCAATGATTTGATGGCCTCTAAGGTCTCTTCCAACTCTTAATCTATAATTCTATGGTCTTACAAACATGAGACATGGCAGCTCCCAGCCAGGTCCTGTCCATACTCTTCTGTTGTGCTAGTGGGGCAGAGCAGTAGCAGTAAGTTTAGATGAAAGATGGGACCCTTTGCTGGAGTGGTAGAACTTCAGGCTCATTCTAACCTTGCTGCTAACTCTTTGGGGCTTTACCTGGCATAACCATCACTCACGATTGTCTAGCTTTTGAAGGTTTACCCAAGACCTTTCTTTATAACCACCCCATTTTATGATTGAGAAAATTAGATTTAGAGAGGCCAAGGTCACAGAGCTAACAGATGTTGGATTCACATCTGAATCCAGGTTTGTTGTGGTTGTTCAGTCACACCCAGCTCTTTATGATCCTGTTTGGGGTTTCCTTAGCAAGGATACTGGAGGGGTTTGCCATTTCCCTCTCCAGCTCATTTTACAGAAGAGCAAACTGAGGCAAGCAGGGTTAAGTGACTTGCCCAAAGTTCACACAACTAGTAACTGTCTGAGCTAGATTTGAACTCAGGAAAAGGAGGCTTCGTGACTCCAGGTCTGGTGCTCTATTGGCTACACCACCTAGCTGCTCTGCCAAATGTAGGTTACTTGGTTCCAAGTCCAGCATTCTTTCTGCTGCATCACATATAACCAAGAAACTGATGCATTGCCATTCAGAAGACTGTGATCACTGAGTCATCAGGAAAAGAATTCAATTCTGATCCCAGATCTATGGGTCAGTTTAATAATTGACTACTGAGAGGCATAATGTTTCCCGACAAGTAGGATTCTTAGTATCTTGAGATTTAGAACTAGAAGAATAACCCTTAGAAAAAAGAGGATCTAAGCTTTTTTGTAGGACTAAGACCATATCCCATCCTTCCACATCTTTGGCAGTTTGGTGAAGCCTATGGACCCAATTCTCAGAATACCACTTATAAATGTATAAACTAAATATATAAGATTATAAAGGAAGTCAACTATATGGAAATGCAGTTACTGAAATTAAAAAAAAATATTCATAGACTCCAGGTTAAGAACTCCTGCTATAGAGATTATTGTCTGGTTCAAAACCTTTCATTTTATACATGAGATAATTATTTCCCAGAGAGGAGAAAAGATTTTCCAGATGACCCAAGCAGAAGAACAAGGATTGAGAGGTAGCAAGGTGGCAAACTGGGTAGAGCATTGGCCTTGGAGTCAGGAGGACCTGAGTTCAAATTTGACCTCAGATACTTACTAGGTGTGTGACCCTGGTCAAGTCACTTAACCCTGTTTGCCTCCAAAAAAAAAAAAGCAAGGATAGTTCATGTCCTCTCATTCCAAAAACAATGCTATTTCCTCTACTACATGTTGCTTCTCTATTTAAATTTCAGTTCTGTTCTTACAGGGACATAGCAAATTTTACTGGATAGAGGTTGTGAGACTTTGACAACTTACGCATTGACTTTTTTCCCCGTGGACATCAAAATTAAATTCTACAAATTTAATTATCTTTATTTCCTGGTTAGGCCTTACACCCTCAGAGATGGTTGGCTGCAAAGGCTTATTATCTATTGCTCATTGGCATTAGAGAAATGCAACCCTTCAAGAGTTTAAAGAGAGCATTGGAATCTAGTACAACCGGAAACGACCTGCTCCAATATCCTGCTGGCAGAGCCCGCTATCTTTCACACAACAGCGTCAGAACTTGCAAAAATATTCAGAGTACAGAGAACTGAAGAATGACTGTGGGAGTCTGGCTCTTGACCTTTAACCCTCAGTGGGATTAATGTAATTCCATCTCTGAGAAAAGTGTAACTTCCCCAAAACAATAAGATAAATGTTTGCATAAGAATTATTCCAAATGGGAAGTACTGGAAGACTGTTTGGATATGACAAGAGTACCCTTCCTCCTTAAAAAAAAAAAAGAATAATCTGAGTCCCTTTCATCATTTCAAATCCCTGATTAAGTTTAGCTAGAGGAATAACAGCAAAGAGGGAATTCAGAGCTGGGGACACAAGATTTTCTTTACAGATCTAAGCAAAGTCAACCAGGGACCAGACAAGTTTCTGCATATGCTACCTTTACTTCTCAGAGAGAAAAGTTGCAGAATGACAGAATTTTAGAGCTCAGTAGGACCTTACAAATTCTCTTTGTTGTTGTTTGGTTGCTTTCAGTCTCATCATTTGGGGTTTACTTTGCAAAGATACTGGTATAGTTTGCCATTTCCTTCTCTCTTACAGATAAGGAAACTAAGGCAAACAGGGGTAATTGATTTGCTCAGGGTCACACAGCTAGTTAGTGCCTGAGGTCAGATTTGAACTCCCGAAGAGGAATCTTCCTGATTCCTGGGCTGGTACTCTAGCCACTGTACCACCTGGCTGCCCCCAAACCCTCTAGTACTACCTATACCTGAAAAAGAATTCCAGCCACAACACACTTAGTGATTGGTTATTTAGTAAAGCTCTACTTGAAGATTTCCAGGGAGGAAGTATTTATTCTTTTTCCAGATGACCCATTCCATTTATTAATGCTTCTGATTTTTGGGAAAAAAATTTCTTTCCACTGACATTAAGCCTAGATTTGCCTCTTTGTAAAATTTAAGGCCCAGACAGTTTATTCCATCTTTAGGTGTCTCAAGAGTCTCCTAAAATCATCCAAGTTGCTCAGTTCTGGTGCTTTTTTTTATCTAGATGTAACTTCTTTATCTAGATGTAACTTTTATCTAGATGTCATTTCTTTTTTTTTTTTTATAGCTATATTTTGTTTATTATGAAAAGTACTTGATTTAGGAGAGTAAAACACTGCCATAAAGTCTCTCTCCTAACAAGTTTTCCCTTACTCACACATCAATATATTACAAAAAAAGATAACTGTGTTCAATGACTACCATCATAAGCATCAAGTGAGGCAAAAATAGGGAGATATGTGCTTGCAAAAGATATTTCCATTGTGGTGGAGGAGATGCAACAAAATGTCCAAGTAGAAAAGGCATTCCCTGTGTATGATGAGGTTCTAAAAGTGACCTTGCTTGCAGATCTCATTGTGTTGGTTGTGTGAAGCCCCAAACATATGTGTAACCACTCAAAGGAGTTTAATGTTATCATTGACACTAGAAATACAAAGTGGATGAGGAATGTCTGCTGTACAGATTATGACATGCAATCGAATGGACAACTAGATGTCATTTCTAGGGAGAAAACCACTCATTGACTTTTAGGGGTCACCGAAGAGCTGGCAAGAGCTGTTATCTCCAGTTTGTATCCAAAGCATTTAAATCGCTGATTGATATAGGTCATTTCTCTCCTGAACTAAACATATACTTATTCAGGCTTGGAGAATAGTTTGGTAAAATAGAAAAATTTCGAATCAGAGGACCTGGGTTCAAAGTTTGACTCCATCACTCACTATCCCTATAATCTCAGGTAACTTATTTATCTCTTTGAGGCTCAGTTCTGTCTTCTGAAAAATGAGAGTATTAGACTTGAATTCAGGGGTTCTTAATCTTGTGTGTGTGTGTGTGTGTATTATAGACTTCTTTGGCAGGTCAGGAAATCCTATAGATCCTTTCTCAGAACAATGTTCTTAAATGTATAAAAGAAAAAAGACAGGATGACAGAAGAAACCAATTATATTGTAAATGTTATCAAAATATTAAAAAAAAAAACACTTAAAGAGTTAAGAAGCCCTTGTCTAAATGATATCTGCTGGTTCTTGAACGTTTAAATCTGTGATCTTATAAGTAAAATCAAAACCATATAGTGAGAGAGGGATCATATGATGCCTCCATTATAATAGCACTAGAGTAAAATCCTGAAACTTTTATGTCCTTTTCTGGGATTTTTTTTTTAAACACTTTGGAGTAGAATTTGCTATTTGTTATACATATTATTCTGGTTTGCTTTTTTTTCATTCTGTAAAGTAGATCAGAATTGTTTTCCCAAGTTTATACTTAAAGACATTTTATGTGGAGAAAGGGGAGGAGGTTATCACAAATTACATTCTACAGTGATTCCTGAAACATCACAAGGTTTGTTGAAGCAAGGTATGGGGTGGTGGGGGTAAAGGAATGAGTAATACATGTTTCTGATTCTTTGATTAGATTTTTTAAACTTTGTAAATGTGTCCTTTGCAAACTGCAGAGTGTTTTGTTTTTGCTTTGTTTTGTTTTTAAAGAAGATTAATGGACCAAGTATGGGGTGGCTAGGTGGTGCCAATGGATAAAGTTCTGGACCAGGAGTCAGGAAGACTCTTTTTCCTGAGTTCAAATCCAGCCTCAGACTGGCTGTGTGAGCCTGTTTACCTTAGGTTCCTCATCTAGAAAATGAGCTGGGGAAGGAAATGGCAAACTAGCATCTTTGCCAAGAAAACCCCAAATAGAGTTATGGAGAGTTAGACAGGACTGAAACAACAACAATGGACAGAGGATTGGATTATGGTGTCAGGAGACTTCGGTTGCAATGTCAGTTCTGCCTCTAACTTAGGCATATCATTTAACCTCTTGCTTTCTTTATCTTAAGCTTAGAGGTTGGAGAAACAGCATCACAGGATAAAGAAAGCAACAGATTTGGAGTCGCCAGACCAGAGTTTGAATTATGCCTGAGTCATTGATTAGCTGTGGATGAGAAGAAAGTTAATGAACTCTCAGAGCTTTAATTCCTTGTATGTAAAATAGGCATAATAATCATTATTCCTCCTACTTTAAAGGACTATTGTGAAGAAAGAGTTCTGTAAACCTTTAAGTTTCCTAAGTGCATATTATTAAAATCATATCCAGTTCTAAAATTATTTTTTTGGATATGGCTTTTAACTTGGTCATAAATGAACTTTATACATATTTCACATTGTTAATAAATACTTTGAAGAAATCATAATTTCACCGTGGTGGTCATTGTGAGTCCACCAATTAAAACCTCTCCATTCCTTCTCATTATATGTCCTTTTTGCTCATGTTTTCCAATTCAAATAAAATAAATTCAGCAAGTTTTTACTAAACATTTACTTGGTTCAAGGAACTATGTAAGATATTGGGCATGTAAATGTAGCTTGAACGTGTGGGAACTTTATCAGGCCAATTACTGACCAAGTGATTCCTAGCTCACCTTCCCTTTAACTCAGTAGATGTTATCATGGAACATAAAGAGAAGATAATATAGGCAAAGAGGTGTCAATATGTGCTTATGCCTTACTATTCCTTTACAAAATATGCAGTTTTCCTGATTGAATTGGAAGAGGAGCTTGGCATTGGCTGAAAAATATTGGTCATATTGGTCCTCAAAAGTGGTCCTCATAGCAATCCTCAAAAGAAGCAAGTTTTCCAGCCCTGATTTTCAACCAAATTGAAATCTAACTTCTCTCAAAAGATGTAAGAGAGGCATAGAGCTAGGAGGTAGATGGCAAAGGACAAGGAATGTGGACCTTGACAAGCACAAGTACAAGGAGAAGCAGTTGCCATTAGGTATAGGTATCAAGACTGTGTGGGCCTACTGGTCTTGAGTATGTTGGGACAGAGGTCATGTCACTGAAATTTCACAGACCTTCTCCCAAGGCAGTGATCATTTATTTACTTTTTCCCTTTGAATTCTCTCATGGAGTTCTAGAGCCTTTTCTTCTGGGCATGGAAAAAGTCTTTTTCTCAGGAATTATTTGTCTTTCTTTGTTTTAAATGTTTATTTTTTTTTCTTGTAAGCCCATGATTGCAATTAACTATGCAAACCCTAGGCATGAGTGTATTTATTGGGAGTTGGGAGGAGGCTGTTAAGTAGACCAAGTAGACCAAGAAAAGGACAAAGAGATCTAAAAATGTGGTATTTTGCCAGAGTTCTGTCTCAGGCTGGGCTCTCAGGGCTGGAAAAAAAAATTGGGGAATTAGAGAATCCTTTGTTGTAATTTCCCAGAGCAGAAAGAGAATGTTTATACCAAAAAATTCATCTAGGGAATGAGTCAATAGTAGGGTGGAGATGAACAAGAATGGCTGAATAACCCTGTTTTCCATCTCTATCCCTCCACTGCTGCACTAAAGATGAAGGTAAATCTCTATTTTCAAAGGGTTTACATTCTCCTGGATATTATACAACATATACACATATCAGTTTAATGGAAAGTAGGGAATGACATGAGGCAAAGGAAAGATTCCCAATAAATTGCTATTGGAATATTTGAGGAGGGAGGGAATATGTTCATTAAGGGAAATTAGAGCATACTATACAGGAAGGTATCAGATGACTTGAGCACTGAAGGAAGGCAAAGATTCTGAGAGGTGATGAGGAAGGAGAGCATTCTAAGCATGGGGGACAGTCTGTGCTATTTATGTTTTCCCACCAGTCCTCCATGGAAGATTTTTCCAAACATGAGGCAGACACTGGTGAAGTGACTAACTGAGGGTCATACAGCTAGTAAGTGTCTGAGGTGGGATTGTAACCCAGTTCTTCCTAGACCCACTGCCCACCTAGCTGGTGTGCACCTATGTGTACCAATGCACCCTCTAAGTTGTGTCTCTTTTAGACTGGGCCACTGCTTGTTCCAGTCATTCTCTACATAGACTTGAAAATAACTTCTTTCATGAAAGTTGTCATTCATAACAATAAGCAAGAGAGAATGTTCAGAAGGTAAATTAGCAGCAGGAACCAATGAAAATGAAATGACATGTTTTAGCTATTTGTTTTGATTTTTTAAATTAAATGGCATCTACCATTACAAGTGTGGACAATGAGAAAAACAGATCAACTTAACAACAGAACAGAATTCATTTAATATCAGCAATGGTATCCAGCAGAAAAAAAAGGAGAACCACTGATTAAGGTTTTGAATGGACATAGAATCTAGGTCTAGAGCTGGAAGAGACCTTGGAGGCTATTTGATCTAACCTCCTCATATTATAGATAAGCAAACTGAAGCCCAGGGAGGTTAAGTGACCTAAGGTCACATCAGTAGAATTTGAACCCAGGACTATCAACTCTTGAACCAGTGCTTTTTCTAAATAATCTAAAGTAATCTCTTCTTGACCTATGTCAATCATATCTATTTATTCTCTACTAATGACTTCTGGTTCATACTCCTTACCTTTGGTCAGTGCCATTCTTAAACAACGTTCTTCCTGAAAGTCTGATTGAAGGGTTATCTTTCTTAAGGACTAAATTCTCCCCTCCCCTTTTGAAAATAAGTGAAAATAACTCTTCCTTCCCAAGAAAGATGTCTTTCCAGTAATAAGCCCTATCATTTCCTTTAAAAACAACAATATTCCTAAGAGCTAGTTTAGTAAAAAGCATTTGGATTCTTAGACAGTCACAGATTCCATGTTAAACCAAAAGTTTATTGATCCAAATGGTTTTAACTGTAGATTGCAAATTTCCAATTGGGACACGAGCTAACCTTTAACTGAGAGACGGCTGAACCATTTACTAGCTGAAGAACAGATTGAAAGGCAGTGTGAAAGAATCTTTATTAATGGTTCCCTTATGCACCTCTGTATTATTTACACTGAACACACCTGTTCAGATGCATAAAAATGAAAAGCATATCTAAGCATAAAGAAATTGGCCATTCATCCAAATCTCCCCCTTAGACAATTTTCCCTTTGGCTTTGAGCATGGATATTGAAGCAGAGACAATGTCTCGAAAGGCTTTGGACTTTGACACCTGATCAGATGTGGACTGCATGAAATTAACAACATTTGCCAGCTCCTCAATTTCAAATCTACCAAGCTCATAAAAAAAAGTCTCATAAACGATCAACACTCCAGGCAATAAACATTCTCAGAATCTCCACTGTAAGTCAAGATATACGAGACCATCAACTCTTAAGTATGGCTCTAGACTCCCTTGTGTCTTTGTTGAGCAAAGACTTGTTACTAACGATTTTTATCAGGAATCCTGATCCTAGGGCCTTACCAGATTTATGATTGGGTATATGTTTGATTTTGTTACTAATCTCTGTTTATGTTTCCCATCTGTTCTCAAGGTCACCAGCTGTGTTTGGACACACTACTATAACACCAGCACTCAGGCCACACATTTTGATCATATGTGACAGAGATACATGGACATATCAAATTTTGAACACTGATGGAAAATTAGCAATTATCAATGAAATGATATAGTTGGCCTTTTTTAACTTAAAAAAATTCCTCTATAGATATGAAACACACTACCAAATATATTAAATATTTGTTGATCTTATTTTACACTGCAGTTATAATATGTTAAGATTATAGTATATTGCAAACTCTGAATTATTTATCTAGAAATGTTCAAACTTACGAATTGTATGGAGTCTATTTTGTTAGAATGTGTTCTGGTACCTAAATGATTTAGTGTTATTGCTTTATAAGTCTTATGCCCCATAATGTGATAGGTTCTGTAGATGACAAACATGATATGATTGTTGCCATTTATGGAGGAAGAAAGACAGTTGGACCTAGAGTCAAGAGCCTGGGTCAAACTCTGTCTCTGACACAGTACCTTGGGTGACCTTGTGTAAGTCACTTACCTCTTTAAGTCTCAGTTTGCTCATATGTAAAATGAGAGGATTAAACAAGATGGCCTCTGAGGTACATCACAGATCTGAATCTTTGATGCTATGAACAAATATTGTCTCTAGTACTTACTAGCTAGGTGATCATGGGAAAGATATTTCTCTAAGTCTCCATTTTCATATCTTTCAAATAGAATACTGTTTGCATTACCCACCTCATTAGGTTGTTTTGGCAGAAAAGTGGTTCTATAAACCTAAATGAATGAATGAAAAAACATTTATTGAGTCTTTTCTATTTGCTGAACACTGTTAACTGCTGGGTATAGAGATCGAAAAAGAAGATGACTTCTCCCTCAAGTAGCTCATACTCTAATTAAGGAAGCCAACACATCTAGGAGAGTGTTCAGCTACAGGGTGAATGGAGTATTTTGTTCAATTGTTTCAGTCATGTCTGACTCTCTATGAACACATCTGGGTTTTTCTTGGCAAAGATACTAGTGTGGTTTGCTATTTCCTTCTCCAGCTCATTTTATAGATGAAGAAACTGAAGCAAGCAGGGTCAAGTGACTTGCTCGGGGTCATGCAGCTAGTAAGTGTCTGAGGCTGGATTTGAACTCATGAAGATGAGTCTTCCTGATTGCAGGCCTCGCATTCTGTCCATTGTGCCAAAATGATGAGGTCCAGGAAATGCTAAGCTTCTAAGGAGCATATGTTAAGTCTCACCCACAGGAGTGTTCTATCACCTCTGGAAAGACAGGGGTAGGTCTGAGGGTAAATAGGAAGATGAGTTTCCATACTGTCCTGCAAGTAGATACTTGCTCACACACCCACCACCAAATGATTGTCTCTTGGGTGAGTGGGAAGAATTATAATTTTGTTGATTCTTAGGGAATGGTTAAAAGTACAGATTCGTAAGTGGTACTTACTTTCAAAGTAATTATTTTAAAATTGCATCTTTATAGATGAGGAAAATCTAACAGATGTCTTGAAAGGAAGTGATTGAAATTCTTTTGTGCCAGAACTGAGGTCAGAAAATTATATACTTATTCGAATTGAAAATAGGGGTATGCTAGTACCAGCACCAGAACTGGTTCAAGAGAGCTGATTGTTAAATTTTTAATGTGAGCATTTACAATTCAGAAATCAGCAAACCACAAATCAGGGGTTGATTTATGGTTTTGTTGATTGCCTAGACTTAAGAAAGTGAGGAAGAAAATGTGAATAAAGGAGATTAAACTTTCAAGTGTGTTTTGTGTCCATTGTTCTCCCTTTGAGAGCTGATTGTTAAATATTCACTAACACAATCCTGGGTGAAAGGGACCTTAGAATCAGATTACCTAGTTCAAAGCACTTATTTTAAGGATGAAGAAACTGAGGGCCAGACAAGTCACGTAATGTGTCTTTGATAGAACAAAACTAGGTCTCAGTTCTCCTGAAGATTTTTCCATCCTACCATGCTGACAGCTTCAGGAAATGTTAAAGCGCCATATGCCAGTTCAGGTTTCTACTTTTCATGATCCTTAAATAAAATCTGATGTAATAAAACCAAATGGAGAATAGGGTAAAGACCAGTGGTTTCAGTGTTCATGCATATAGGTGCTTGATTTCATGAAGTGGTGGTATGGTGGAAGCTGAACAAAAATAGCATGAAGAATGGTTTAGTGAGGAGGTGTAGGGGGATGTCTGTTACCAACAAGCTAAAATATATTTTTCTGTGTTTCAGTCAGCTGCAGAAGGTCTTGTGTATGGAATTACTGTTCTACTTTCTCTTAATTAAAGGAATTATATGACTCCCTTGTGAGAAACCAAAATGACTTATTTTATCATAATGGAGCTTTTTATAGGGAGACCTGCAGTATTTTGTGAAAATCATGGAGAATGTGTAGTTATACTTGATTCTTTCTTGTTTTTTATTATTTCGGCTAAAATAGGCCAGTAAGGACAAATGTGGAACACTTCTGCTTTCTACAAATAAAACAGAGCTCTTTCTGTCTTCTACATTCTTCAAAGATATTTTTATTTGGGATGGTTCAACTTAGCCTTTTTCTCATGCCACACTATTCAGAAAGTCTTGCTTCATACTCATGCTTGAAATTTATGTCCTCCAGATAATTTAGAATCATTGGAAGTTCAACTAGGCTAACAGATTCTCCTTTTAAAGGATTTTGATCTAGATGTATACAGATATTATTAAGATACTTTCATATATTAGTTTAAGCTTGGGTAAGTAATTGCATCCATTGTTATCTCTTAAACTTTTGGTCAAACCCCTGGTTTTAATTTTTTTTTTTTTACATTGGAGGACAGTAGGGAGGTGGGGAGGAATGTTGATATAATCCTATCTATTTTTAATAATTTCTTTCTTGATTTAAAAATGATTGGAGGGGCATCAAAAACATTTCTTATTGACTTATTTCTCTGAAATGTTCTGAGACCCCCAAACAAAAACAACATTGTGCTAGCCTGGGTAGAATCAGAGAATGAAACTCTTTTTATTATCCAAATGGAGGGAAATGAAAAGTACTCCCAGTAAGAAGTACTTTGGCTTATTAGGGATGTTTTTCTTATAAAAATGACAGAGACCAGTTAAAACTCAAGGAATGGTTAATGCAGTCCTTTAGAGATTCAATGCCAATCAACTGATGAGGCTTTATCTGATAGCACAGAAGACCAACCACTGTTTTCCTTTTGGCATGGAGTATTTCCATTGCATATTTGTCAACTGTGCATGTAGGTGACATACATTTGGGGTGGGGATGGGTGGCATGCACCACAATAAGAACCACAAACTCAGAAGGTTGAAAACCCATTTGCAATTAAAACAGCTACAAAAGACAAGAAACTAGAAAGAGCAGAACGTTCCTGGAACAAAGGTGCAAAGTTAACAATGAGGACAATGGCTATGGGGAAAACTTCTGTTTTTATCCAGTTTCATGTTCCTGGTTTATTGCTGTACAAATTAAATTTCAACTGAAGTTGCCAGAATGCTTTGCCTAGGTCTTGTCCAATTCTTTAACCTGGTTAAGTTGGGGCATAACTTGGTTAACAGTGTAACTGAATCATTCGGTGCTATGAATTTGCTGCTGGAATTTGATGATTGAGGACCTATAATATGATGTAATGTAATATAATGTAACATAATATATCAACAGTAAACTTTTTTTTTTTACCCCTGGTATTTATAGTAATTGTGGAACTTAAAAACAAGACAAGAAAACTAGTTATTCTATTTAGGGAAGTAAGTAGTCAAATGCAGGGTTTTAATACCACCCCTAATTCCAGGTAGAATGAAGGCTTTATGTACCCAAGAGGAACCCTGACAGTTTCGTAAGGCTCATGCACCTCCAACTTCCATAACCGTGGTTCTTGGCATGTTAAGAAAGACATTGGTTGAATGTGTCCTTTAATTTGCATTCATTCATTAAGGTCTAAAGCAAATTGAGTTTCCAGAGGTCTGTCTAGGAGCACTGAGCTTTGCTTCTAAAAAGTTAGGCTTCATAGGGTAGATTCAAAGGCAAGTAAGTGATTGAAAGGAAGATTGTTAATGCATTAAAGAGAATTTTTAGTCACAGAATTTTAAATCTCTTCATTTTATTTTTTTAAAGATTTCCTGCTCATTAATCTGATATTATTTCTAGCCAGCCTTCCTTCTCATGTAAATCAATTAATAATAATTATCCATTAGCTTCCAATGGTACTGTGCAGGATATAGAATGAGAAGATAAGAGGTCCTTTGCTCAAGGGACTTACAAACCAGCTGGATAGACAAGGCTAAATATAATACAATTTATGTTTTGTTCTCAAAAACTGTGCACTCTCTCCCCTTCAGTTTTTTTTTTGTTTTTGTCTTTGCCTTTCCCTGTTCCACTGAGGATATCTCTCCACTCCTATGCATAGCATTAGCACCTCCTCCAATTTTTTTTCTTAGTCTGTATTTAGACACACAATGACATAACTCTGCCAGTCATAGCTTTCTAATCAGCCAGGTAAACTGGGGCCCATTCATCTACAGAGAGGTATAGCAGTAGGGACTCCAGAAGGTCCATCACTCTAATGGCATGGCACACTGATGTAGCATGGCTGAACCATTCCACTAAAAGTTATGTTTGTTTCCTTTGGGCATGGAATATTTCCATTGTATGTTCACTAATTATGCACATAAGTGTCATATGTTTGGGTGGGAAGGGGTAGCATGTAGCACAATAAGAACCACAAACTCAGAATGTTGAAAACCCATTCACAATTAAAAGGAACAATACTTGGAGAGTTTGGCCATTTCAAATTTGAGTAAGAGTTATGGGTCAGGCAGTAAGCATCTCATTCACCCTCAAAACTATGTAAGTCAGGATGAGCAATGTCATGTGGTGGAACGACCTATGCATTTGGAGTCAGAGGACTTGGGTTCAAATTCTAGGCCTATCACTTATAACCTATGTGAGTGACCTTGGGAAAATAATTTGATTTCTCTGCTGTTCAACTTTTTCATTTGTTAAATGAAAGGGTTGGCCTAGATGACCCCCAATATCTTTGCCCATTATAAATGTATGATTCTGTGATTTTATGAAACAGTATAACCTATTTCCCCAAGACCTATCGTGCTTTTAAATGCACTGTCCCTAATGGGACATGGTTTCCCACTGGAAATGCCTTTCTCTATCTGCTTTGCCAACCCATGGCCATAATCTTTAGAACTCTTCTCCCAGGTCTACCTCCTCCAGGATGCCTTTCCTGACAAACATGGCCCCACTCAGGTTACTTCTTTGACTTTCTTCTGCTTGCCCTCAGAACTTCCATGGGCTATGTTAATTTCTATTTATTGATAATATTTTATAAATGTTCTCGAACCACATGTCTTTGAACCAACATGTCTGCATGTTGTCTGTGTATTCGTCAGTCTGATATTCAGCTTCTAAAGGCCAGAGAATATACATTTTGTCTGTTTTAACCTTTCTCCACCCTGCACTATTGACACTCAAGGAATATTGTTTGGTAGATTTGGAGGAAAAGAAAGTCTGTGAATAACGACTGGGAGACTGGAAAGACAAAGGCGACCTGTCTAATGTCTATCTTGGCTGCTTTGATTTTTTTGCTGCCTTTGTTAAATCTAATTTCTTGTCCCCATATTCCAAGTGCATTTCCCTTTTTTCAGTCCACCTCGGAACCCCAGTTATCACACCATTCTCTGACTCCCCTCTACCCCAGTTTAGCTGACACTGTGCTACTCACTCTAGAAGCTGCTAGTCACCCATCCCCCATCCCTCTGAACCTATCTCCCATCTGAAAACGATCCACCATCTGGTACTGTATATTCATGTGCAGCGATTCAGACATTGCAAATGTACCTCATGCATCTGCTTTTTGCTTCCTCTTTGTCCTTCCTCAAGCAAGAGAAAAAAAGCCAATATTATAGTTCTTGCTCTTTCTTTCTTCATAAATTCAAAAGAAAAATAAAACATAGTGCTTGCAGGGCTATTGCAGGTCATGACATGCATTCTCCCCGCCCCCAAATAGCAAATGAATTCTTTATACTCTTATTTAGTCCTGCCAAATCCACTGGACTGTGTTTTGTTGTAAAACCCTTAAGCCTCAGTAAGTGAACTGACCTCTTCCATATCTCTTCTGGCTTGAAATTGCTTGACACTGAAAGCCACAAACAATAAAAATGGCAATTGTCTCCCCTGGCCAGCTTTAAGAGACGAAACATCAGAGATCTTTATAATTAAGACATTTCCGTTTGTAGGTCAGAAGGGCTTATGTAATGAATTGTCAACTCAGATTCCAGACTCTCAGTTTCTGCCTCGGTGGTGGCGAATGAAGTGGAGGGTCCACTGCTAAATCTGTGTGCAAATTCTAATAAAAACAGGCACATTCTTAATGAAGTAAAACTGATAGAGGAGTGCTTTATTTCCCCAGAATAATCTGAGTTTCTTCAGACATTGTATGTTATTCATGTGATGGCTTTATGAGAAAATGTCATGTTGACAAATACAAGCTAATAATAAATAATGGGAACCTAACTGCTCTTCTTTATCACTTCAGTTCGAGAAATTGAATAGGGGAGGATCTAGCAGAACAGAGAAGGACCTAAAAAAGAAAGCAAAACAAGATAACAACATAGAAGTGAGCTGTTGTCAACTGTAAAGTCAAAGATTCTTACCTTTGACTATGGATTCCTTTTGCACTTTTGGCACAAACAAGTTCTCTAGACAAATTCAGGGTACTATTTGCAGAGGTGGAGGATCATGTAGAGTCTACGTTGTAGACCATTGCTTAGAGTCATACTTGTCTGATTTGTTGATCTTATTGTTTCCTCAGCCTTTTTTCTATTCACTGTTGGAAGGGATGTCATTACAAGGACTGTTTCAATTTTGAATTTCACCTGGCACATAGTAGGTGCTTAAGAATTATTTTTTTCACATATATATTTTAATTATATGTAAAACAATTTTTATGATTTTTTTAAATTTTCAATTTCAATTCTCTCCCTTCCTCTCTCCCACAATCACATAAAATATATTTATATATTAGTCATGTTGTGAAAGAAAACATAGGACAACCCCCGTTAAAAGACAAGAAAATTAAGTATGCTTTGATCTGCATTCAGACTCCATCAATTCTTTCTCTGGAGGTGAATAGCATTTTTCATCATATATTCATCATAAATCCTTTGAAATTGTCCTAGATCACTGTATTGCTGAGAATAGAGTCACAGTGGATGTCATACAATATTACGTTACTGTGTACAGTATTCTGCTCACATCATTTTGCATCAGTTCATGTAAGTCTTACCAGGATTTTCTGAAATCATTTTGCTCATCATTTCTTATAAGCTATGTCTTCCTAATGCTCAGGCAAAATGCATGTTCTTAATTACCATTATTGTAATAATGTTCATTATAATAACAGCTAATGCTTATATAGCACTTGAAAGTTTGCAAAACACATTAGATGGATAACCTCCTTTGCTCCTCACAACAGCTCGAGGATGTAGCTGCTATTATTTTCTCCCTTTTACAGATATAGAAACTTAGACTGAGAGAGGTTAATACAGGTTCACATAGTAAGTGATTGAGGTAGGATTTGAGCTATGGTTAAGAATTATTTCTGATTTGTCGATTGAAAGGATGTCCAAATAGGTGAGGAAGGGGTGAAGATATATTTGGAAATTAGGATGATAATAAAAACAAAAGATATCAATAACTTATTTAGAGGGAAAAAAAGGAAATACATAGAGGCTGCTTAATATGGTTTGGCAGATGTAAAAACAGCAACAACAACAAAATCATGCCCTTTAGGAATAAAATATCACAACTTTTCTCAAGGAAGCAGGGCTTAGTATTATGCTAGTGAATCCATCCCTAAAAGCTTACTTAGGACTTGGACTGAGTAGACCCTTCAACTCTGATTTTTTCCATTGGGAAAAACTGGGGAGAAGGAACTGGGAAAGACTTGGTTTGGGGATGAGGTGAGGAGGACTCTTAACACCTTTCTTCCCTTTTTCCAGACACATGCACACCCATACACACCTAGGGATGGTGGAAATAGGGGAGAATTCTGATGGTTTTCATGGGGAACATATGTAGAATATATTGAAACAATATGTTTATGTTCATTGTGAGATTTGAACTTGCATGGTACTCAGCCTGCCTATAAAATTTCCTGATCTCCTTTGCTTTTACATCATGACGATTTTTGAAATACTCACTTTGTATCCCCAGCTGGGAAAAGGAGCCTCTCTTTCAATAAAGAAAAACTGTAGCAAAACAAATGATAATGCCTACAATGTTCTTTCCTACTAATCCCTCACCTCTTAGCTAAGAAGGTATGTTTTCTTATCCAATACCATGATGGTTTTTTTCAATTTTTGACTGATTTTTTTGATGGATCAGTTTATAGAACATGCAGATTGAAAACCCCAGATTCTCAAAACCTCAAGTTTCTAATTATGGAAAATTATTTCCTATTACTTTGGAATGTTATCAGGATCAGTGGGAGATAGGCAAAGACCACTGAAGTCTGAGAGAGAAAATATTAAAAGTCTTTCCCTTCCAAATAATCTCTGAGTTTGCTTTTCAAAATTTTGAGTTCCTATTTTTAACAGAGTGATAGAAACTAGAAAAAACATGTAATTTCATTTGACCAAGTTCCAAAGATGGAAGTCAAAACAACATTCAGCTTTGTCCACAAAATTAAGCTCGGTCACTGTAGAATGTATCCTCTCTCTCTCTCTCTCTCTCTCTCTCTCTCTCTCTCTCTCTCTCTCTCTCTCTCTCTCTGTCTCTCTCTGTCTCTGTCTCTGTCTCTCTCTGTCTCTGTCTCTCTCTCTCTGTCTCTGTCTCTCTCTCTCTGTCTCTGTCTCTCTGTCTCTCTCTCTGTCTCTCTCTCCTTCCCACTCTCCTCCCCTCCTCTCCCCCACAAAGAGAAAGCTCTTAAAAGAATTCTGTAGCTTTATGACAGAAATAAGCAGAAGTTTAGCATTGAGTCTTTTTGGTGAAGGAACATATGCTCTGGAGCCCCCCTCCTGAATGTAATGTCACCAGGGAGCTGTCTGGCTGCATATGATTATATATATCTAGCAGCTAAATCAGAGATCCCAATGCAACATTCAGCACTCAGAGACCACATGTGGATTTTTAACTTCCAAAGTAATTATGAAAAATGTCTTTCCTTTAGTTTAGAAGGTAGGGGGTGGGGGAACTGCTTTGGCCAAACCATATGGGGATGTGTGTGTGGTATAGAGCCTTCTGATTTTTAATTTCAAAGAGTTATAAAATCTTAGGTCTGAAAAAGGACCTTTGAGATCATCTGGCCCAGCCTCCTCACATGACAAATCAAGAAATTGAGATGCAAAGAGGTCAAATGTCTTGACCAAGGTCATATCTGGTAAGCAACCCAATTAGGACTTGGGTCCCAGGCTTTCTGGATCCAAATCCAATCCTCTTTTTACCAGCCCATCCTGTACCCAAGGAAGACTATTTAACGTATCATTTTTGTATAAACAAAACAAAATAGAGTACAATTTATCAAAAGGAAAAACAAAAAGAACAGCCTGCCAAATAAATGTGGATTGAAAGTGAGAGTAAGATCAAGCAGGCTAAAATAAGAGTAATTAAAGCATAATTTGGCTTTATATATTCATCTTTGAGTGAATGTCAGTCTAGAGGGAAGACACACACGTGTTTGAGTGTCTCTGAGAAATGACTCTGGGGGAAGCAGAGTTGGTGCTTTGCAATGTCAGTACAATAGCAATAATGGCTCACCTCTCTATAATTGCTCTCACTGCCACTGGTCTCTTCTGTCAGTAAGTCAGGCAGTAAACATTTATGAAGTACCTGGCACTGTGTTAAGCTCTAAAGACACAAAGAAAGGCAAAAGACAATTGTTGTTCTTCCAGAGCTCACAGTCTAATAGGGGAGATAACATGCCAACAGCTATGTGTGAACAAGCTACATACAGGACAAATTAGAGATAATTGACAGAGGGAAGTCTCAGCTGCCAAAGTGCCATTTTAAAAGCATAGTTCTGACCTGACCATGTAACTTCCCTGCTGAAGGAAACTTCAAGACTCCCAATGACCCCAAGGGTGGGAGGACAGGGGGTAGTGGTGTTGGATGCAACTCCTCTGATGGCATTGAAAGTCCTTCCTAATCTGCCTCCACCTTACCTTCCCAGGTTTAAGCACTGTTCCCTTCCCTCACATTTTCACTACAGCTAAAGTGCAGTTACCAGCATGCAACATTCCATTTCCCATCCCTCTAGTTGTTCCCCCATACCAGGAACCCTCCCTCCTCACCTCAACCTGGTAGGATCCTGAGCTTCCTTTAAGACCAAACTTCCTTTAAGACTTCCTACAAGAGGCCAATGTGATTTCCTAGCTGCTAGTTTTGCCTGAAAACTACTGTGTATTTACTTTGTCAGTCAGTCAGAAAATATATGCTAGGCACTGTGCTAAATGCTGAGAATAAGTGCTGGGTTAAGTGACTTGCCCAGGGTCACACAGCTAGTAAGTATCTGAGGCCAGATTTAAACTCAGACAGATGAGTCTTCTTGACTCCAGGTCTAGCACTCCATCCACTTCACCTCCTAGCTGCCTCCAGATAACCTCAAAAGGCACACTCAAATGAGTGTTTGATTGGATGGATAAATGGCCCATTTAAATAAAGGAAGCAGGTATTGACAATCCCAAGGCAATTATAAAACCAAATACAAGATCTTGAAGATGGTGTAAAATCAGATAAAAAAATCATAATAGCTACAAAAAGGAGAGGAAATCGTAAAGAAAATTACCAGTATAGAAAATGTGATATGAAATTTAAAAAATTCCTTAGAAACAAACTGCTGACTTGTTACAGTAGAAAATTGTTCACAGTGTAAAGCAGCTGGAAATATATGCTCAAATAAATTGATGGGCTATTCAAATCTATTCAAAAACACAAAGGTTTGAATGTTAGCCCCACATCATAATATGAGTCTCAGGAAATCTGAAATCATAAGGAAATAAATTGTCAAATAATTTTTTTTAGATTTGGCTGTAACAACCAGTAAAACAAATAGAATATGTAAGAGCCCCCAAAAGGAAACTTTCAAATTTAGTATATCTGTGTTGAGATATCTATGTTGGCTTAGGGGTGCTCGAGACCCCAAAATACCATCACGTTGGGGCCTGTCAAATGAATTCTACTCAAGCCTTCTCCCAACTAAAGTAAAACTTTATTAAATTAAAGATTCACCATAGTAGGTAGGCTCTTAAGGAGCCTAAGTATTTGTGACACTTGTATTGACAAGTGGACCAGAACAATTTGACACAGACTGAGTCTGAGCTAGATTGAATCTCAGAGCCTTCATGGAGGCAATATGGATCTTATATGCAGAAAGACTGTGGGTGGGATCTAGGGGTGGTCTAGAGGAGGGATTTGGGGAGGGTCTTGAGAAGTCTAAGGAAGATCTTGATGGGACTGAGGTCAGACTCCAGGAATGGGATTAAGGGTGGGAAATAACTGTATTCAAAACAACTGAGATAAAATAGTTGCTAACAAAATGTGCAAACTCTCTGGACATTGTTATCAGTTAAAGGGCTAAAGGTTTCAGAGGTATGTTTACAAGACTTTTAGAAACCAAAGAAGAGGGGAAGAAAGGTATGATAATTCCTCAGGCAAGCTCCTGGAGATGACAGGCAATGGAGGGCTAAGCTAGTTTAAGGGTAACAGATTTGGGTATAGACATTTTGATAGGATCAAGGGTGAGAAGTAGCCAGACTATGGAGGATTAGGCTAGGTTAAGAGTTAATGGAGATCTGGGCCTAGGCTTATGGCTTCAGGCAGATGCCTCATCTAGTGGGAAGATTTAAGGAGAGTTCAAGAGGGTTCCTAGAACCTGTACCCCATCATCTAGACACGTCATAGTTAAACTGCCATAGTACAACAATAAGGGGGAAAAAGTATAAGATACAAGAAGTGAAGAAAGAAATTTAAATAGGAAGGAAGTTTAGGATTGCTATGATCTTGGCAAAGAGGACAATATAGTATTGCTGAAATTGTGATTTTTGTCATTATTTGGTTGTTTGGTCACATTCAACTCTTCTTGACTCCATGACTATAGAAGGCCTTCTGTCCTCCACTATCTCCAAAAGTTTGTTCAAGCTTATGTTTGTTGCTCTCATCACACTATCTATTCATCTCATCCTCTGCTCTCTCTTTCTCCTTTTGCCTTCAATCTTTCCAACATCAGGGTCTTTTATTATATGATCAAAGTATTTGATTTTAATGACAGGCAGGAAATTACAATACAAAGTTCATAAAATTAAGAGGGGCAAAACCCTAGAACCTCTACTTAACAGAGTTCAATATGATCTCTAAAGACATATATTTGAGAAGCAAAGAGACCTTGGAAAGATTATAAAGAGACATATAAATTTAGTTCAATTCTAGCAGTTCAATTCAATGAACACTTATTAAGTGCTTACTATCAGCCATGTGCTGAGCTATCCACTGGGCATATAATGACAAAAACGAAATAGTCCAAGGAAATATTTACTCCAAGGTAATCCAGCAACGAACAAACTTTCCAGATACAATGATAAGTATTCAAAACAACTGAGATAAAATAGTTGCTAACAAAATGTGCAAACTCTCTGGACATTGTTATCAGTTAAAGGGCTAAAGGTTTCAGAGGTATGTTTATAAGACTTTTAGAAACCAAAGAAGAGGGGAAGAAAGGTATGATAATTCCTCAGGCAAGCTCCTATCTTTAATAAATGGGAAATCTATATTAAAGTAACAAACAAAATTGTTTAGTATGAGAAAGAAATACTTTGTATATAGCAGGGGAATAATATTGATAATAAAAATAATAATGATAATATTTATATGTCACTTTGGTTTGCAAAGTGCTATAAAATATAAAATAACATATCTTATCCATACAATAAGTCTGAGAGGTTACTAACATTTTATGAATGAAGAAACTGAGGCACAGAGTGGTTAAGTGACTTGCCCAGAGTCATACAGCTAGTAAATGTCTGAAGATACATTTAATTCAGGTGTGCTGGTAAATGTGTGCTGGTAAATGTTTAACAACCAGCTCTCCTCAGAAAAACAATGTATGTATGACCCACTTCGAAGCTTAACCTGCATTATTAACATTTTCTCTATTACTTTCTTAAGTCTAGACAATTAACACAACAATAAATCAAGCCCTGATTTGTAGAGTTGCCTGATTTTTTGAGGCATAAATGCTCATACTGTAAGTTTAACAATTGGCTTTCAAGAGCCAGTATTAGCTAGCTCCTACACACTACTCTCGGTGCTGTCATAGACCTGGTCATGGACACCTTTGGAAATCTGTTAGAGCCTACAGAGCTCTTCTCAGATTAATGCTTTTAAATGTCTAAAATAAAATACATAGGATTATGAAGGAAAACCACCATATTGAAATAGTTAACAAAATAATTATTTTAAGAAACCAAGTTCATGGATCTCTTACCATTAAGAGAAAGTAACTCCTTTGAATGCTTTCAAAAGACTTGTTATGGTTTTAAGGAATTCAGTCATTTACACTTTAGTGTGAATTAGTTTCGGGATAGATTACCTCAGCAGACATGAGTTCCAAGAACAAATAATGACACTATGTACCCGGGTGGGGTGGAATAGGATGGAAAGGTAGACAAGGGACTCAGAAAGGGGCTTACGCTATTTCAGAATTTTCCCCTAAAGCAAACCCTGATCATCCTTGTCAATGCCATGTTGTCTATATGGAATGATTAGGAGCCTTTCAAAAGCGTACTGATTTAGAGTCTAACCTAGTTTAGAACCTAAACCTTTAGTTTCAGTACCATATTTTTGCTAAATCAGAGATATCCTCCCTCTTTTTTTTTTTGACTTCTCTCTCACACACAGGCACACCCTCCTGCACATGCACACATGTGCGCATACCCAGACACACACACCCACACCCCCCCCCCCACACTTTCCTGAACACACTCTTCATATTTCAAGTGCCAAATAGAGAAACATGGCTATGACACTGTAAATGGACAGAAAAATTACAACAAAACAATCTATATCAAATGCTGAGAGATTATTATGACCAGGCTTGGACCTAAAGAAAAGATATTAGAAGACACTCTCCCTTACAGCCCTCTCTCCCTGTCATCTTTTGCTAAAATGTATGTGGGATACTATATTTAATGTCAATCCTTTGCTTAGTTTTACTGAACTGTATCCCTCACCCCCTTTTTTATTCTTTGTTATAAAGGATGGCTCTTTGAGAAAAGGAAATGGTAGAATACACCCATAAAATGTATATTTAAAAAGAACTAGAAAAGCCTTACATAGAATTCTCAGCCTTATGTTTTATGAGGTACAGATTTTTAGGGAAAAACATTTTCCCAGCTTCACTGAGAATGTTTATAGCACAATCTACCATACAGTAGCTGACTTTGGAATATTCACCTCTCTGAGACATAAACTTTTATTGGGGTTAATTGGGGAGTAGTTTCCTGCTTCTTTCCAGGCTGATGAGAATAAAATAAGCTCGCCTTACTAAGTCAGTGGCCTTTCTGATATATTGTTTTTGTGATTTGTGGGATTATTATTCCCTTGACCCAAAACACATCTCTTCTGTTCTATTAGACTGGCATCCATATTACCAAGGCTTTCTGGCGCCCAGTGTCAGAAGGTCACTGATTTGCTTGTCTATGTTTGCTGAAGAAGGAAATGATATTAAGCATTCCCTGCTTTATATCCTCAAGATATTATGTAATTTGGCAAAAACAAGGATTACAGATCTAGGGCTTAGAAATTTTATTTCTAATTTTGCAGCTAATTACTGGGTAATTAAGCACATTACTGAACCTTTTACTGCCTCAGTTTCCTCAGCTGTAAGATGAAAATAATGATGTCTATCTACTAAAAAGCTAGCAAAAGATTTTTAAAAATTCATTACAAAATACTCTAAATGGCTAAATCTCCATTATTCCAATATTTTCTCTAAATGACAGCAAATAATTTTCTCATCCTCTTAACTAAGCCCAGGGAATAAATAGATCTTCAGTAAGCAGACTCTTTAGAACATTTATTTCAGATAAGATGCTATATGATATGGTGGAAAGAGTCCTGGAAGTGGAATTAGAAGGTCTGGGGTTGAATCCCTTCTTAGTTACTCATTAGCTTTGTGACCTTGGGCAAGTTCATCTCTTTGAGCCTTGACCAACTCACTTATAAAACTGGTAAATGTAGAATGAACAGCAGGGAATAATGGATAAAAGTATCAATAAGATTTGAGTTCAAGTCTTAGACACATACCATGTGTGACCATACATGTGACCATAGGCAACTTACTTAACCTCTCAGTGCCCCAGTAAACTTTCTAAGACTATTACTTGTTTTTGTCCAGTACTGTCTGACTCTTCATGACCCCACAGACCACAGCATGCCAGGACCTTCTATCTTCTAGTGTCTCTCAAAATCAGTCCAGGTTCATGTGTGTTTTTCCACGACACTATCTATCCATCTCATCATCTACTGTGCCCTTTTGCTTTTTTTTTTTCAATTTTTCCCAACAGTTGTAATCTGCTTTCAGGAAAGGAGTTTCCATGCCTGAAAACTATTCACAACCCTGAAGTCACAAGTATGGACAAAACCAAAAATGCTCATTAATAATAATTAAGTCACAGGGGTTTTGCAAAGAAAATAATAAAATAATGCATGTGAAGAAGTCCCATAAACCATAAATTTGTAGTAATTACAGAATCTCTAAATTGGAAATCAGAGATCTCTTATTTGAGAGTTGAATTTTAATCCATATGTTAGATCACTCACTACAGAATAAGGGAGAATTGTTTATACACATAATCTAGAAAGACTGAATCTACACCAGTTCCAGAGAGGGTTCAAGCTTCTTTTAATGGGCATCCATTTTGTAGTACCTCCTTTTCCTGCCTTTCTTTTAATCCCAGTCTAACACCGAGTCAGAGTGATTCAGGGAGAAGAATGTGTGAGGCAGTGAGCTGGGGGATGGTGGTCATTGAATTGGGAGATTGATTGCTGGAACCGGTTTCATTCACCTTCTTTGATTTCAAGACAAGATCTGTCCCTAGTAGGCTGCAGTAATTACTCTGCAGGGAAAAGAAGCAAACCCAGAATGCACCAGAGTGAGCTACTCTTTCCAGGGAAAGAGCTGAGATCCCTGAATGGCAGCTTGTGATAACCTATTAATCTGATTTGACTTTCCATGCTCCACGTATGGAAATACTGAGTGTGTGGGCTTTTTCAGCCTGATTTGAGTGAAGCCAGTCAAAAGTAGGGACATTTCCAAAGCTGAGCAGAGCTCTGCTGGTGACTGCAAGCCACACTCAGAACGGAAACCAACTCTCCTTGAGAAAAAAACATAAATCAGTTCTGTAACTTAAAACCACTGAAGGAGAAGTCTATCACTGACCTGAATCCAGAGTTACACTGGTCTCTATATAGACTCTGCTTTCTCAGTTGGATTGGGTAAATTCACCAGTCATACATCATCTCTAAGTTTTATAAACACACAAGGAAACCTGGGTAAAGAATCAACTTTGTTTTTGAGGAAGGTATACTTTATTTATTTTTTTTTAATTTTATTTTAGTTTGCATCATTCATTTCCACAAGATTTTGAGTTACATATTTTCTCCCCCTCTTTCCCCCACCCACCACTCCAAAACAGCCATCCCAGTGTGTCGAGGAAGGTATACTTTAAAAAAAAAATTATACTTTATTTATTTTAACATTTATTTTTTAAAACTTTTAGTTCCAAATTCTCTCCCTTCTTCCAGCCCTTCTCCCATCGAATGAGAAGGCAAGCAGTATGACACTAATTATATATGTGAAGTTATGTAAAACATATAAGGAACATTTTTAAAATGCTTTTTAAAAGGTTAAAATGCCTTAAACACTTCATTATTTATTATTTCTTTAACTTAACATTTTTTACCTTTTGAAAATATTTACTTCAAAGATATCCCTGATTTGAGAAAGAAAAACAAAACTTTTAGTTGGCAAAGCTTCCAGAATAGGGAGAAAACTGACAGTGTATTACTGTGGAAAGAATATTTTGTCTGCAGTCGAAAGACCTGGATTCAAATCCTTTCTCTGAAGCTTCCTACTTATGTGACTTTGGGGAATTCATTTAATCTTCCTTGGCCTATTTGCTTATCTGTAGAATGATAACTACTGATATTCCCTCTAGCTTTAAATCTATGAGGCTATGAATTAATACTTGTTGTTCAGCCTTCTCTAACTCTTCATGACCCCTTTTGGGGTTTTCTTAGCAAAGATGCTGGAATGGTTCGCTATTTCCTTCTCCAGCTCATTTTAGAGATGAGGAAACTGAGGCAAACAGGGTTAAGTGCTGAGGGGCACACTGCTAGTGTCTGAAGCCAGATTTAAAACTCAGGGAGATGAGTTTTTCTGACTTCTGACCCAGCATGGTATCCACTGTGCCATCTAGCTGCCCTATTTGAATTAGTATTAGAAGGATTATGTTTATGAGTTTGAGTGACCAAGATTAGGGAAAGGTTAGTAATTGGGGTTGAGGGGTAAGAGCAGAGTCCGACAGAAGAGGTGAAAGGCAGCAAGGCAGGTTTCAAAGGCTTAGATCTTTCCAGGGTAGGAACGGATAGTAGGACAACAAAAGCCTATGACTGGCAATTAGTAAGTTGGTTTCTCTAGGGCAAGAGTCCACCTGATAATTGCAGGATAACTGGCATTGCCAGGACACTTTTCTTCCTCCAAAGCTAGGAAAAGGGAAGATCTACTTATTCAAAGTTGCATCTTTATTGTTAAAAATCACTGTAAGGAATAATTGGGAACAATGGTAAAACTGAGGCATAGAGAGTAGAAGACTGTGCCAAAGGTCATAAGGTAGAACATGTTATTGGGAAAGCAAAGACTCATCTTGAGATTGTTAGTGATAAGACATTGACACACCATTTAAGACTTTCTGGACTAATTCAGTTGTTGAATGGCCTTTGCCTACTAGGCAGGTGGTTCAACCATATGGTTTAAGGTGGAGCCAGAAAGAGCTCTCTTTTCTATAAAGCTACCTCTTCTACACTATCTGAAGCTCTTTTCTTCACACTGTCACACTACCCACCATGATACAGTGCCCCATATCTAATTAGTTCTCAATATATTTTTAGTGATGATGAACATGTCTAAAATTTTTATCAATCAGATTTTTATTTGGATCAACAATTTTATCACTTACAATATAATTCAATGAGTTCATTTAGTGTAGGGAGATGGGTGACTGGGGTGCAAGCAGTGATGGAAGACAAAGGTCACTAACCCCAGCCTACTCACGTGGCCTTGCTAAAGTGGAGTTTGAGGGGACATCTGCATGGTTAGTGCTGGATTGCTGGGAATGATACCAGGTAAAATGAATTTTAAAAAAATATATTTCCACATTAGTCATGTTGCAAAGAAGAATTAGAACCAAAGGGAAAAACCATGAGAAAGAAGAAACAAAAAAAGAGAGAAAATAGTGTGCTTCAATCTGGATTCAGATTCCATAATTCTTTCTCTGGGTGTGGATAGCATTTTCCATCATGAGTCTTTTGGGATTGTCTTACATCATTGCATTGCTGAGAAGAGTTACATCTATTAAAGCTGGTCATCACACAATGTTGCTGTTACTGGGTACAATGTTCACTATCATCTGCAACTTCCACTTTCACAATTAAACACCTTAAAATCACTTTACCTAAAGATGATCTCCTTTCGTTCCATCTCAGGGCAGCTAGGTGGCACAGAGGATAGAGTGCCTGGCCTGGATACAGGAAGACTCGTTTCCTAAGCTCAAATCCAGCCTCAGACACTTACTAGCTGTGTAGCCCTGGGGCGAATCACTTACCCCTGTTTGTCTCAGTTTCCTCATCTGTCAAACAAGTTGGAGAAGGAAATGGCAAATCACTCCAGTATCTTTGCCAAGAAAATCTCATGAAAAGTCAGAAATGACTGAAAATGATTGAACAACCAAAAATCATTCCATCTCTTTCTGTTCCATTCTTCGTCTACCTATCTTTCATCCTCACTACTATCTCCAGTCTTCCCACCTGTAAGGAATTATTATCAGGTTATAACTTCTTCTGTGGATTCACTTTCCTCCCTTCCAATCTTGGTCATTTAGTTAACCACTTCAACTTTGCATTATCTTCTCCTCTACTTTGTTCCCCTGTCCTACCTCTGCTCATAACTTCCCCAAAAACAAATACTGAATTACTACTATTATCTGTCTTTTTCACTCTTATGTGTTGCTAAACAAAGCTGGAAAAAGTCAAATAATCATGTTGAATGGGTCCACTACAAATCAGTGTTATCTAACCTCAACTGGATGCTCACTACAGCAAGGGGACCCTTTGACACTTCCCTAATTCATTCTATAACCTGCTCTTATGGTAACTGCTCCAAACTTTCTCTTCTCCCCTCAAGCCTCCCATAGTACCCCCACCCTACATCACACACAGAGGACTAAACATTTTCTTTACATTTTACTGAGAAAATAGAGATCATTCGTTCTGAGTTCCCTCTTCTCCCCTTCTCTATGTCTCATAACCCTTAACATAATCCCAATTCTGTTCTTTATTAATCACTGCTGAAGGGGCGTCCCAGATTCCTGAGAAGATCCGCTGCTCTACAAATACCTTTGATCCTGTTCTTGTCTTTTCTATCAGCTTACTGATATTCACCATTCCCTTGAATTCTTCAATATTTCCCAATTTACTGGTTCCTTTTCTGCTGCCTCCAAACATGCCCAAATATCATCCACCCTTAAAAAAAAACCCCTCACTAGATGCTACCATAATTTCAAGTGATCATTCTTTATCTCTTCTCTCTTTTTCACTCAAATGCCTGTTGGGAGTCAGGGGGGAAAGAAGACTTTCTATACTTGTTGCTTCCACACTGCCTCTCATTCACTTCTTAACTGGTTGCCATTTGGCTTGAGAGTTCATCCCTAACTAAAACTGCTCTCTCCTAAATTTCCAGAGATCTCTTAAGGACCAAATCTGATGACTGTTCTCAGCCCTTATCCTGCATGCTCTCTGTAGCCTTTGACAGTGTTAAACACTCCTTCAATCAAAAAAGCAGTTGCAGAACCACTGGGTTTGGTAGATTCTCTCAGCAGACTCAACCCAAAGCAGCTGCCCAAATCTCCTACTGCTCCTTTACTCAACTCACTTAAAGCAGCAGGAGGTTGACTCTGTCCTGCCTTGTGCTTCTCTCTTCAAGTGGCTGAGCTGTCTTCTCATTCTTTTAATCTTTGGTTCTTATCTTCTGTTTTCATCTGGCTTCTAGTGCCTCAAACTGGGACTTTCTTTTGAGGAGGATCTTTAATTCAATTTAAAAACACCCAATGCCCACATTTCTATTGCACGTAACACAAACAATAAACAATTTCCTCATGGTCCCCAAGCAGTTCTGTGATTTATAGTTTCTCAGTTTTATTCTTCAAAACTCAGAAAACAGTCACCAATAGACTTGTGCCTTGGAGCTACTTTCAGATAGGTCCTTTTCAGTAATATTTTTCTGAGGGGGAGTTTTCTTTCAAGTTCTCAGAATTGTGTCACGGTGCTTTTCTCACAAGAACATCCCTTTTCTGCCCCTTTTGGTAAACAACACGACCATATATAAAGGGACAAATACATTATAAATACCATTCACCTTATATTTTCATTGATGTCTGCTTATGAATTGTCTGCATCTTAAGCATTTATTTTAGGATACAGGAAATAAGTAACTGCTTTGTACCTGATATTTCCTACTTTGTACATTTCCTAACTCTTCTAGATGGAACATATGTTAATTAACACTTTTAAGGCAGACAGCAGACTTCAGCCATGCCAAAGAGATTTTAATAACAACCAGTAGTTATATTTATATCATGTTAAAAGGTTTACAAAGCACTTTATATATGTTATCTCATTTGATCCTCATCACAATTATATGAGGTGGGCAGTCTTACCATCCTAATTTTACAGATGAGGAAATTGAGGCTGAGAGGTTGAAATCTTGCCCAGGGACACATAACCAATAAGAGTCTGAGGGAGGATTCCAACTCAGGTCTTCCTGACTCTAAATATTGTGCCCTATTCATTTCGCTTCCTACCTGTTCTCATCTCAGGTGAGGCCATAATGAAGTAGAGAATCCAAAAGAAGCTTGATCCCTTTACTCTGAGGTCAGGATCCCCTAGGACACAAACCTGCTCTATAGCTAGTAAGAAGAGGGCATCTCCCACCCTGGGCCATGAATAGCATATAAATAGGCATTTTTTTTATAAGTCAGAGAGAGGGTTTTCAGAAAACTCATTCCCTCTCCCAATTTGAATTCTCTGTAAAAATTTTAATAATATTTCCTTATTTGCATTCCCTTTCTCCAAATACCCAGATTTTCTCTTCAGTTTAAAACACACAGTCTAATTCTCAACATTGTTAACAGTAGCAGCAACAGCATCCTCAGTACAAAGGGCTATTTATCAGCTATTTTGGGAAAGGGGAGGGATTTTATCTTAAAGAACAGAGAACATCAGGCTAATAACCTAGTTGTCTGTGTTCCTTTCCCACTGAGATTCCATATCACTGTCTCAGATTGTTACATATTCATCCTTTAAAAAAAATAAGGTGATATAGATATCCAAGATATTTTGAGTAATGAAATTTACTTGTGGAAAATAACTTTTTCCCTCCATGTGCCCTGTACAACTCCCAATGAGACATATTTTGGCAATAATAACACTGGGAAGTGGAACTAAGGATCTTGTATTCTGGGGAGGGGGATGGGAATCAAGGGGGAGGAAGGGAAAAGAAGACAGCTGGGTAAAATGAGGTAACAGGGGGAAGAGATGATGATAAAGGAGCAGAAGGAGAAAGGAAAACAGTGAAAAAGAGAAGCAATTTGGAATGTGAGCCAACTTTATGGTGATACATAGGTTTATAGGGTTTTAGGCTTAAGCTTTTAGTCAGGGTGACTCATCTTAGCCTTATATTACCAGACCTTATTTTGAGTATTTTTGAAAAGTTTAGGCATATAAGAAGGGCTGACTTCATCTATAGATGGTATATAACATTTGAAAGACATAGGAAAGACACCCCCTACCCCAATCCAAAAAGTTCTCTCTCAAACAACTATAAATGACACCTAAGATGCTATTGAGAGTCCTAGACCTATAGACTCATAGATTTTAGAACTAACAGGGACTTTAGGAATCATCTAGTCCAAATGTCTCATTTTTACAAATGAAGTAACAAAGTTAAATCACTTGCCAAGATCAGACATAAAGTTATTGGTTCATCCCACCAAGTTAAGATATTATTTCCAGAGAGGTCTTATAAAAATACAAATGTTTTATTTAAGAGGGAATGTTTGTCTTTTGTCTTTTGGGGGGTAGGAGAAGAGTCTGAACCTCTGATTTCATTTGTATGTAGAGCTACTTTTAAGGAAACTCTTATGGAAGCAAATCAGTGGGTGCATCAATAAACATGTATTAAACACTTCATATATACATCGGCTAAGACTGGGCATATAAAGAAAGGCAAAAAAACAATCCCTGCCCTCAGAGAGCTAACAATCTAATAGAGCTTAGCTTATAGTTGAATTTTGCAACTTAAAAGTCTTAGGGAATGACCAGGGACACTAAGAAGTTAAATGACTTACCCAGGGCCATACAGTCACTAGTATAAGGGAAGTGGGCCTTGAGTTTTCCTATCTCTAGGGTCAAAAGTCTAGCCACTATTCCATGGTGCCTTTCAATAACACCTTATGGGGAAAAAAAGCACATTAGGCTAATTAGCATGTATTAGGGAAACAAGCTAATCCAAGCAAGTTATTTAAGGTAGAAAGTTTAATTATTAGTATATGGACGGCAAGGGGCCAGAGATGAGGTCATTTGAAAGTGTAGGTTGTTATGGTGGTAACATCAGGGTTGAAAGAACAAAATAGGCTGGTAAAGTCCAAAATTCTCTATAAATATATATTTTAAAATGAGTGTATAAATTGGTTTGCACTTATCCAAACAGTACATTTCCAATTTGACTTAATGGGTGATTATAAGAACATCATTGTGAGCCTGGGTTTGAGACCCCACATACCCTGATCTTCTGAATAAACTTCAGTGGGAAAAGCTCTTCCATACAGCTATGGTGGGGAGGGGGAGGAGGGAAGTGAAGGAAATCATATAGTACCTACTATGTGCCAGGAATGATATTATATAGTACTTTCTAAGTATTATCTCATTTGATCCTGGGAGTTAGATGGTGGTATTATCCCCATTTTACAGAAAACTGAGGCAAACAGAGGTTAAACTTTCTCAGATTCATAGAGCCATTAAGGGTTTGAGGCTGAATTTGAACTCAAATCTTCCTGACTCAAGGCTCAGTGCTTAATTCTTTATACCACCTAGCTACCTATGGTGTTTTACATAGGAAACAACTGTGCTCACTAGTTTTGAGTACAAATAATGGTTTTTTGGTAGAAAAGGCAATGTCTGAGGTTTGTGGTGGTCATCATAAGACTGTCCTTGATCAGAGAGGTGGGAGAGCACTTCACCATTTCGTTCAAGGCTAGCCTTTGTGTGGGCCAAAGGTTTTGTTTTGTTTTACTTCTGTTGCAAAAGCACAAAAATATGTGACTCAAATGATGAAATCTCAGGAGATTCTGAAATCAATTAAAAAATCATGCTAGGAAGTTTTGCATAATTTGTGAAATCTAATATAGCTTTTCCTTAGCTTTTTCACTCTTCAGCTTATCACTTCCTCTGGTGACAACATTGGGTATAGCTCTTTATAGTTTGCAAAGCACTTTTCCAGATATTATTTAAAATGTCTTCAAACATTTGAAAGATCATTCCAGGAAGATGAATTACACTTGTTCTGCTTAGGTCCTGAGGGAACTATTAGACTTTGGCTCAACATATAGGACTCCCTAATAATTTGAACCATGCAAAAATAGAATGCAATATCATGGTAGGTAGTGAGTTCTTCATCAACGGAGGTCTTTCAAATGAATAAAAAAACGATGAATGACCAATTATTAGGGATGCTATAGATCATCATTAATACTTTAGGTACTGACTGTATATAGATTATATGATATATAGGTGTATATGTATATATATATTATCTCTGAGGTTCCTTCCAAATTTGATATTCAATGAATCCTAACAATAATCCTGTATTTGCAGGCAATAATAGGCAATACTGATATTATTCTTCCCCCTTTTTTCACATGAGAAAACTAAAATACAAAGTGGTTAAATGATTTGCTCAAAGTCACAAGGCTAGAGGACCTTCTTTCAGAAATAATTACCCAGCTCTGAATTACCCAAGGTCATGGAATTGAAGAGTAGAAGCCTAGAAGAGAGAAGAGAGATCCTTTCTTGAATCTATCAATACCTACCTTTTGACACATACCGACCCTAGAGACCTTAGATAAGTCACTTAACTTCTCCATAGGCAAAGCTTTAAGACTCTAACATACAGAGAAGGTAACAATCTTTATTGGGTATTGAAATTTCCTCACTTGGGAGTTCCCTAAACTAATGGAATCCCAGTTGCTGTTCTGATTCTTAACCACGGAGTAAATAAAGAGAAATAGGCAACTCTAGCCTGAATGAAGTTAAATTATCACGACATCCAGTTTAGAGAACAAACTCAATTCAACAAGCATTTTTTTTTGTTTCTACTCGGTGCAAGTATGTTATACTAAGTGCTGGGAATACAAAGACAAAAGCAAAACAGTCCCTGCTTACATGAATCTTACAATCTAATTTTCTTGGGGGGAGGGTAGCAAACATACACAGAAAAATAAATACAAAATAATTTTATGGGAAATGGTGGGGGCAGGACTAGAAAATGGAAAACTCCAAGAGACCTCTATGGAGGAGATGGCAGTTGGTCTGATCTCTGATGGAGCCATGAGTTCCAAGAGGTAGATTGCTTAATAAATGATTATTGAATGTTGTTGATTGAGTATAGACTTTTTTGCCCGCCTGCCCCACCCTCCCCCAAAGGAGGGACGGGGGGCGGGGGGAATCAGTGAAATGATCAGAAAAAGGGGGAGTGGCATCACCAAAAAGAGGAACAAGAGACCTGGATAATCCCTTAGTGGATAACAAGTCACTGAATGAAAACGTAAGTTGTCTTAGACAGAAAATAGTTTCAGCCACAGCAAACCAAGAAAGCAGCAGAAATGGCTTCACAACAGATCTGGAGAATATAAAATCCTACACGGGACAAAAGGATTTCTGAATCCTGTCACCATGCTCTCAGAGATTAACACGTTGACAGCCTGTGCCTAATGAACCTAAAGAAACTGAAATTCTTCATTCGTTCTGAACGTGAATTTAATCAGTGTCATGTGATAAGGTAGAGCCCATGCCTAGCAGTCCCTTTTCTCCTTTGCTTTTTGGCCTCTCCTTGAGCCCCCTCATCTTCCTCTGCTGAAGTTTTCCCAGAAATTAGTCTATTCTGCTCGCTTGTGATTTATATAGAGCCAGCCAGGAGATGGTCCCCAGGGGAGTGGAGGCCTGGGGGAAGGTGCGGGGAAATCATCACAGGGATGCCCGTAACCTTTTAATCAAAAGTCAAAGGGCTTACCATGTGCTAGACATCATGCTAAGTACTGGGGATCCAAAGAATTAAAAAAGAAATAAACAAAACAAAAAGGTGGGCGCCTTCAAGGAACTCACATTCTAATGGGGAATCTACACGATACATATGGTGATACATATGTACCAAAACAGGAATTCAGAAGTGTTAATAAGCCAACAAGGACATCAGCACCTTGCATATTTGTCTCCAGCACACCTAAGAACCTAAGGGCCTTCACACATTTCCTTTAAGGCTCTTATAATTTAATTTGGATAATAACAGCAAGAGGAAGCATGTCAAAGTAAATAGGGAGCAAGCCTCACAGTTAGGAAGACTAGGAATGTTCAAATCCTTTTGTCTTTCAGCTTCTTGGAAACAGTCAGTCAAAACTGCACCATATGGTCACTGTGGCGGCCATCAGAATATCCCCAAGTGAGTGGGAATTCTAGAAATGCTTAGTGAAATGAGGGGGCCTGTGGAAAAGAAGAAATGCTAAATTATACGGATGGTAGTCTAGTCGTTTTTTAGTAGTGTCTGGCTCTTTGTGACTCCATTTGGGGTTTTCTTGGAGTAGTTTACCATTTCTGTCTCCAGCTCATTTTATAGATGAGGAATCTGAGACAGAGTTAAGTGACTTGTCCAGGGTCACATAGTTACATACTAGTTACTAGTGTCTGAGACCAGATTTGATCTCAGGGAAGTGAATCTTCCTGACTCCAGGGCTGGCACTCTATCCATGGCACTAGGACAGATAAAGGAGGTAGTTAAGTCTTTGATCAAATTAAAGAGTTCTATAAACTCACAACAAAATTTGACCAAATTCTTCGACTATACTGATAGAATTAGAAGGCCTTCAGCATTGAACGAAGGTGGCTAGCTAATGAGACTTTAAAACAGCAGCAACAACAAAACAAACAAGATAGCCAGCTCTGACTAAAAACAACAACCAAATAAAACAAAAACACAAGGTAGCCAGTTGATTCTGAGCAACAAGTTCTCTCTTCATCATCTTCCTTTGAGCCTGTTGGATATTACAGCAAGGGGGAAGATCTCTCTCTCCTTCTTCCTTTACTCCCACATCCTGAATCAGGAATGGAATCTTACAGCAAAAAGCACAGGGCAGTGTCCAGAGGAGCAGGGAGTCCATGGGGTATCCAATCCACGTGGGTAAAAGAGATGAGAATGACAAAACATGCTATCCCCATCCAGATAGCTCCCTGTTGCAGAGTGAGGAACTAAGCATATTTTCTTTTTTTTTTTCCTTTTCTTTAAAATTAACTATTTTTTCAGTTATGAATTCTCTTCCCCCCCTTTGAGAATTTAAAAACCCCTCAAAACCTATCACAAATACATATGTATGTTTATATAAAGATATATATAATGAATTTCTACATTAACCATGTCCAAAAAAAAAAGGAAGAAAAGAGAATATGCTTTGCATACTTTCTATTCATTTCTTTCTTCCTACCTTTCTTTTCTCTAATATGGAAATTTGTTTTGCTTGTCTCTATATATTTGTAATGGTTTCTTGTCTTCTCAATGGGGGGGGGGGAGATGGGATTGAGAGAATTTGGGAATGAAAATAAAATTGAATTAAAAAAAAGATATGAGAGCCTGGTGTCCCCAAATGTTCTATCTTTACTCCTCAACAAACCCAAAAAGATAGAGGAGAAACTGAAAGCCTTTTATTCAATTCTCTTTAGTGCCAACCTATCTTTTCCTGGATCTAATGTTACATTCTTCCTTTTCTATGCCCTAAAGGGATTCATCTGGATTACAAAATAGTGATTTTGTAATTAGGGAATGAAAAAATTTTAACCCTAAAATATCAATATGCTTCTTCCTAATTTTCCCATTTTCCCTTCATATCTTTTGCTCATTAGGTTCTTTAACCCAGTGAGGACTCCTCTGTCTATCAATCAATTAACAATCTTTATTAGGAGCCTACTATGTGCCAAGAACTGTAAAAAAAAAAAAAATGAAAGTCCTATGTTTTATTGGACGATGTGTGTTCTTCCTCGTGAACCATTTTTGTTCTATTCTTCCCAATTTTGACTCTGAATAAATGGCTTAGTCAGAAAGATTTAATTGATCATTAATTGGAATATAGGCTTTTTGAGGGCAGGGGCTGTTTTTGCCTTGATATATGAAGCTCTTAGCACAGGGACTGGTACATTGTAAGTTCTTGCTAAATTCTTGTTAATTGATGCTGTATACAACATCCAATTTACTGAGAAATTTTTCCACTGTTGCACAATAGCCACTCAAGTGTGAGAAAGCTATCTTACTGGTTCTACTTTCCCATTTCTGAAAGGGTTATATCAAAAAATAGTAACAATGGGGTGAATGTGGGGTGATGAGGAAAGGCAAAAAAGGCCTCTAAAATGAAACTAATTGTGCACAATATTGCATCAGGGTGAGTAATTTCATCCTCAATCCACCTGGTGATTATCCTGGTTGCAAGAATTAATGACCCCTGTCATTTGAGTTCTGTGGCAGACGGCATCTCATCACAGGCACCATTTCTATGCATAATCGTAATGAATAGCAACCCCCATCTAGACCATAACAGACCTTCGTCCTCTTGCTGTCTGCTTAGTGTGAAGCAGTATGATTTAGGGGATGATCCAAGAAGAGCCTTTGACGTTCTATTCCCGAGTTCTTTTACTGAATCACTAGGACCCTTGAAGGATCACCTAGTTATTCCTCTAGTCTTCAAGCAAGATAACCTCGGGCCACCCCAATGTAAGTGAAAAGAAGAGTCTGTATTCCATCCAGATAACCCTTTCCTAATTCCAGCAAATGGTCCTTTAGAGGAATTTTCTTGCTTCATGACAAATTTATTTTCTTTGCTTGTAAACCTGGCCAAATGGCACCAGCTGGTAATGAAACATTTATCACCCTAGGTAAAGGTGACTTGATCTTTGTGTAATGGACTGGAATTGCCATCCTCCTCCACTTCCTTCCCACCTCCCATGGCACTTACCTCATGATGCAGCAATGTGATAGACCTACTCTGTGAAGAGAGGGTTGGTCTGCCTTCAGGGCTGCCTCATTTACTCCTAAAATTCAAGCATTTATAGAATGCCTAATAGGTACCAGGTACTGTGCCTATTTAGTCGGTCAGTCAACAAGCAATTATCAAATGGTTCCTAGATGCCTGGAGCTGAATGCTGAGGTTTAGGTAAAAATCAAAGAGCATAGATTGTGATAGGGAAAAACAATAATGTAAATAATTAGATACATACGAGATATCTTAAGAACAGGTGGAAAGTAACTGAAAGTGGGCAGTATTTGTACCTGAGCATGGTGGGACTAGAAAATACCGCCCACAGAAAGATGAGATAAAGCAAGGCTGACTGATATCCTAACAAACGCTCTTGAACAATGAGCACCCCAAACCTGGTCTGCTAAGGAAAGGGGGCAAAAAAATTGTGATGTACTCACAGTCACTCAGGTACTTTATATAGCATCAGTCCAGGCCAGCTAGAGATTAACTACTCCTCGTGGCAGAGGGCTAAATAAATATTGTTTCAAGTGCCTGGCTGCCTATAGTACTTCTTCCCATCTGTTGGAGGGAAACAAATATAGTGGCTAGCCATAAACTATTCTCCATGTACTTCCATAGTATGAAAGGATTCTGGGTGAACATCTGATTCATCTTTCTGTCTTCAGGTTATATCACAGTAAAATCCCCCCCCACCCAGACAAAGATCCACTCACTTTTTAAGGTCTCCTGATCTCCTACTCCATTGTTTTTTCCCCTTGAAAATACTCTACATGATGCTGTATATACTTTGTACTTAATTATCAATGTACTTGTTGTATCTCAACAGTAGTGGAATGGACAAATAAAAGCATTTACAAGACACTTAACCTGTGATAAATACTAATAGTACTTATTACTATACTTATTAATAGTACAGATAGAAAAATTAGTCGGTCATTGTTCTAAATGATCTGACATTTGAATAGAAGAAGAGAACACATACCAGAGGGTAAATGGGATGGTCAAGTGGTTGTTCATTGCTCTTTCCCAAGTTAACAATGATCTCTTAATTGCAAAATCTAATGGCCTTTTCTCCATTGTCATCCTTCTTGACCTCTCTTCAGCCTTTCACACTGTTGATCACCTCTTCCTATTATTCTCCTTCCTCTGTGTTTCATGACATTGTTTTCTCTTCATTCTACCTGCCTGGTCACCCCTTAGTCTTCTTTGCTGATTCTTCATTCAGGTAGAGCCTGCTAACCATAGGTATCTTCTAGGTCTCTGTCCTGGCCCTACTTCCCTTCTGTTTGTATACTATTTCACTTGGTAATCTAAGTTCCCATGAATTCTATTATTTCTCTGATCTATTTATCTAGACCTGAACCTCTCTCCTGACCCCCACTTTTGTATCTCCAATTATTTATTGAATACCGCAATCTGTATATCCTATAGATATCTTAAACTCAACATATCCAAAATGAAACTCATCTGTCCCCAAACTTCTCTACTTCAGAAGTTTTTAATTACTGTCTAGGGTATTGCCATTCTCAAAGTCACCCAGACTCAAAACCTGGGTGTCATCCTCCTCTTTCTCACCTCCCACATTCAATCTATTGCTAAGTTCTGTCAATTCTACATTTACAACATCTCTCTTACACTCCTTCTTCTCCCTTCTGACACTGCCACCATCTTGGTATAAATCCTCATCCTCTCATGCCTAGACTACATCAATAGCTTTCTAGTTGGGCTCACTATCATTCCATCCATTCTTCCCATTCCACTTGGATCAAATATGAAATCCCCCATTTGGTTTTTAAAGCTCTTTCTAATCTAGCCCCTCTCTACTTTTCCATTCTTCTTATTTCTTGCTTTCCTCCACATCATCTGTGGTCCAGTGGTACGGACTGCCTTGCTGTTCCTCACAGAAGACTTCTAAATCTGGGCACCTTTACTGGCTGTCCCCCATGTCTTGGATGACCTCTTTCTCCTCTTACCTCTTGACTTCCCTGACTTTCTTCAAGAATCAGCTAAATCAAACCTTCTGCAAGAATATTCCTGAATCGCCTGTATATATATATATATATATATATATATGTATGTATGTATATATATGTATATGTATATATCTTGTTTGTAAAAAGCTGTTTGCATGTTGTTTCTCTGATCAGATTGTGAGCCCCCTGAAGGCAAGGACCATTTTTGCCTTTCTTTGTAACCATAGTTCTTAGCACAGTGTATGGGGTGTTCAGGGCTTGCTAAGCACTTTTCAGGGCTGCTCATCCACCATCGGTGTTCACTTTTCATCTAACTCTTAGCTGTGCCTCTAAGAGGCTGTAGCATGCACAATAGCCACACATTGTTCAAACTCTCAGCAGATGGGCTAAATTAGGTTGAAGGTAGCTGATGGGCCTCAAACCTGTCCATGAGTTAGGGAGATGTCTACCCCCAGCATGTGAAGACTTTCCCTGGCAAAATAGGCAGATAAAAACTTTTTTTTTCCCAATAGCTATGAAGGGGTCATCTAGGCCATTGCCAATCATCATGATTTTTGTCCTGCCACTGGACTCTGATGACTGTGAAAGTGAGGCTGATGACTTTGTGCAACTCTGCCTCACTTAAATCCAATTCACAAGCAAGTCAAGATATTGCCATATGTTGTTATTGTCTTCTCTGAAAATGGATGAACAACAGCAGTGCTTAACACAGTGCTTGAAATATTTTAGGTATTCGTAAATGCTGTCTGACTTAATTTGCCTCCATAGGGTGATATGGGAAGTCAGCTGGTAATTCATCTTCTTTCTACCATATCTGTTTTTGATTTTGAATCTTTTAATTGTGCCAAGGACTTTCTCCTCAATAGCTATGGCTGTGAAAGAAGCAGAGGGCTCCAGCAAGTCTCCTCAGCTGACAGTTCTGGGGGCCTGCTGGAATTAGGGCCTGAGGCACATTACTTTTCCTGGGGTCCTTGTGTGCAGTGGCCTGATCTTCTATCTACAGCTTAAAGGCACAAATTATTTCTATTTTTTTGGATTTATATCCCCTGTCCCCTGAACATAGTGGGTGCTTAATAAATATTTGCTGAATTAAAGTGAGCTGTTAAAAAATAGTGTTAAAAGAGATAATCTTTAGAGATTTGGCATTTCAGGTAAAAATGTTTCCAAATTCTTAACAAGTGCTATTCATTGGAATCGCAACAGAATCATTGCTTGCTTCTAAAAGATCAAAGGCCTACGGCTGGAAGAGCTATCTAGTCCAAATTCTTTATTTTACAAGTGAAGAAACTGAGGCCCAGAGAGGTTAAATGATTTGCCCAAGGTCACACAGGAACAGAACTAGAATTTGAACCCAAGCCCATGCAACTGAACTCTAAATTCAGAAAGACTCCAAACTGTACCCATGCCTTTTCTGTGCCCTGGTATTTCAATAATGTCCCAATGCTGCCTGACTGAGGGCATTGAACATTTGATATAACAGGAAGTATGATAGAAGAGAACACAAATATGTGGACAGAAGACTTAGAGACAACCTTGCAATGATGGATGCTGGTTAAAATATGGCTAGTTGGGTAGGACAGGATCATTTGACTTTAATTAAAAATTTTTTTGTGTGTGTAATCATCAATTAGTCTCAGCTTTGTTAATGTAACATGAACTCCAATACCCCCAAGTATTTTTAAAAGACCAGACTTACCTAAGCCTTCATCTTATCATCCAACAGGAATGGGACATAAAGAATCTCTTAGAACTTGGATTCAGATTCTACTTCTGACACTTATTACTTCCTTGACTCTGTATACAAACCACTAAAACTCTCTGAGCCCCTGCCTTCTATACTGGGAAGTAAAGGGGTTGGACTAGATGGCCTCTGAATTTACTTCCATTTCCAAGTCTATGATCCCATGATCTTCTGAGTCAGCCTTGCCATGTACTTAGGCAGAGATATGTGCCTACCTATGTTATGAAGGAACCTAGACACACCCAGCTCCTGGAAGAACAAGAAACACTACATCTCTTACCAGACAGATAGACCATCTTTGAACTTTTTCTGCTCTCTCTAACCCATCACTTCTAAGGAGGATCATAGTGGAAAGAAACCTTGGTTCATTTTCCAAACAAGATGCATTTCCCTTCTGCTTCTGCTACTTCTTTCCCATTTCCTTATTATTGTTCTTGTATTTTTACTAGCAGAAGACTTAAATATTGTTCCCTTTTCTTTCTTCAATACCTATTATAGCCTGTGGACATTTGAGTTGGCTCTTGTGCAAGGGAGGAGTCTAAGAAGGGAAACTACCCAGGTTTTAATATGTTATCTCACTCTAGACTCTTCCTCATCCAAATTCATGAGGAGAAGCAATTTGGACAACCCTGAGTACTCCTCATTGGTGTCTTCTTGTTTTATCTCAGTCCACTGTAGCCTAACTAAAATGGCTGACACCCCTCCTTGGTCAGGAATTGTTTGCCAAACTCCTGCTGTACCAAATGACTTCTTTACCAAGGTATTTCTAAAATCAAATAACAGTGAAAGTAGTTTTAGAGATCTAGCATAGCAGTCTTATTTTGGAGATGAGGAGATTGAGGCTCCAAGTGGTTATATGATTTGCCTAAGATGATCCAGCTAGTCAGTGGCAGGGCCAAGATGGGAGCCCAAGTTTTCTAATGCCTAATTCATTGCTCTTTTTACCAATTCATGCTATCTTCCTGATCATGTGCCAGATTTTTTAATTATCAATTTTAAGGCCTGGATCCAAAGAGACAAAAGGTTGATGCCAACAAAGGACTGGAGGATACAATTTAAGACATATTTACCAAATAGGAACAGAATGGAAAGTGGAAATGGGTGGAGATGGAGGATTTACCATTAGCAAAACCAGAGGCCAGGCTGTGGGTTCCATCCGCACGTGGCCCTATCAGCTTGGATATGATCTGTGGCCACTGCTAACCCAGAAAGTTCTTTCCTTTCCCTCCTCTAGTTAAAAATAAGAAAACATGGATAGATAAACACAAATTCATGACCACTACTGGGAAAAAACACTTAAAGTACATGTTTTATTAATAATAACTGATTTTATGTTTTATTTACATAGAATTTTAAGGTTTGCAATTTCTTCAGAACAAATATCTTCAGGAGGTTATTTTCCCCTTTTTACAGATTAATAAACTGAGGCTCAGAAAGAATGATTTACCCATGATAATAGATTTCATCAGTGTCAAAGCTAGGGTTTAAACCCAACATTCTTTTCAATGAGTCATCCTTGTGTACAAAAGATGTATATGAATTAGAATATGCTAGACTTTTGAGATTATTCATTTTGTAATAATGCTCCTAAAAAGCAATAGATTACATTAAGTTTATGGGCATCTTCCAGCCACTATCATTTTAAATATCATTAAAAATAATAAGCTCTTGACTATTAACAATAGGTCATTTTTGGCATCCAATGAAGAAATACTATTTTTAATGTTTGAAAGCCTTTCTGCCTGTGTGTATAGTGAGAAGAAAATGCTCTGGACCTATAACAAACAAACAAAAAAATGGCCATGAGACATTTTCAGCTCATTAAATTAGATAATTAGATTAAGTCTAATGGATCTCCCTGAATATGCTGATACCATGGTTAGAGGCGCCATCTAAATCCCAATATAGACAGAGAGGTAGTGCTTGGAGCAGTGGATGGAAAAGTTACTGTATTTTCTACCAAAAGGAAACAAAAATATTTTTAAAAGAGAAATTGCTCTGGTGCAGTCAAATGCCAGGTTATAAACAACTTCCAAAGAGACAGGTAGGAAATTTATGCATTTTTGGTGAAATTTGCTTGGTCTAAGCAACGGAGAGAACTGTCTCTTCTACTAACTAGTGGCATGACAGTAGAGAAGTTATTTGATTACTTTATGCTAGGATTCCTTCTTCTATAAATTTGTGAAGACTAGCACATCCCACTTGCTTCACAAAGTTGTTATGAGGATGAAACAAAATAGAAGAAATACAAAGTCAGTGTTACAGTCCATTATCAATGAAAATTTCAAAGTAAATATAAAATATGGCTATTGTAGTTATTAATTTTTTCTGTTGAGGTTAAGTTATATCTCAGGAGGAAGTGATATGACAGTAAATATGTATATGTGTGTATATACAAATATACAAAGTACAAATGGAATGTAATTTCAGAAGGAAGGCACCAGAGATGGGTGAGATAGACCTGGAAAGGTTTCTTGGAGAAGGTAGGATTTGAACCGAGTCTTAAAGGAGGTAGAAATGAGTAGGGAGAGCAGCCCAGGTGCAGGACATAGCCAATGAAAAGGCACAGACTCAGAAGATGTCATATTCATATTCATATTCATATTCATATTCATATTCAAAGAACTGCAAGTCGGCCAAGTGGCATTGGGTAGTGGTGGATGTGGAAGGGAATAGTGTGTAAGGAGAATGGAAAAGTAGAAAGGGGTCAGGTTCTAAAAGACTTTAAAAGCCAATTAGAGCATTTAAAAAATTGGATCCTGGAAGAAATAGGGGGCCATTAGATGTTATGGAGTTGGGGGGGGGGGGAATGCAGTGCATGCATTGGTCAGGCCTGTCCTTTAGGATGATCACTTTGGCATCTGACTGGATGATGGACTGAAATGAGGAGAGACTTGACACAGGGAGACCCACCAGGTGGTTACAGCAATAGTCCAAGATTCATGTGGTGAGCATCTCTAGCATGGTGCTGTATATGTGACTGAAAAGAAGGGGAAGTGTAGGAGAGACTTAGTATTCCACTCAATTTTTCAGTCATGTGAATACAAAAATGATCTGTGATTCTGTCAACATGGAGGTGTGAGAACTCTAGTAGGTTCAGAGTTCAGGTGAATGCTGAGTCTCAGAGATGTTAGATGATTTGCCTACAGTCATATAACTATTAAATGTTAGAGGCAGGATCTGAAACAAATCATCCTGACTCCAAATGTAGTGCTTTATCCTCTATACCAAGAGTAAGCAAAGCATGGCTCAGTTTTTATACAACTAAAGAGCTAAGAATGGCTGCAGTTAGCCTTGCTTACACCATGATGATCTGAAATGCTGGTCAACCTTTCATAATCTTTGATTTCCAGAATCCTCTTTTCTTTGATAAAAGCATACATGAAAGACTAGGAAATGCAGGGGCATGCTGGAACCAGTTCATCACAGCTTACATACAGCTTTGAAAGTTACAATTTATTCTAGAGAACTGATTGTTAAACATTTACCAGCACACCCATGAAAGGTTCAAAAGGTGTTGTCAAGAATTGTCACTGTTGTTGATCTTTTGACAGAGGCCACATTGTCAAGTCTTCCAGTGTCCCCTGTGGCAAAGAACTGTGGTTATTTATAACATGTGCCGGCTCAAAAAATGTTTCCAAGGATTCACACAATACAAAGAAACACAAATAAGACACTGAGGAAAAACCATTCAGCAACACTAAGTCTCACAGACATACTAATTCCAACCCAAAGAAACTTTGCCTACCCTTTTAATCTAATAATTTAATTATATTTCTTTTTTAATGCATACAAATGTGATCTCTGACATTTTAATTAGAAAAGTGGCCATTAAAAAATCTTTTGGTTTCAACTTCTACATGACACCAAGTAAGCTTTTCATCACCAGGTCTCTGAAAATGGTTCTTCACCACTGTTACAAAACTATATTTATTTCTGTCTACTTAGTCTTGTGGAGAACATGAAACCTATTGCTCCCAACATATATCTTGCTAGTAAGTGTGAGCTTTCCTCTTATGCTTCAGTGGATCTGTGATTTCATTGATGTAGTCACACCTTTCAGTGACAGAGATCCAAACCCATCCATCTATCCATGCCATCTCATCTTCTGTGGTTCTTGTTTGGATCCATCTATAAATTCTCCACAATGGATCTATCCATTTTTATATTTATATTCTAGTTCTTGACACATTGAAGATACTTAAAAATCTAGGAAAAAACAGAATTTAACTATGTTTCAGAGGACCAAGAAAATTTTGCATTAGTTTATGTGCCTGGCCCTTCTAGTGTTAATAAATGCTCAACTACATAGAACACCTTGCTCTTTAAGGTCTGGTACTGCCCCAAGATCATCCATAAATTTCTTTAGTTTTCAAATATTTCAGAGACCTGTAATGTTATTAATGTAGATACTTCCTCTACTGATATGGGTCATACATAACTCCTTTAGAGCTTGGCGGGGGTAAAAGAAACATAGGGAAGGGAAGATGAAGGAGCAAATATTTATTAGGCAACTGTTAAATGCCAGGCACTGTGCTGAGCACTTTACAAATATTATTTCATTTGATTCTCACAACAACCCTGTGAGGTAGGTGCTGTTATGGTCTCCATTTTAAAGTTGAGGAAAATGAAGCAGGCAGAGATTAAGTGACAAAAGGTCACACAGTGCAACAATGTATGTGGCTGGAATTGAATTCAGGTCTTCTTGACTCTATAGGTCATCTAGCTGCCTCCATGGCCTTTTAATGTTGCTGTGACCTGAAACTAATTGTAACTAACCAACTTGGTGCTAGGCTGATCCCTGGATGATAGATTAAATCATGTATCACCATGACATTATTGAAGGCTTTTTGATTTGACAGAATTCACCAACACTTGTACCTTGTTTGACAAAACCCTTGATAACCCAGGTTCTTTTTCATACAATGATGAAACATTAGAGTAAGACTTTTGAGGAGGTGAGTATATAAATATCACTTATCATTGTCAGTATAAAAGTACTATGAATTTGAGCTGAATTTGTACTGACTAAGATATACCCTAGAGGGATATCATTATTATGTATCTGATTTCACAATTTCCAAAGAAGTAAAATTATGGGTTTCCCCCAGGCCCACAGAGATGTGCATGGTGGATATAAATAGACTGCAACATATTATGAATGATAAACTAAAAAGAAAGAAGTGCATATCACCAAAAGAAATAAATGACCAGAAAGGAAGATGGGTCAGAGATGTATCAAAAGAAAGATCAGGGTCTAACAGATGGGCAGCCTATGCAGTCATCTAATTTTTTTTTAATTATAAAACTTCAATTTTCATTATGAACTTTCATTATGATCTTTTCAAATTACTATGAAGAAGAGAAAACAGGATTTTATGTGAAACTTTGAGATTCCATTATGCACAATTTAAAAATTAGGGTCTATTTAATTGAGGTTTATTATGATTGTTCCTTATCTAGGATAAGGGGATTCTTTTCAAAGCAAGTATGAAGAATTTATCATACTGATGGGGTCAGTATTCATTGAGATTAGTGTCCTGCCCTTGACTAGGACATTACTCATTACTTATGTTATATACAAATACGCGTATGTGTGTGAGAAGCTACCTAGATAAGAAAGCCTTCTATACCCCAAATTCCTGCTCCAGCACCCTTTCTCTGCCTCCAGGAATTGTCCTGTGATTGGTCCTTCCTATTTTCAAACTCATTAGCTCAGACTCCACTCACTTATTTCCTTAAGGCTAAGGTTAGTAAATGATTGCATTTACGTGTAGGGAGAGGGGACTTCATAGCTTTTCTTTAATTTGAACCCCCAAACATAGATTTATTTCCTGTGAGCACTTGGTAAGAGCTTTTTACTGACTGCTAAATGATATTACTTGTCAGTAGTGGGGAAGTTCATAGTTAAATGCTGACAGTTGAACCGTCAATTATAATAGAATTAGAGTAAGTCATTCATTCTTTACAATTCTGCATTTTAACTCTGTATACAGGTGTTATCTGTTTCACTGTCTACCCTCTGAACATTTTAAGACCTCTCTCTTTTTCCCCCTAAAGTGTCACCTGCACCTTCACATGCCGTTTAGGTTCCTAGTTGATTTTACTATCACAAAAGACATTTCCTCTCTTGCCTATTTTCCCACCAGTCCCTTAGAATGGCTCTCTGGGGTCTCCAGTTTCACAGGGAGGATGTGCTGTTCTTTCCGTTGGCAGTCACTCACTCCACTTGTTATTCGTTTTCTCTCAGGTTAGGACCTTGACCTGCACCAGCTCCCATTCACAGTCCTGGAGTCTGATTGTCATCACAGTTCCCAGAGAAATCAGGCTGCCTCAATCACATGGTATCACCTGCTCTAGGGAAAACAAATCAGCATACTGGGAACAAGTGGATGGATACCTCATGGATATCTTATGGGTTTTCAACAAAATCTCAAATGCATCAGTTTCCCTCTTGGCTTCCATAATAATCACCTTATTGGAGCTGGAACACCAAGTTTTCAGCAGATAACAACTATCTCACTGACCCTCACCATAGCCCTATTCCTTGCCCCACTTTCCCCCTATACACACACACACACACACACACACACACACACACACATTCTATTCTCTAAAAGAAAGCTAAAGTGACTAGAAAGTTCTCTCCCATGGGGAAATGTCTGCCATTCAACTTTAAAGATGTAGTAAGTGATCATTCTGATTCAGCTGAATGCTCAATGCATTCCAAAGAGTTGGACCAACTCCCCAATGGGCGAGTCATGAGACTAGGCCACTCAGCATTGTTTCCAGGGAGTAGCAGGTCACTGCTACCCCCTTCCATGCTTAAAGTATAAGGACTATAGGTTACCCACAGGCTGCTGGCTAGCGCTCAATAGCCCTGTAGGGAAGTATGACCTAATGCCATAATACAGTGACTTGATTTCTACTTCACAGAAATTTTGCAAGGGGATAGTAGAACTTGGCCTTGTTGGGGAGAACAAAAAAATTCATTTTTAAAGAAGAGATTAGTTAGCTCTTTTATATGAAATACTTGCAGAGCCAGCAGAAAAAAAAATGCAAAACCCAAACATTCCAAAGCAACCTCCTCCCCCCCCTCAAAATCCTTCCCCCAAATAAGCATTTGGCCCATTCTTTTCTCACTGACAGGATCAGGTCATCTGAATGTGAAACTCTCAGAGGATACATCAGCAGGCATTATTACCAGCAATCAAGCTAGGAAAATGGTACACTTAGTTTTGTACTGGAACATATTTGGGAACTCTTTGCATGAAAACATTTGTGCTATTTCCATACTGTAAGGATGAATGAGGCTCATGATTTCTGGACTGTACATTTCTCTGCTGCAAGGAACCCACTGCCTATAGGAAAAGACAAAGTCTCTAAAAGGAAAATGAGTTTTTATTCTAGAGGAAGCATTACTAATAGCTAGTGTGCTTTACATGTTATGAAACTTGATTCTCTCTGTAACCCTGTGAGCTAGGTGTTAAGATCATCTCCATTTTAGGAAAAAAAGAACCGGAGGCTGAGACAGATTAAGTGACTTGTCCAGGTCAAAGTAGCTAGGAGTTATCAGAGGCAGGATTTGAACTCAGGCCTTACTGACCCCAAGTCTAGATGTTGAGGGTTCTGCAGACTATAAGTTCAATGTAAATCAGCAATGTGACATGGAAAATGATGAGAAAATGGGACAGGAATTAGTTGAGGTAATTCATGGATGACTGACTTCTGATTTCAAGACATAATCACATGCTACTTCCTTTACCAGAATGAGAGAGAGATAGAGAAACAGAGAGAGAGAGAACAAGGAGATAAGAGACTAATAGAAGGAAAGAGAGAGAGACACAAGCAGACAGCAACAGAGAGGAGAGAAAAGAGAGGAGAAGAAGAAAAGAGAAGAGAAGAGGGAAAAAGAGAAAGTGAACCTTTTTCCTAATGGTGGATGATCCCCAAATCATTTAGATAAGTGGTACATATTATAGAAGATGGAAATAAACGTTCATTTTCATTTCATAAGATAATAAAAGTATTTTAAAATCAACAACAAAAGTAATCAGACAGGAAATTCCTTTAGCTTAAGTATTTCTATCACACCATTTAAATAATTACTACCTGTCCTGTTTTGGAAAACTATTGTTTGAAAACAATGAACTGAGTGTGAGAATCACCTGTTTCTAAAGACAGTAATAGCTTCCACGTATACAGCATTGTGTGGCTATAAAGTCCCTTCATCTCTATGAGCTCATTTGATCCTCGCAGATGGCTTATGGGATAGGTAGTCCAAGTATTATTATCTCCTCATTACGATGAGGAAGTGGAGATTCAGTGATGTCAAACAGCTTGACCAAAGACTGTTTAAATAACTGCGAACATACAGTGGGTGTTAGCTTTGCTCTTGTGAGGAAGATAACCCAATGCTGAATAATAAGAGAGAGACCAAGACACTGAGTGCTGAATAATAAGATACACAGACTAAGACCAACAGACAGAGAGTGAGAGATAAGCAGACAGAGAGAAGCAGATAGAGGCAGACAGAGAGGAGGCACTGACCCTGCTATGGTGGGTCTGGTGAACTGACCCATAAAGTGTAGACTAGGAGAGGGGCAGCTAGGTGATGCAGTGGACAGAGCACTGGGCCTGGAGTCAGGAAGACTCATCTTCTTGAGTTAAAATCTGGCTTCTTATTAGCTTTGTGACCCTGGGCAAGTCACTTAGCCCTGTTTGCCTCAATTCCCTTCATTGTAAAATGAGCTGGAGAAGGAAACAGCAAACCATTTCAGTATCTTTGCCAAGAAAACCCCAAAGAGGGTCATGAAGAGTTGGAAACAACTGAAAAATAACTGAACAAAAACAGCCTAGGAAAAGACATGAGAAATCTGGCTGGGATTCATGATGCCAAAGTTTCTTAATACATTATCCCTGTAAATGATGAAGAAGTTTTTAGATTGGATTGCCCTGAAACAGTCTATCTCTCACTAAGAAGACTAAGAGTAGCAGTGGCCAGCTTTCTATGTGCAGGGGCAGTGGGATTTTCCTGAAAAACCATGCTTGCATACTCTGTGTTAATTATCCCAGAAGTTACTAATTTGTAATGTGAGTAATAGATTTATTCTCAATTATTCCAGCTGTGAACCTGAAAATATATACAAATGTGTCCTAATTATGTACCACTAAGGAAATGATTAGGCAAACACCAAACTCTTCATTATTCTCGCGTATGGAAGGAGGCCTATATGGTAATTCACCTAAACTGGAAGACTGAAACATGAAGTGGAAAGAGCCCTGGGAGTCAGAAGACTTGGGCTTTATCCTTTAACCTCTCTGAGTCTCAGTTATCACACCAGGAAAAAGGGGATGATAATATTTGCACTAGCTGTCTGAAAAAGATACCTTATCAATTAAGATAATGTATATAAAAGGGGGCAGCTAGGTTACTCAGTGGGTAGAGTGTTGGGTCTGAAGTTAGAAAGACTCATCTTTCTGAGATCAAATCTGGCCTTAGACACTTACTAGTTGGGTGACCTTGGACAAGTCACTTAACCCTGTTTGATTCAGTTCCTCATCTGTTAAATGAGTGGAAAAAGGAAAATGCAAATGACTCCACTATCTTTGCCAAGAAAACCCGAAATCGAGTCAGAGTCAGACAAGACTGAACAACAACAACAACATATAAATAGTTTTTGATTGGTGAGTGATATATCAATGTGAGTTATACCTCAAGTTAATAACTGACATTGAGTGTTTTAAAGTTTGCAAAGTTCTTTAACTATGCTCTCTTGTTTGAGTCTCCCAGTATCTCAGTGGCATAGGTCCATTTTATGGATAAGGAAAGTGAGTCTCAAAAAAGCTGTGACTGGACCATGGTCATTATTCTAGTCAGTGTCTGAGGTGGGATTCAAAGTTAGGTTTCCTGATGAAGTCTAGTGCTCTGTTCATCAGGACATGATGAGACTCACAAAATTAAATACTTTCAAGTCACGATCTGTTACCTTTGGTGTTACTTTCTTCCTTACAAAACAGAATGTGTTCCAAATTAATTCAGTTCAATTCAATAAATATTGAACACCTCCTACAACTACAAGGTGCTATGCTAATATGGCAAAAGATTTAAAAAAAACATTTTTCAAGACATGGTCCCTACCCTCAAAGAACTTCTACTCTAGAAGGGAGGTTGATACAAGTATGTAAATAATTATAATACAAGGTAGAATGTAGTGAGTGCTATAAGACACATAAAGCAAAATGTGGCAGGGTTTTGAAGGAGAGAGAAGCTGAGAAGGTCAAAGATGGAATCTTAGAATCATAAACTCTGTAGAAAGGGCTTTCCCATAGCTTAAGTACCACCTTCTTCATAAGACCTTTCCTGGTCCTTCCAGCTGCTAATGCCTTACCCTCCTAGTACTGCCTATGCTTTTAAACCCAAATCACTCTGGTTTCACTGAATGGCCAATAGTAGGTCCCAGCCCAAGCCTTACCTGATCATTGTTTGGGTTTTGATGACTCACAGTGAGTGTAAATAGCAATTGTTTCTGTTCTGGCCAGAAACTCCAAGGGTCTTCCCCAGAATGATGCTTTTGTGAAGGCAAACTGGGCCATCTTTTGCCTCAGCTCTTATCTAGCCTTTCATTATCTAGCCTTGGACAAACTGGGACCTAGGAAAGACCTTAGCTTAAAAAGGCCATGGTCTCCCACAGAATCTGGGGCCATACCCAGTCTTCTTGATTTATATGCCTTGCCACTTGACTCTGAATGATTCTAGAGGAGAGACTGAGGTTGATAACTTTGCACAACCCTGCCTCACTTAAATCTAATTCACTTGCAAGCCAAGACATCACCCTCCTGGTGTCATTGGTCCTCATCAGACAACCAACATTTGTCTTGCAAACTTATCTTTGTGTATGCTCAACGTTCCTTTTAGAATATAAGTTCTGTGCATCCAGCAGGTCATTTTCACTTCTGTCTTTCTATCTTCAGTGACTGGCACTTTTAATCACTGTTTGTTAAGCAATTAACAGTAGAGATCATATAGCCCAATACCCTCATTTTTTAGAAGATGATACTGCAGCCTAAAAACTAAGTGACTTGCCAAAAAGGCACGCAGCTGGAAATCAAAAGAACTAGATCTAAACTCTGGTCCCCTGATTTAAAATCTTTCTTTGTCTTTTTGCACAAAAGATATGCAGTCATGTTTCTCATGTCTACTGCTACTACTCTCCATTCAAATAACTAAAGAAGATATAAAATATTAATTACTCATGGGAAGGTCAATCTAAAAAAATAAAATGACAATATTATCCAAATTAATTTACATATTCTATGCCAAACCAATCAAACTACTAAAAATTGTTTTATAGAGCTAGAAAAAATAATAACAAGAGTTCAACTGGAAGAGCTTTTGCTCTTCAGGCTAGATAAGAGCTGAGGCAAAAGATGGCCCAGTTTGCCTTCACAAAAGCATCATTCTGGGAGGGGAAGACCCTTAGAGTTTCTGGCCAGAACAGAAACAACTGCTCTTCAGAATAAAGGTCAAGAATCTCAAAGATAACAATGAAAAAAAAAATAGGACAGAATGGGCTATGCCAGGATCAGATCTCATGCTATACTACAAAGCAATAGTCATTAAGAAGATTTGGTACTGTTTAAAAAATAGATAGATGATCACTGGAATAGATTAGATAAACAACTTGCAGAAATGATCAAATATGTTAGATAACTGTGTTAGATAAATCCAAATCCCAGTTACTGAAGTAAGGTTTCATTGTCTGACAAAAACTTCAGGGAAAACTGGAAAGCAGTTTGGCAGAAATTAGGTATCGCATACAATATACCAGCATGAACTCTGAATAGAAACACAGCTTAAACATAAGAAGTGACATTATAAGCAAAGTGGAAAAGCAAAGGGAAAAAACTGCTTTTCAGAGCTATGACTAGGAAAAGAAATTATGACCAAATAAATGACAAGAGAGGATCATAAAAGATAAAATGCATAATTTTGATTATACACAATTTTCATTTTTTGCATAAACAAATCAAATGTAGTTAAAATGAGAAGTGAAACAAGCAAGTGGGGGGGGGAGGAGCAGAAATATATGCAGCAAGTTTCTCTGGTAAAAATTTTATATCCAAGATATATGAGGAACTGATTCATGTTGATAAGAATAAAATCTATTCCCCAACTGACAAATGGTCAAAGGATAAGAATAGGTAGTTTTCAAAGGAAGACAATCAATAACCATAAAAAATAATGGCAGAAATAAAAATTAAAGAACTCCTAGGTTTTACTTTATACCAATCAGATTGGAAAGACAAAAAAAGGAAAAAATCAAATGCTAGAAGGCTTATGGAAAAACAGGTATGCTAAAAAACTGTTGGTGGAGCTGTGAATTGGTATAGTCATTCTGGAAAGTAATTTGAAGCTATGCACCCAAATTTAAACTCTGAATACTATTTGGCCCAGCTGTATTACTACTAGACCTAAATTAAATAAACAGGGAAGGACATATATGTGCAAAAAGATTTATAGCAACTCTTTTGTAGTAGTTAATAACTAAGGAGATGCCCACCTACTAGGGAATAGGCAAACAAATTATGGCATGTGATGGAGTATTATTGTGCCCCAAGAAATGACAAAAAGAACAGTTTCAGAGCAAACTAAATATCTCTGATTCAATGGAGAGCAAAATGAGAAGAGAAGAATTTATATAATGACAACCTTATAAAGAAAAACAGTTTATAAAAGACCTTAGATCTCTGATCAATGCAATGACAAGTAACAAATCCAGGGGACCAAAAATGAAACATACCACACATACTTCCTACCCGAGAAGTGATAGACTTAAAATGCAGAAAGAGACATACATTTCTGAACACAGTCAATATGGTAATCTGTTTGTTAAATCATATATATTTATCATGAGGATTTTCTTATTTTTTATTGTTTAATGAAGGGACAGTAAAAAGGAGAGAGATTAATCCTCATAAAATTAATTAAATAAACTTTAAAAATATAAAAATAAATAAGAAGTGACATTATCCCTTAAGAACAAGGAAACTGAAGGCGAGGTCAGGGCTTTGAATAGGCTGTAAAAGGTCAAAAGTTGTCCCTGTTGATAAGAAGTGAAAATGAGGGCACAGCTGAGGTTCAATAATGTAAATTTATAACAGACCAAACTAGTTTAATTTTAACAGTGTCTGTGTGAAATTGAATCAGCACTCTGTTCCTTGACATTTTGATCTTCTTTATCAAACATTAATTAGCTGTAGGAGAAACAATATAAAAATTTCCTTTTTTACCAGGTAGATAAACTGAGGAACTAGAAAAGATGAACTTTAGGCTTCAAAGAAAAACTAGGAGCCACACTGGAAAGTAAATGTAGCAGTATGGATACCCCCAAGTTTAGTAGGTATCCCAAGACTATTACTCAAGGAAAGTAATAAGCATTACTATTGAGTCAACGTAGTTTGGTTCACCACCGTCAACAAAAGACCAAGCTATTGTTGTGACAAGGAGTAAAGGAAATGTCTCTGATGAGGTCAGTCATATAAATGTGATTCCATAGTCACTGTGCAAACAGAATAGGGATGATGAAAACTGTTATAGGAGGGGATGCGATGAACTTTAAGACTGGAGTTCAACAACACAAAGTTTAAACTTTAGATAAAAATTCCAATTTCAAAATGATAACCCAAACTGTTGTTTAGCTTAGACTAGCAATGTCACTCATAATCTGTGACAATAGGAACAGACATTTTCAATGCTGTTCATTCCCTGAACTAGTGAACTACACTTTCCTTGAATTCCTTTAAGCAGTAGAATTTTTTCTTCCATTGTTCACTGCCACCTAGTGAATTTGTCTGGGAGAAAAACTGTAGCAGGCTTGGGAAGGGGGAAAAACCCATAAACTTGATAATTTAAAAGGTACTAATAACATTTTAATAGTTTAAATTGCACACACACATATGATATACACACAAATGACTAGTTGAAATGACACTGATAAAGGAAAGAATCTAAGATACAGAAACTAAGATTGGAAAAGCAATTGCTACAATAAAGAAATACAATTCAATTCCTAAATCATAAAAGCAGAGATTTTTCAAGGTTAGAAGAGATCAGAAAAGTTTATTTAGCCTAATCTGTAACTGATCAAAATCCTCTCTTGAGTAGCTCCGACAAGCGGTCATCCAGATTCTGTTCCAATACCATCACTGATGAGAAATTGCCCACTTAGCAGCTCATTTAATCTTTGTACATTTCTCATGTTTTTCCATACATTATACCTGAATTCTGCTTTGTTTCAACTTCCAAAGAAAGCTTTAAACTTATCCTACCCAAGAAATATTTGGTAAGTAACTCTTGTCTATAAGTTGCTATATTAGGTACTGGGGACCTAAAGGCAAAATTAAAAAAAATCAATATCTGCTCTTGAGAAGCATAATAGCATATGGGTGGAATACAATCTGAAACAAATAACACATACACACACACACACACACACGTCAATTTGAGAATGGAAAGACCACTAACAAATAGGATGATCCAGAAAGGCTATCCATAAAACGAATTGAGCCTTGAAGGAAGTTAGAGGTTCTACTAGGTGGAGGTGAGGAGGGAGTGTACATCAGGCATGGGGGCAGCCTGCGAAAAGGTCTAAAGGTGGAAAATGGGACCCAAGTTTGGGAAATGGCAAGTAGGTTGATTTGGCTAGAATATAGAGGATGTAAAGGGGAATGGTGTGAAATAATCCCTAAAAGGTAGTCATTGCTCCTTGTCTTACGTTTGGGGATCAAACAAAACTAATTTAATTATTTTTTTCTCATGAAAACTATTCAAATACTTGATGACAATTAGCACATACACACACACATATAATTTTTTTTCTGTAAGTCTTTCCTTTTCCAAGGAAAACATCCCCATGTTCTCCAGCTATCCTTCCCAGAGCATGATCTCTAGCTTCTTCACCATCTGAATGCCCCTTTTAAAAAATTCACTCAATCTTCTCCATGTCCTTTCTAAAATGTGTCACTCAGAATTGCAAAATATATTCTACAATTAGTCTAAACAGAGATCAATACAGTGCAATGAATTATCCTTTCCTCATTATGGACATTATGCCTCTATTAATAGAGCAACATGGAGTAAGAAATAGAGAGTTGGCCTTGGAGACAAGAAGAAAAAGGTTTTAGTTCCACTTCTGACACCGTGACTGAGTGACGTTGGACAAATTACCTAAGCTATCAGTGCTGTCTCAACAAACCTCTAAGACTAAAAGTTCCAGATCTGAACAAGTAGGGTGACCTTCCTCCCCTTATACCAGTCGAACAGGTTCAGGATGGAAAACCAAGCAAACCCTAGCTTTTTTGGTTGTATATGACTTCACATCACACTTGTGGCAGTCAAAAGATTCAATGTAGTTTATTTGTCATCAGTTCTATGCTCTAACCAGGTAAGGTGTTTATCCACAGGTCATAATTCATTAATTTGGCAAAAAAATCATTAAACACTCCTCATTATGTTCAAGGCACTGGGAGTGAAAAGGGCAGTGTTTCTTTTCTCAAGAAGCTTATGGTATAAAAAGAGGTGGGAATGTGGATACTTGTGATACAATGGAGAGCAGTACAGAAGACACATCAAAAGAGTTACACAGATTGGAGGATAGAGAGATAAATCACAAAATATTATGGGAAATTTGAGGAGGCAGGGAGCTGTCCAAATGTTGACTAAGGTGCACCGGGAAATAGTAGGTTCCCCCTGGATATAGGTCTTTTAAGTTATTTGAAATGGTTACTTGTCAAGGAAGTTGTAGAAAAAATTCCAACTTAGGAGAAGGTTGGACTAAATGACCTCTATGATCCCTCCCAAATCTGAGATGCTTGAATTATATTAGGTTTGTTATCAAAATTTTCAAGTCATGAAAAACTTTTTTTAAAATTACAAACTTATCAAATATCTACAAACATGAGCATTTCAATATACAAAGAACAGAAAAAGAGGCTTGTATGTGAAACTCTGAACTTCTGTCATTACCATTATAAAATGTAATATGACAGCAACAAAATTACCATGAGTTTTTTTAATCCTTCTTGAACTTCTTTTTTGTTTTCTTCCTTTCAGATAATTTTCACATCAAGTGATGCTTAGCCATGCCACTGGTTTCCTATACTTCTGTTGATTTTTTTAATCCAAGTTCGGAATTTATGTTTATTCATATTTAATGCCATCTTATTAGAGATTCAATTCATGATTCTGACTTGTGAAGATCTTTTTTTGTTTGCTTTTGTTTTGTCTTTTTGGAGGGGGGAAGGTAGGGCAATTGGGGTTAAGTGACTTGCCCAAGGTCACATAGTTAGTAATGAAGATCTTTTTTGTAACCTGATTCTGTCTTCTAGTGTATAAAATACTCTCTCTAAGAGCTACATCATGGGAGAGATCTCCCAACTATTTACTGAAACTAAATCTTTTATCCATTTCCTTAAAATTATTCTTTTTTTGCCTTCTCCAGGGCTTTGCACTAGCATTTACCTCATCTCTAGCATGTATCTTTAAACTCTCCCTGTCCATTGATTACTTCCTATCTGCCCCAGAACATGCCCTATCACCATTCTTTGGGGAAAAAAAAAAACCCAGAACCTTCCTATAATGCCAAGCAAAGGCAACTTCCAAGGTTTGGATTACCAGCATAGTAAACCCTATTTATTCAGCAAACATTCACAGAACAGAAAAAGTCAAAATACAGTGTAACTAGTTCCTTTAGCAAGTTTTCAATTCAATCCAGGTATTACTCCACCCCTAGACAGTACATTCATTTAGTCAGTCAAAAGTGTCTCCTCAAATGGAGATTAGTCTCCAACCATAAACAAAGTACATTCATTTGGTCAATC
>CM053585.1:427664050-427675573 GCA_028646515.1 Pseudochirops corinnae
GACAAGGCTCAACAAAGCCATAGCCAGTGTCCTCATCAAGTCACTCTCTGCCTGTCGAACAGTCCCAGAGCCCCTGAAAACATCAGCAAGGCCCTCTTCGAGGACTTCTGTGGAGGTACCACAAGAAAATCCTCCTTCAGGGCTTCTGAACCAACAGCCAGGTTCCAGGACCTTCACCAACAGGTGAGTCTGGCAAAACAACATCAAAACAGACAGACAAAATACTGGCATCACAGCCATGCCTCCTCAGTCCTTGGCAGTTCCGGCTGGTAATTCCAGGTGGCAGTTCCAACGGGCTCTTAGCAGTCTTTCTCCCAGCAACTCAGGCTCCACAATACTGGATACTGCTCTCCCAAAGTCCTTCTGGCCTTCTCTAGGCTTGGGCCTCTTTCCCAATTCATGGCTCCTTCCAGTTCAGCCCTCTCTCTTCACCTCAACAAGTCAATCCCACAAGCGGGATTCACAAGCTCTGGGTTTTAACACTCAACCCCAAAACCAAGCCAATACAGGGGCATCTCCAAATTCATTACCAATACACTTCCCTTGATTCATTTAGTCCAATTAACTGCCAGAAGAGTTCTCTCCCCTTCCCTTTGCCCCCCTTTAATTTACTGGATTTCACTTTGTTGTCCATGAGCTCCTCTGCTTGGTTTTGACTCCATGGACATCGTGCACTCATGCTGCGTACCCTATGGCCCCTCCCTGCCCACTCCTTGATCAATAACTTTTTAATGTCTAAATTCAATGACTTATATTCAGTCCTGATCCTCCTTGATGTTTCTCAGATGACCACTCTAGTTTTGTTTTCATTGATGACCACCCTAGTATTCTGGATATTCTCCTTTCCCTCAGTTGACTTCAGAGACAACACATACTCCTTGGTTTCTTCCTACATCTTTTCCTGCTTCTTCTTTGTTTCCTCTTGCTCATCCTCCTCTTGATATGGGCATTCCCAAGGATCATCCTTTGTCCTTCTCTTTCTGCCCATGTTCTCCCTTAACAATATCATTAATTTCCATAGCTTTACTTACCATCGCTCTGCAGGTTAACTCCCATATTTCAATTTCCCCTTCTGACTTCTCCCCTAAGTTCCAAAAGCACATCTTCAATTACCTACAGGACATTTTCTCCTGGATGTCACATTAGTCCTTTGAACTCAACATGTCCAAAACAAAGATCATCTTTCTCCCTAAACCTGATCTTCTATCTAACTTCACTACTGCTTTTGGTGGACCACCATTTGCCAAGTCTCCTACATTTGTACCTTGGGGTTTTTGCTGACTTTTTTATATCCTTAACTGTTCATATTAATTTATTTACTAGAATTTGTCAAGTCCTTCTCCAAAACATTTCTTAAATACACCTCATTCTTTCTATTTCAACCCAACTGCTATTGCTAATAGCTTTATTTCAGTTCTTGACTTCACTCTCTTTCTTTTCTAATCCTTCCTTTTATTCTACTCTCTTAGACATACATCTGATCATGTCATTCCTCTGCTCCAAACTCTTAAGTGAGTCCCTATTGCTACCCCAGTACAGACTCTTCTGTTGTATTCAATACCCTCTATAACCTTGTGCTACTACATAATCCTTGATACACATCTTCTCCTTTATGTACTCCATGCCAAACATGCTTAGTCCTTCATATATGTTGTGTTCTCAGACCTCATTCTTTTTTTGAGACAATTTTTTCCCCTGTGCCTGGAATATTGTTTCCTCTCTTTGCCTACTGAATTCATACTCATCATTTAAAGCTCAGCCTAAATACTAACTTCTCCAGAACTCCTTCTCTGGTCCCTTTGGTTGGTAACAATTCTTTCCCCTAACATCTTTCATGATATTTTGCTTTGTAACCTTCTAATGCATTTTCACATAATACTGCATATTAATTAATCAATAATCATTTATTGACATCTATTATATATCAGAAGGGCATCTAGGTGGCATAGTAGACAGAACTTTGTGCTTGGAATCAGGAAGACTCATCCTCCTGAGTTCAAATCCAGCCTTAGATACTTCATAGTTGCATGACCCTAGGCAAGTCACTTAACCCTGTTGGTTTCAGTTCCTCATCTATAAAATTAGCAGAAGGAAACAACATTTACTACTTATAATATTCTCTATTTCCCTCCACCTGTGAATCCTGATCTCTGCAAGGGAACTCAGAGAGGCATCATTTCTATTTTGACACATATTGTCATGTCAGTTGTGTCTGACTCTTTGTGGCTGCCATTTGGGATTTTCTTGGCAGAGATCCTAGAGTGGTTTGCCATTTCCTGATCTGTTAGTCTGATGTATTCTCTGGTCTATTAGTCTAATAATTTTGTTTTAAAAGGAAATAGATTTGTTTTAAAAGGAAATAAATTTTTTAATTTTTAAAAACTTTTTTAAAATAAGGGATGAGTCTTCCTAGTTTTTCCTAGTTTTCCTTGTTTTCACAGAAGTTCCACTTGTGGCTCAGAGCAGAAAATTGTAATTAAAAAGGAAAACGTAATATAGTTTAGCTACCAAACATCTCAAACTATGTCTTCAGGGTAAATCTCCCCTCCCCCCCCCTTTTTTTTTCCAAAGGAAGAGAATACAAGGGCTATATTTTCTATGCAAATTGAAAGCAAACCTGGGCCTTCTGTACCTCTTAAACATACTCTCTTCACACTCAGGAGAGGTTATTAGTTTACTCAGCAATTCTTTGATCTACAAAAGTTGCCTACAGGAGTGCAGAGTGGTTACTGATTGAGCCTGGCTTTGCTCAGCTCTGTGGTCTGCTGAGAGAGAGTCCCACCCACTTTGAAATGAGTTTCACTTTACTCTGGTAGGTGTAGGCCATAATAGGATGCTCATTTGGCTGTTCTCAGTGCCAGATCCTTGTGCATATGCTGGGAAAATGGATTACTAGGGTTTGGCCACTAGTGACTGCAGCACTTGTTTAACACCTGAGGATGAATGCCACTGCCCTCTGGGAGGGGCCATGTCTCTGTAGGGAGCTTACACTGATATCTCAACCTATGATTTACAAAAAGTGTGTGTGTGTGTGTGTGTGTGTGTGTGTGTGTGTGTGTGTGTCCCCTTGCCCATGCAGTCTGGATACTTGCCCACATTCATGGGGTCACATACACATGCAAATATATGTGCACTTTGATATACATCAATACTTGTGTATTTTTATAACAATGCATCTCCCTTTAATATATTTCTTCCATGAATTAAATGTTAATGCAGAAAATATCTAAGGAGGTGTCAAAGCAGGTCAGCAAAATTAGGTTTAATGAAGGGACCTTGAGCAAGTCACAACATCTTAATGTTCTGGGTAATTCTCTATAACTCTGAGTTGCAAAGTGTACCAACCTGCACTGAAAGGAAGCATGTCCTCACAAGAGTTCATCATGTAAATGAAAAACACAGGACCAGATCCTTTCCACAATCCCATAATACCTTCCATAGCACTTTTTCTTGAATAGACAAAAACCAATACATTAGAAGACCAGTGAAATATACGATAACATAAATCTAAACTCAGGCCAAGGCATTTCTTTTATTTCACTTTAAGAGACACCTGGTCATTAAGCGTATTGAATTGCATTCCAGAGGAGCATTCCTAATGAAAAGCTTTTTTATAAGTACAATAGAGTACAATGACTTGAAACTTTCAGGAAATTCCCATGGACATACGAGAGATAAATTTCTGCACCAAACTTCTGTTTCTTTAGGTATCATTTCAATCTTAAGTTTTTCTACACAATTTTAGAGCATTCCTCCCCTGCCATCCCTGATCACCATGTAAGTGATTTATCCAGGTTTATTCCAATGAAGAAAATAACAAAAATAAGCTTCCCTTTTATAGCACTTTAAGATTTGCAAAACATTATGTGTGTGTGTGTTTGTATGAAGAGAGAGATGACTATCTATATACTCATAGAATTAAAAGATTATATATTTAGAACTGGAAGGGACCTTCTAGGTCATCTAGTCCAACTCCATTGCCTTATTTTGTAGTGGAGGGTATGGTTACACAGGTAGTAAGTGACATAGCTAGGATTTATTTACAATTATTCTGTTTGCTTGAAGATCACAAAGAACTTTGCATATAGTATCTGATTTTGTAATACCTCAGTGAAGTAGGTTGTATAATTATAGGTGATAGAACTGAGGTGCTGGACAGTTAAGGCAAGCTGACTTGCCCAAGGTTGTCCAACTGTTAAATACCAAAGGAAACATTTGCAAACAGGCTTCTGCTTTATTTCAAGTCTACCATACCAGGCTAACTCTTTTTACCATATCATTTTAACACTGATTTATGTAGAGTGTCCCCAAAGCATTAGTTTAGCTTTTTGAAAAGTTGCATTATTACTTATTTTGTTAGATATTTCTCAATTACATTTTAATCTGGTTTGGCCTCCTTGGGATCATACACTCAGGAGGGCCTCATTAACATAGTTTTAATGCCACACATTTAAATGGGAGTTTCTACTCTGGGCATAATTTGCTGTATGTTCCAACTTTAATAGATTTAATCTAAAATATTAAGAATGAGAAGTACTGACTAACTTTAAATAAAAAGGAAAGAGTCAAAAGGAATGCATTGAATAAGAAGAGAAAAAATAAAGATTAGAAAAATGTGCTTTGCTTGAGAATGAATAAAAGTAAACATAGGTTGACCTTTTCCAACGAGTTATCTTATATTTTCTTCTATTTTTTCATTCTTTTGATTTTGTTTGACTGATTCTTGATGCCTCATAGAGTCATTAGCTTCCACTTGCTGAATTCTAATTTTTAATTAATTGTTTTCTTCAGTGAGCTTTTGTACCTCCTTTTCCATTTGGCCAGTTCTACTTTTTAAGGAGTTGTTTTCTTCAGTGTCCTTTTTCCCCCCCCATTTTGTTGGCTGTATTTTAAAAGAAATTGTTCAATTTTCCTTTTATCTCTCTCATTTACTATTTAAAATCAATCTTGAGCTCTTCTAAGAAGGTTTTTTAGGTTTGAGACCAGTTCACATTCTCCTTTGAGGTTTCAGATGTAGGTATATTAACTATGTTGTCCTCTCCTGAATTTGTGTTTTGATCTTCCCTATCACCAGAATATTTTTGTATGGTCATTGTTTTTATTTTATTCTTCTTACTCATGTTGTTTGCCTTTTTTTCTGGCTTTTAAATGTGATCTCTGCTTCTGGGGCCCAGGGGCCACTGTCCCAGACATCTTGTGCTGGGGGCTAGGGGTAATTGGCCCTGTTCCTGATTTTCTGTGTTGGGGTCTTAGTTGCTGGCAGCTGGATGTTGTAGTAGTTTGGTAGTTTTCCTGGTGCTGAGATGGAGTTGGAGGTGGTGGCTGGTATGTGCCTCCTCTTGGCTCTTGCCAGCTTCACCAAACTGGGGCTCAGGATCTCCTGCTGGTTTGTTGAGGTGCAAAGTGCTGCTGGCTTGCTGGGACACCTCCCATCCTGTATTGGTCCCCTTCAGCCACAACAAGAGGGACTTTTCCCATTAATCCCCATAGTTGCCCTAGCTAAAAGACTGCCATACCTGTCTTTTACTGGTTCCACTGCTCTAGGATTTTTTCTGCGGCAATATTCTCTGGGTTTTTCAAAGTCTAAAAGGGAGGATGAGAACGACTTATTGCTTAGTCAGCCATCTTGGCTCCAGGAAGTTTAAATAGGTGACTTTCAAACATTCAGTCTTTGGGCTGATAGCCACGGGAGTAGTTCTTCCCGCTGCCACAGGCCCTGCTCAGGATTGGGTTTCTCTCTCATCCAGTTCAGACAGAACCCCACCTCCCCGCTTCCTATTCTGAGAGGTCTGGGAATTGTCACTGCTGCCAGTGATTCCTTGACTTTTTAATGGTATTTTTCCTTGTTAGTGCATTTCCTAAATAATTAAATTGTATTTGTGTCTAGATGTAAGGACAAATTAGATGATAAATGTGGATTGATGTCTGCAAGGTACTGTTGAATTGATAGAGTGTCCACATATGCTATCAGACTTCTAGCAAAATGTGCGTGTGTGTGTGTGTGTATATGTATGTGTGTGTGTGGTGGTATTGAGGGAAGGCGTCAATCTAGGATACTCAAAGCATATTTCATTCTGAACACAATTTTGGAGTAAGACCAAGTGTATGAAATGCTGAGGAAGCCTGGTCACCACCAATGTGACCTGAGTATACTGTGTGAATTCTGTGTATATTGTAATTGGGTTTCAAGGCATGCATGTATTACTAAAATAGGGTAGTTTGAACAATATAAAAATGTAGATCATTAAAAGTCATCTGGTTAATACAAAAAAATAAAGAATATATTTTTTCATATAAAAGTCGTGTTTCTCAAATGGCTGAACATGAGAATAATATCTAAAATCTGTCTCACATGATTAAGCTCAGATTTGTAAGAGAGGTCAGTCTGGGCTACATCCTGAGCTCCTTCGCTCTTTGGAACATTATTTAATTCCCTCATCCTTCCACTAGTGGGTACAAAATAGTCTTGTGTTTTTTTAAATGTCCTCTCCTTTGCATTTAAAGGTCATTCTCCTGATGACTTGTAGAACTTTTTTTCTTAATTGAATTGTTAAATTTAGCCACTATATATTTTAGAGTTTGCAGCCTTGATTTTGTGTTTTTGTTTTCTGGAGGCAATTTGAGAATTCTTTCAGTTGATATTTTGTTTTCTGTTTAGAAGTTTTGGGTGGTCCTATTCTATTATTTCCTTCATATGGTGGTGAGATTTTTGTCCTGTTGTGTTTTTCTGGCAGACCTATGATTCTTAGGTTGTCTTGTCTTGTAAGTGCTATCTTTGAGTTCAGTATGTTCTGCTTGCATCATGGAAGTATTCTTTTGAATGTTATTGGGTGGTTTTAAAAAAATTTCTCTTCTATGTCACCCTTCATTTTTGTATATTTGCATTTCCTGTGTATTGTTCTCTTTGGTCCCTTGGTGAGGCAAGCCAAGTTTTTCTAATTTGTTCATTATTTTTGTTGTGCAGGACATAAATTCTCTTCTCGTAACTATCAATTCTCTTTTAAACCACTCAGGAATAGTGTGTTATGATTTCATGTTCTTCTCAAATTCCACAGGGTCCTCTGTCTCATCAAGTGTTGGATTATTTTTCTTAATTTTGGAGTATTTTATTCATAGATGCCTAAACTCATTTGCTAGATCTGGAGGCCATATTTCTTTTTGCTGTTACTGTTTTTCCTGTTGATTTTTCTGTTTACATTCAAGGTCTTTGAGATTTCTTCTTCTTGAAATAGTATACTTTCAGACCTTCCCCCTCCCCCCTGATTTTCCCTTATTACTCACTTTCTGACTTCCTCCTCCATGATTATGGTTTCCTTTGGGGATTGAACTCAAAGAATCCCAGCTTCCTCCCACACTGGGCAATTCACAGTTCATCAGCCTAGGTCTATACCCCACATGACTTCTGGGTGGTCAGAAGTGGCCCCAGGTGGATGCTATGCTCTTTCTCTCAGGCTTGGTGGAGTACTGCATCACCCCCACATGCACAGTGCTGTTTCCTGGTGACCTGTCCCACTCCCTTTGTTCCTTCCTTCTTTGGCCTGGCACTAACAGTCCAATACTTTGCATTGCTGGTACTGCCTGGTATGCAGACCCTAGCAGACTTTTCCTCTTAAAGGGCCATGGCCAAGCTGGCTGTAAAGACCTGAACAATATTCTGCAGGCTGGAGCCAGCACTCCACAGCACTGGAAACAGGGAGGGGGAATCAGGTTATAGGGGTGAGTTTTGAGTTAAGCCTCTGTTGTATCCTTAGACCTGTAGTACAACTTTGCTGAGAGTAGTGTGGGAGGATGGGCAGAAGTGCTGAGTGAGCTCAGGATCAGTGACATCAGTTACTGGGTGGTTGTTTTTTTTACTTCCTTTTGGATTCTGGGTGTGTTAGACCATGGAAACAGCTGAAGTTACTTTATCTCTGGTGTATAATTTCTATCTTAGAGAATTTTGAAAGGTTTTGAGGATCAGAGAAGATATCTAGTCTCCGGTCTTGTGCACATGACATGGTCTTAGCCACATTCTGTATTATAATATGTTAGTCATCCTTGGTGACTTGAATTTGTCCTGAGGAGAATGATACACAGAGAGCCTAAACCAAGGAGGAAATGCAACACAAAAAATGAGAAATTGAGAGCTTACATAATTGTAAGGGGAACTTTTAAAATCTTTGGAACTTTTCAATATCTTTTACCCTCAGGTCATTCTTTCCCTCTGAATAGCCTATCAAATTTTCAATCAATAATAATGAGCAAAGGAAGGAGTACATGTGCCCAAGCATGTGTGATTATGTTTATGTTATGTAGTATATAATCAAACACAGCTAATACGCTCTCCAAAATATTAATCAATTTCTCAAATGCTTAATTCCACTGTGCTCTCTTCCAGTGTGGTTGATGTTACTTCCCTCAAGCAAGCCAAAAGTACACTGAAGGGAGATTGCAAGAATACTCACTCTGTACCAACTGATATCAACAGGAAGGATTAATGAGATTACTTGGATATTAAATTGAAAACAAAGAATAATGCAAGATGGCATGGATTTGGAACATTTCTTAATTATGAAAAGAGATTTGAAAAAATAAACAAAACACATACACATATACATACATATATCTATCTGTAGTAGGAAACAAGATATTTGTTTATTATATAGGAAGCAGTGATTTAGAGGTTACCTGATCTCAAATATTTAGTATATACCAGAAATTCATAAGGCTAAATTCCAATTTAAAACCTCATATAGCTTTGTGACAAATGTAAAAAAACAACAACAACCCAACAACTCAGCTTTGTAGATAAGAGAGAAAAGTATTTGTCCATTTTTTCTTTGTTCTCTTAGCCTACTTTCCCCATAGTCAATTTTCTGGGGAAAAGAACTAAGTCATATCCCAGAAGATATGATTGAACATCTCATTTAGGGCTTTACTTTGTTCTTCCCAAAGAGTATTAGATAAGTATCATCTTTGTCATCTATAAATTACAGACTAAAAGAAATACGCACGTATAGGGTATATGAATAGCAGAATAGAAATATTAATCTCATACATTCTATCCTACTTATGCAGTAAATAGTATCAGTTATTTTTTTCCTAACTGATAAATTTTGTTTTTATAAAACAAAGAGAAACAAGCCCCCAGAAGTACGTTTAAAAAACTGGACAAAATAAAATAACAATCAAGAATCATAGCACATGTAAAGATATTTTTGTTGGTTATGTTTTATTAAGGGAAGGATTTGTGATTTACCTTTAAGTAGGCAATATCACCACTATATTTCACATTAATTTTTATGTAATTCAATATTGTCTTTGCAATTCTATCCCATTCCCAATTAACATAATGATAAGGTATCAAGTATACGGGTGGTCACAGGTAATGTCCCTTTTTAAAGGCATCTAGGTGGATCAGTGGCTAGCAACTCGGACTTAAAGTCAGAAAGACCTGAGTTTGAATCCTGCCTCAAACACTTACTAGTTGAATGACTTTGGGTAAGTCACTTAACCTCTCTATGCTTCAGGTTCTTTATGTGTAAACTGGGTATGATAATAATAGCACTTACTTCGCAGGGTTGTTGTGAAGATCAAATAAGATAACATATGAAAAAATGCTTTGCATACTTTAAAGTGCTATATGGATGCTAATTATTTTATTATTATCATTAGTATTGTTATGTATGAACAAAATGGCTTTATGTCTCACGAGCTCTTTATAGGGTATAAACTCTTTAAGTGAGTCAAGAAGGGAGTATCATAATTAATCTTTGGAGGTTTTAAATAGTGAAGGAATTTCAGTATTTGACTAAGTACAGGGAAATAGTCAAGTGGCTTGGGAGTCCATGGTCAGACGTACCTTGTGGAAGCAAACTCTTGCCCCCAAACCAAAGGGTATTGGGGGTCAGCAGTGGGGAGCGAGTGTCACATTTCCCTATACCTGATGACATCAACAAAGAGGATGGACCAATAAAAGACAAATTAAAAAAGGAGCAGACAGAGGACAAATTGAGGACAAAAACGATCAGAGACATATATAGAAAGGTAGCCATCTGAGGAAGAAGGCAGCTTCAAGGAACGTGAGCCTTTGTATGAGCAAGGTATGTCAGCTAAGTACCTAAGGGGAAAAAAAAAATCTAGTAATAAAGAATTAAGTTTACCCTTGGCTATATGTATTCTCTATGGTTAGGGCCCACTCTCCCACAGATCTGCGTGTACAGGAACTTTTGGAGGATGCTGTTCTTTTACATTAGCTTTATATTAGCTGTTCTTACTAAACTACTTTAATAAATACCCTCTTCTTAAGGCTAATTGTTGTCTACTTGCTGACTGAAATGAGAAACACGTTGATGGGGACCCATGAGAAGTTCTAGAAACTCAGGTCCTTAGTATTATCCCCTTAGAAACATGAGGGGAGAAGTAGCCAAGTGCCCCCTCTGAGGACTCTGTTTCAGCCAGTGTGCATTAGTGGAATGTTCTCAGAAGGGCTGCTACATCTGCATTTATAAAATTGTCAACAATGATCCCCCCCCCTTCTTTTTCTTCCTCTGTCTCTCCTCTCCCTCTTTTTCATATCTGTAACACTTCATATATCTTTTCATTTTCTAACATTCTTTATATACTTTTAGTTATTGGAGTACAATGCTATTTTGTATTATGTTATGTTATGAGATACCCTGTTTTCCTGAGCTAAGGCCTGGCAAGCAAGCTGTGTATGTCCTGAGTGTGGCATAACAACAATCCTTTGTGCTTACCCTCAGGATGATCTCACCCTCTGGTAAAATCATGTAATTATTGTACTGCTTTGACCAGCACCAGGTTGTCTGAGGTCGGAAAAGTACCAGACAAGCTTGGACAAGTGCCCATGGTCCAGACATGAAGCCCTGCTGTGAATGGACTTTTTGTCACCAGACAGCCTTGCCTAACTATTGTTGTTGTACCTCTCTACTATTGCTGCACTACCCTGTTCGACTCTTTGTCTAGCCACAAATATATAAATCAAGGTTCAGCCACACTAACGTGGGTCCACACACTAGGGGTGGGGCCCTGGCATGTGTCTAATCTGCCTCCTTGCTTGCAAGCTGTTTCCCTCACTTTGAAATTAAACTTCTGTTTGCTTCCTGACTCATGTCTCTAGCCTGCTCTGTTCAGCCCAGGACATCCATAGGTTAGAGGCTGGTTTGGTCCAGTTGACAATGTATTATATGCTACCATTTATTCACTTAGGCCTATATTTTTCTGTGAACCTTCCTAGGTTATGCCTTAGGATATAAACCTAATAGTTAGACTTCTATTCTTGTCATAATAAGAGCTTAATAAATCCTTGTTGACTGATTGAGTCAACGAATAGGAACATTTTTCTAACTTTGCATAATTGTAAATTCTGCTTCAAAATTGTCAAATTCATAGCTTCGTTAGCAGGGAGTTAATGTACTTCTGTCCCAAAAATATAACTAGAATTAAATTTTTTAAACATCTTTTCAAAGTTTTTGGATAATTCTTCAATTTTTCTGATTATCAGAAATTTTAAATCTTTTAAAT
>CM053585.1:427683335-427711828 GCA_028646515.1 Pseudochirops corinnae
CCACAGGCTCCACGTGACCACATTCAGCCTATTAGGGAACACAGTATACTTTCAAATATCCAAGGGTCCTCAAAGTCACGTAGCCACTTCAGCAAAGGGCCTAGGGGCAGGGAAGATCTTTAGATTCCCATAACAGCTGTTCTTCTCAATTCTGTCCTGACTCTCTTGGAAAAAAACATGGAGTCACACTTGAAAAGGGCCTCACCTCAGCTCTTCATTTGAGGGCAGTACTGCCCTTGCAATGATGTCTTCTCCATCAGTCCCCCAAAATGAAACTCTCCCATTAAACTTGTAAAGGGATCAGCCATGGTGGGATACATTGAAACTTGACTCTAGCATTTTGGTCCTCTTCAAGAATGAAGGGCAGCAACCAACCAACCAAAAGGATTTATATGCACACATGTATATATACATACATGAGTATGTATACATACATATATGACCACACATACATTTGTATGCACATATACATGCATGTATATATACCCATACATGTATACGCACACACACACACAAAACTGGTTGAGAAGACAGTGCTTCCTCAGCCCCTATCCACTGTTCCTTCCTCTCTCAGACTCAGGCACTCCTGCTAACTCTTTCTTTAAATTGTACTTTTACTTTCAGTCAATGATACTCTGAGCTCTGGTGAGGCCCTACCTAGGTTCTTGTCTGACCCAGTTAGCTTATCTGCTTCAGTCAGTGCCAGTTCATTCTCTCCCCTATTTCCATCCCCAGCTCCATTCACCAATGGTTTTCATTAAAAAAAAATCATACTGTGAATTTCCACTTTCCATCACTTTTTATTTGAAGATGCATCCATTTGGTGGCTCTAGGGAATTCATTAGAAACATTCAGTTTGCCCTAGAACTCGACACACTTGGTTACTTGGGGGAAATGCCTAAGATAAACTCCCCGTCAGAAATATTTTAAAATTATTTCATCATCATCTTCTGCTCTGGGAAGCCTGATAACAAAATGTCGAGCCAAGGCAATAAGCATTTATTAAGTGCCTACAATGTACTGGATATGGTACTAACCTCTGGGAATATGCAGAAAGATGTAGGAATATATACCAATTATTTATGTTATCTATCTATCTGATATCTATCTAGATATGTATATAGATATCTATATCTATATTTAACTCTGTATATATGTATGTATACACGTGTGTATCTATGTATATATATATATGCATGTATCTATCTATCTATCTATCCATCTATCTATCTACCTATGTGTATACACACACACACATACACACACACACACACACACACACCAGATCTGTAATTTTATGAATGTGGGGAACTTCTGGTATGAAAATTCCTTCATTGACATAGATTGAAAACTGATTTATAATCTAGATTATTAGAACATTTCCTGGGACCCTGAGAACTTAAATGATACACAGATAATGTGTGTCAGAGGTGGGACGTAAACCCAGGTCTTTCTGACTCCCAAACCAACTTTATTATACCTATCATGCTTTGTTGCCTCTTGCTACATTTATGAGGAGTCATTTTCTTGCTCCCCAGAGTCATATTGTCCCCATTTATACTTCCTTTTTCTTACCCTAATTCAGAGATTTTTTATGCAGGTTGGGCTTCAAATTTCTTATCTAGAAAATGATGAGGTTTGTCTAGGTCTATTATTTTTAAGATAATGATGATGATAATTAATAATAATACTAACTAGCATTTATGCAGCACTTTAAGTTTTGCAAAGCACTTTATAAATATCTCATTTTATCCTCACCTTAACCCTGGGAGGTAGAAGCTACTATTGCCCTCATTTTAGAGATAAGGAAACTGAAACAGATGGAAGTTAAGTAACTTTTCCAGGGTTATTTAGCTGGAGGCCACATTTGAACCTGGGTCTTCCTAATCCCAGGTCCAGTTCTCTATCCACTGTGCCACCTTTCTGTGTCAAAGGTCCCTTCCAACTCTAAAATCCATGATCTCATAATGATTCATGGGCAAGTAAATCTAATCTCATGCAATTCTTCCATCAAACATTTGAAGATCCTGCGTTTTGACAGCTATATTTTAGAACATCAGTGACAAAACTACTTTTCTGTGGATGTGTGTCCATGCCAGCTTAATAATTTAGAAAATTATTCTTCTAAATGACACCTCATAGGATATAGGACAAAGTGATTCCCTACTCCACCTAATTTCCATCATACCCACTATGAGATGACATGAAATTTCACATAGTTCAACCAAATCTTCAGGTTAAGAACACAGGGGTCCCATTCCAAAGATGAGGATATGCTATCAAATGGACAGCCCCTATTGATATTCCACCAAATGGTTTTGTCCGTCAGTTGCTATGCTCCATTCAAAGCACGTACTTCAATCTTTCCGAGGAGGAAGATTGCGCAATATTCTATTCATTCCTTATTACCCAAGCTTTTGATGACGAAGGGTCTATCAGGTCTTGTTTAGCATGGACAACTAGAACTCTCTCCCACCTCATAAAATGCTGAGGACCTCAGTATATCACACACTTTAGGATCTTAGAGGAGTCCCACTTATTCTAAGGGGACCCTTTTCCTTGTCTCCAGTGGATTTGGTATATCTTCTAGATTTTGAATGCAAAAAAATATCTACTTCAAAAGCTAGTTCTGCTATTGCATTGATAAGCCTGAAAAGAGAGATGGGAAACACACACACACACACACACACACATACACACACACACACACACACACACACACACACGGAAATGAGTCCTTATAAATAACAAGGCTAAGGTAGTCTCAATTTGGCATGCAGACCTTAAATAGATCTGACAGCTTGATTTTCTAATATGATATGCAGGGAATGTGAAATTAACCCCCAAATTATGCCAATACGGTGATTCTGCTGGTGATTGGTTTCATGTCTGGCAATACAGAGCAGCCAGTTCCAGAAGCTTTGCACTTCAAAAATCAAACCTCTGGCCAGAGAAAATCAAAGGCTCATACCAAATAAAGGGATGGGGGTGCCTGAGACTGTTACATTTAGATCTAGTCCCATGACATAATCCTCTCACTTTAAATCAATTAATAAGCATTTCTTAAGAACCTACTAGGTACCAGACAGTGTGACAGGTGCTGGGAACCCAAACTTGCCTTTCACAGTCACTATTCCCAGGCATCAAATTGTGATTGTCAAATCATTGAGTAGCTTAGGTGCTTTACATATATTATCTTATTTCATCCTCACAATAACCTTGTGAAGCTGGTGCTCTCAAGAACCCCACTTTGCAGAGGATGAAACTGAGACTTACAGAATTTGAGTGATCTCCCCAGAATCACGTAGCTAGTAAGTGTCTGTGGCATGATTCAAACTCTGAGAACAGGTACTGTCTTTTACCTTTGTTCATCACAGTGCCTGGGACATAGCAGGGACTTAACACAGTTATCCCTTCCACATCATGGGGTTTAGAGGCATGGCACTCCACAAGCTGGAAAATCCACATGAAATGTTTTGGTCCTCCCTTTGTACCAGAGAAGAAGTCTGAATTTCTTCTTTTTCCTTTCATGGGGTGCTTACAGTACTTACTGTAAAATTTGGGTTAAGTATTTGGTCATAGGCTCTGTGGTGTCTGCTGGTCTTTGTGTGCTGTCTGTGGCTTCCGCAAAAATAATTTTAAAATTCCCATTTAATTTCTTACACCAACCAGCAATATATTGGAACCCAGATGGAGAAAGTAGGATGTGGAAGGGATAACTGTAAATGCTCACTGACTGCCTGGTCTCCCAATTCAAAGTCCAGCACTCTGTTCACTATGCCACCTAGCTGCCAGTTTAATTATTACTGTCATTTATTCTTACAGTACTTAGGGCAGGGGTTTTGGGTCCTGGACCTCTTTGGCAGTCTGGTAAAACCCAAGGACTCCTTAGAATAATTTTAACGTATAGAATTTTAAAAGAAAGCAATGATATGGGAACAGTCTGTATACCAGAAGGCTAAGACAACAAGCACTTCTGGTAGTGGGTCTGATGTGTACAGTGATTCCAAAGCAGTAAAAAGCAAAATAATATTTGAAGATCTCTGCAACAACTCTATGGTAATACAACAATGTCTGCTTTTTGTTAGTAAAGTTACAGGTACTGCTAATACTACTGTGCTTTTTTGCCTACATTTATAACTTAAGGAAATGCTAAATTTCAGTGACAGGTTAGTGAAAATATAGATTTTCCTCCCTATCAGACCTGCCAGGTTAAGAACACTTAGGACAATGCAAACAAAACAGGGTAGTTTTAAAAATAGCAGAAAATGTGGGGCAGAATATGTTATTATTCCCAGGCCAAGTTTCCCAAAAGATCAGTTTCAAGGCAACACATATTTATTGAAGAATTGGTGAATTATATTCAACAAAAACTGAGAGTACCTACTATGCATAGGGTACTGCTGTGCTGATTCTGACTCAGTTATTAACAGACTGTATTTATTGAAGAGAGTCAAGGTTAACATCTTTGATTGGAATTATGATATGTTTGGTAGAGATATCCCTGACTCCCATAGTTTGTCATATTTAACACACTCGCTGATGTCTTCATTCATTCATTCAACAAGTATTTTCTGCATTTTTACTATGTGTGTAGCACTATGTGAGGATATAAATGAGATGAAAATAAGTATAAGACATAGTCCCTGCCATCCAATGAACTTGCAATTTTGTTTGGCATATTTAATATAGAGAGAATTAGATATGGAAGGTTTGGGTTCAAATCCAAACTCCTGGGTTCAAATCCTATCTACTAGATGTGCAACCTTGGACTTTACTTCTTTGGAGTTCACTTCCTCATTTGCAAAATGACAGGATAGAGGATAGATGGGGTATCTTTCACTTTAAAAATCTATGATCCTACAGTTCTGCGTGAAACAGGGAAGGAAAACAGTTTATCTGACTGAGTACCAAAATGAGGGACACATACAGTAAGCATTATAGGAATTCAGAAGAGGAAGAGATTAGCAGAACCTGGAGCAAATAGAGAAGGTCAATCTTACACAGCTTAGGAGAATAGTTTGACAGTCACAAGATAGAATGCACTCTGTACTGGGCCCTAGAGGTTGACGAAAGACTAGCAGAAGGGTCATCACTTATTTATTGCTGGAGGTCATGCCTCTTATAATGTGGTCCAAGATCCCCATTAGCTTTTTTGACTTCTCACTTATCTTGAGCTAGCCGTCCACCAATGCATTCAGGTCTTTGTTAGACCAGCTGTTGTCTACCTGTGCCTCCCCAAACTTGTATCTAATAAGCCATTTTTAATAATATTTTATCTTTCCCAATTATATGTAAAGATAATTTTTAGCATTTATTTTTATAAGATTTTGAGTTCTAAATTTTGCTCCCTCCATCCTTCTCTCCTCTTCCTAAAGTGGTAGGCAATTTGAAACAAATTATACATGTGCTATCATGTAAAACATGCTCCCATATTAGTTATAGTTGTGAAAGAAGCAGACTAAAAGGAAAAAAATGAAAAAGAATAAAGTGAAAAAAGAACGCTTTAATCAGCGTTCAGAGTTCATCAGTTCTTTATCTGGATGTGGATAGCATTTTCCATTACAAGTTTTTTGTAATTGTCTTAGATCATTGTGTTGCTGACAAGAGACAAGTCACTCATAGCTGATCACCACATTATGTTGCTGTTACTGTGTACAATGTTTTCCTGGTTCTGCTCATTTCATTTTGCATCAGTTTGTACAAGTCTTTCCAGGTATTTCAGAAATCTGCCTCCTCTTCAGTTCTTATTGCACAATGGTTTTCCACTACATTCATATATCACAACTTATTCAGCCATTCCCCAATTGATGGGCATCTCCTCAATTTCCAATATTTTGCTACCACAAAAAGAGCTGCTTTAACTCTAATAACTCACTTTTGAAACTTTTTCATTATCTTACATTCTTCCTGCTTTTGCTTTTGATAGCCATCTAACACAAAGTTCTGTTGGGTCCACTTCTGTAATATGTCTCAACTCCTTCCTCTCCTCTCTAATCCTATGGCCACCTTGCTTACAGGTCTTCATCTGTTACCCATCTGGATTATTGCAATAACCTCTGACCAGGTTTTTCCTCCTTCATTCTCTCTCTGCTACCTCCAGTTCATCCTTACCACTATGGTCAGATTAATCTTCCTTCTGCATAGATTTGATTACATCACTACTTTTCCAAAAATTTGTCACTAACACCCTATTGCTTACTACATGAAATATAAACTCTGATTTTTGGTGTTCAAGGTTTACCACAATCCAGTCCCATCCCATCTGTCCAGTCTTTGCTCAAATGACTCAAGTCCTTGTAATCTAGGTTTTAGTTCTTGTAGGTGTGCCCTGTATTTTCCTGTATTAGTGCCCCTCATATGTGCCCTGTATTTTCCTGACTCATGTTTTCACCTTTACCTAGAACACTCTTCCCTCATCTATTTTCTTCTTGAAATTCTATCCATCTTTCAAGACCCATCTCCAATGCCACCTCTTGTGTGAAGCTTCCCCTCATCTTCTCCAGTAGGGAATGATGTTTCCCCTGTGACAAATCCTATAGCATTTCCCCCCGCCCTGTACTTCTGGTATGCATTTATCATGATCTGCTTTGTATTATATTTGCTTGTATATGTTCTATATCTTCATTCAGATGGAAAACTTCATAAGATAAGGAATTGTTTCTTATGTATCTTTTTTATCTTCCCAATGTGTTCTGCATATTATAATTGCTTGATAAATGTTCACTGAATTAACTCAGAGTTAAAATTCATTGTAAATCCTACAGTATTGCTTTCGATGTTTTAGTCTGACTTGCATGCTTATTTCCAATGGTTTTCTCTGGCTAAGGTTTAAATTTGTTATTGTTTTGTTGTTTTAGTCATGTCTGAATCTTTGAGATTTCATTTAGGGTTTTCTTGCCAAAGATACTGGAGTGGTTCACCATTTTCTTCTCCAGCTTGTTTTACAGATGAAGAAACTGAGGAAAACAGAGTTAAGCGACTTGCCTAGACTCACACAGCTAGTAAGTGTCTGAGGTCACATTAGAACTCAGGAAGGTGAGTTTTCCTGACTCCACACCAGGCAATCTATCTGCTGAGCCACCTTGCTGCCCCAGGGTCTGAATAATGATATGCTAATTTAGGACAGTATTTACCCCAGAAACCAGAACTGCCCATTGCAACCATTACTTCTATTCAAAAGACAGGAAGATTTGCTGCTTTATTTGGTTATAGACACGGGATCAAAAGTTACGAGATGGCTCCCAAGACGCATGAGAAAGGAAGGATGTGTGGTCTAAGGGTTCTAAAAATCATTGAAAGCATGGTATAAAATGCATTTGTATTCTTTTTCATGATTCCCATTTATACACTTGAAAGAGTATCACCCGTTCATAAAATTAGAGAAGCAGACTGTTAAACAATAATAGAAAAAGGTTTTTAGCTTTAAGTCTATGATGAATTTTTAAAAGACAACTATAATGTATTTCTCTTTAGCCTTAATTTAGAATTTGAGCCAAGTTCTTGAACCTGTTGGTTTAGAAGTTGAATCACAAGATGATTGTTTGGCCAGAGCCTATAGCACTGAATGCAATGCTATCAGGAGCAACGTCCATTCTCTTTAACACACCTGTGTTAGATGTTTGTAAATGGGCTCATTTTAATTCGTCCTTAATGAACACTCACCTACACAGAGCTTCATTTTTCATCCTAATGTGTTTGGAACTTGCAGTCCAATAGCAACTTCATCTTTCTTCATCAAGAAGTTAATGAAATTACCAGGTGTAACCAGTAAAGAGCTGAGGTGATGGTTTCTTTAAAAGAAGACCTGGAAGCAATATCAACTCAGCCCAAATCTACACAAGGAAATTGCAGTGGATGAGAGAAGAATGAAATATATCCTCATTTGAATTTGCTGATGGCATTCAATTCAGCACATTTCTGAAAGGGAAGAATAATATTAAAAATGATGCTGAACAGGGTAAGTGGATGGTGGTATAATAAAGGAGAAAAAGAATTTACATATCCTAAAGTATTTAATCTGAAGTCTCATCTCCTCCATGAAGCTTCAACTTTTGACACATCAACTGTGAGTAATGTATTACACTTAGTACAGAATTTTACAGTTTACACAGTGGTTTTTTTTTTATAACCACCCTGTGAAGTAAGTACTGCAAATATCATTGCTCCCATTTTAAAGCTGAGGAAACTGAGGTTCAAAGGTGTTAAGTGATTAATCCTAGCTCACAAGAACAGGTTTTTTTTTTTTTGTGGATTTCAAGTTTATTACACTTCTTCTGACCTCTGCCTCTGACAATATCAGTATGGTTCAGTTAGTACTTTGTCCTCTATTTTCTTGTCTTTCTTCTGTTTCATGTCTTTGTTTCCCTAAAAAGATTATAATCTCCTTGGAAGTGTGGATTTTGTCAGATAATAGTTTTGGGACCCTTCTAGCAACTAGCATTGTGTTGAATATATCATGACTGTTCAAATACTTATAAAATTGAATTGACCATATATCCATAGGAGAGAGAAAGATGATTAAACATAAGCACAGTAGAACAGATTTATAAGTCTAGAGAGAGCCACACATTTGAAATATAAAGCAGAAATGCCATGCCATGTGAAAAAAGGACATGAACTTGGCAAGCTTTAAAAGGAATAATGCACATATAAGCTAGGAAATAATTATCATTCATCTGGACTCTTTACTAGGCAGAACCCTATTGGAGCCTAGACCCTAGTTTGACTCATTCCATTATAGAGAGGGTTAAGACACCAGAGTGCAAAGAACAGACAGCAAATGAAAGGATGGAAAATCTATCTTCTGAGAAAAGGGTAAAAGAACTGCTTGTTTGTGAGGAGTGACCTAATTACTGCTTTCATAGAAGATGGATTTGTAAGTTTTCTACTGGCAGGGAGCAAAAGCTATGTTACCCATGTTTTCCTTCTAACCTTGGCTGTCAGTCAATTCAAACCCAAGTATTGAAGTCTGCTCAAATCAGATCCCTGAAGATATTTATTCCCTCTACTTACTTCAAATGATCCCTGTTCAGTTTTATCCTTGAATGTCTTTTCTAATGTATTGCAATCACCTCATCAGACTCCCTGCCTTTAACGTTTTACTTCTCCAATTCATTTTGCATAAACTGAAAAAAATATGCTTTCTAAAACACAGGCCTAACTCTTTCATTCCCTTGCTTAAAAATCAGATAATAGGATCATAGGTCTAGAGCTAGAAAGGATCTCAGAAGCCGTTTAATCTAATACTCACCTGTATTTTACAAATGAGGAAGTTGAGACCTGGACAGATTAGATGACCAAGTGTGAGAGATGGGATTTGAACCCAGAGCCTCTGATTCCAAAAACATTCCACCAAAACCAGGCATGATGTGGTCTGTCTGTGATCCTAGCTTCCTGGGAAGCTAAAGCTAGTGGATTTCTAGCACTCAAGAGGTCTGAGCTGCAGTGAGTTAAGCCCAGGGGGTATCTTCACTAAATTTACTATCAGAGAGCTCCCAGGTAGGGGGCTACCAGGTTGCCTAAGGAGAAGCAAATTGGCCTAGGTTGGAAGTAGAGCACGTCAAAGTTTTGAGTCCATCAGTAGCGGTTTCAGGCTCATGAGTGAGTCACTTATCTTTAACCTGAGACCTGGGGAACTCCACAGGAGCGACCTACTAAGTTATAGACAAGTCATAGAAGTATGTAGGGTGCAGCTAGATGGTGCAGAGGATTGAGTGCCAGGCCTACAGTCAGGAAGACTCATCTCCCTAAGTTCAAATATGACCTCAGACACTTACTAGCTGTATGACTCTGGGCAACTCACTTAATCCTATTTGCCTCAGTGGTCCTCATCTGTAAAATGAGCTGAAGAAGGAAATGGCAAACCATTCCAGAATCTTTGTCAAGAAAACTCTAATGGAGTGACAAACAGTCAGAGAAAACTGAAAAGACTTGAGAACAACACTAGGGTATGTAGAAAAGAGATGGGGGAAGCAGCTGGATTTGGGATGACCAGTGAGGAGACTATCACCATAGCCCCACTGTGCTCATGCCAAATATTGAGTTCAGTATATTTCTAAAGACTCATCATAGATTCATCAGAGTTTCACCTGTCCATTTTTGTCACTTCCCATCAATTCAGGCTCAGCTTACTGTAAGAAATGATTAAACTCCATTCATTTCCCAAATCACAAAGACATCCTGTTATTCACTTCCCTCTCTGCATTCATTCAATGTTTGTAATTATTCTAATTATGTACAACACACAGAGGGGTTACTAAATAGTGATTTCGTTTAAGTGTGTGCTAATTACACAATGCAGACTACAAGGTCAGTTTGAGATGAGTCTTTGTACAAAATAATCTGGATATTAAATACATATTCAAATAACAAACCCTCTTTTAATGATACTCAGGCACTTTTATTGGAAACTCTGGGAGTGAATCTCAACAACCAATGAAATGACCTGCGCATGCTACTGTTGTCACCACTTACACTGCATGCAAAGAATTTGGGTTTAAAAAAAAAACAACAGAAAGGTATGCATGGCGAGTTCATCACTAGTAAGCAGTAATATTGTCTGTGTTGTCATGTGATACAAGTTTCAGAATGAATTTTTAAAATACACTTGAAATGTTTATAGTAACATAAACCTCATCTGTTTTAAGTTCTCTTTCTTGACAATAATGGAAAGGAACAGTGATTTCATCGGAATGTGGAACTCTCAATGAGGGAATCTCCTTCCACCAAAATAGCTCACAACCTACTACAATTTAGGAAATAAGTGTTAGAGTTGCTTGAATCAGTAAAAGGGCAGACGTGGGATTTGAATTCAGAGATTCCTGAATTTAAGCTCAGCACTCTATCATTCCACATTAACTCCAATTATCTAGTGTTACTCAACATGGTCAATTTCCAAAGTATTCCTCATGTCTATTAATGCTTTGAAAATTCATCATTTAGGTAACTCAGACATGTAAAATGTTTATAGATGAAAAGTGGTGGATAGCATCCTGGGGTTTCTAAGTCCTCAAATCCATGCTAAGTGCTTATGAAGATCTCAACCACAATCTAATAATGGATATCACCAATTAATTCATGGGGAAGCAGAGATGGGGGAAATTGAGCATATCTTATACTTGATATCTAAAAAGGACTTATGTGTTAGGGGGCAAGCTTGTAGCATGCTGTGACATTACTGCCTCAGTTTACTTTCACAAACACTACTCAGCATAAATACTCCAATATCTCTGCTTCCTTACTATTTTTTTTAAAGCAGAAGAAAGTAGAAGATCGAGCTTCAAGAGCTTTCCCCCAGATAACTGAGTTCTGTGTTACCTTCATTTAGCCCAATCATAAAACATACTACTTGAACTGTATTTGTCCACAAAATAGTTTAGTCTCTAAATGACTCCAGTTCTATCAAGTGCACTACGACTTCGCAGTGATTTAGGCTCAAAACATTGGCACCATCCTTGACTCCTTTCTCTCCTTTACTCCACATCTAGTCAGTCACCACCAAATCCTACTGCTTCCTTTGCAATGTCATTTACATTCATTTTATGAGTCCTTTCTTTCCCTCTCATTCTATTTCCTCATCTCTAATATGAGGATAATAATACATACTGATCAAGTCCATCAATCTCCCTAAACTTGCATTTTTCTCATCTGTAAAGTAGAAATGATGGCCCACATACTAAAAACCTCAAAGGATAATTGTGAGTACAATGCTTTATAAACCTTAAAGTACTATAGAAATGTGAACTATGAATATTATTGTCTTCTTGTTCAGAGTCTAATCATCTCTTACCTGGATAATCAAAAATCCACCTTACTGGAAAAGTTCTCTTTAGTTCAATTCATTCAATACACTGCTTTCAAATTTCTCTTTCTAAAATACTGTTATTTCCTTATTATAACTCCTTTCCCTCAAAAATTCTACCTCCCTCACCTGAAAGGTGCTTTCCTCTTTCTTTCCATTTACTTAACTCCCATTTCTTTCATGAAGACTCTCCTGCTTACGTCAGCCTACAGTGATCTCTCCTTTCACTTAACTCTTATTGGATTTATTGTTTATTTACGTAGCCCTCTTGAAGAACATAGCATGGGGTTATCTTATATTGTTATTCACTTTGCCATGAAAATCTGAACTTGTTACAGCTAAGCACTCAAATTTATCTGAAATAGCATCACTGTAGAAATATTTCTCCTGGTACCACTTCATATCTATCAGATTGGTTAATATAACAGAAAAAGAAATTGACAAATGTTGGAGGGGATGTGGAAAATTAGGACACTAATGCCCTTTTGGTGGAGTTGTGAACCGATCTAACCATTTTGGCAAGTAATTTGGAGCTATGCCCAAAGGTTTATACAACTATGTCTACCCTCTGACCTAGAAATTTAGACCCTTAATATCTGGTCACTGGATCCAGATGGCCCTAGAAGAGAAAGGGAGACTGGTGACTTTGCACAGCCCTCCCTTACTCAAATCAAAGTCAACTGCAAGTCATGGCATCATTTCCCTGATGCCATTGTCTTCTTTGAAAATGAAGGATGCCAACAACAGCCAGTACTGTATCCTAAAGAGATCAAAGAAAAAGGAAAATGATGTGTCTCTACAAAAGTATTTATAGCAGCTCTTTTTTTGTGGTAACAAAGAATTGGAAATTGGGGGATGCTCATCAGTTGGGGAATGGCTAATCAAGTTGTAGTATGTGATTGCGATAGAATATTATTTTGCTATGAGAAATAACAAGCAAGACTGTTTCAGAAAAACCTGGGAAGACTTAGATGAACTGAAGCAAAATGAAGTGAGTGGAACGAAAAGAATATTGTTCATAATAACAACAATATTGTTTGATGATCAGCCGTAACTTACCTATTCTGTGCAATGCAATGATCCAAGACAATCCCAAAGTGCTTATGATGAAAAATAGTCTCCACTTCCAAAAAAAGAACTGATTGAGTCCGAGTGCAGATTGAAGCATAAGTTCTTTCCCTTTATTTTTCTTGCTTTTTTGTAGTATGGCTAATATAGAAATATGTTTTGGATGATTTCACTTGTATAATTAATATCACATTTCTTGCCTTTTCAGTTGGTGGGGGAGGGGTGGGAAGGAAGAAGAGAATTCAGAACTCAAAGGTTTAAAAAAGAATGTTAAAAATAAATAATAAAGAAAAAAGGGGGGGGGGAAGTACTTTCCAATAATAGTGATTACAATTCATCCATACCTGCCTATCTTTTCCTTTTCTAGTGTACATAGTCTCAGAAGATCAAGATATCTCTTTGGGGGAGGGAATGGTCACCATCCAACGTGTGAAAGGCTTTCCTTGCTTTCTCTTGACATCGAGAGTGCACAAGGAACATTCTGGCTGTCTATTTGTCATTCTTCACCCTTGTCAAGTGAACAGCTTATCTTCTCTTCCTACCTATACATTTCTTTGATGACATCTTTGATTCTGGTTCCTCAAAGTTTTCCATTGGTTATATTTTAAAGATTGCTCCCACCATTACAATTTCGATGTAGAGAGGAACCATCTCCTATATACCTCTTTGTATCCCTAACCCTTAGTTCATTATTGAGAAGACACTAAATAATTATTTGTAGATATTGATCATGTTGATGATAACAATAATAGCAATGAGGAGAAGAAGGAAGAGGAAGAGGAAGAGGAGGAAAAGGAAGAGGAGGAGGAAGAGGATAATTTTAGTCTTACTGGGACTTCTGACTTTGGCCTATTGCCTACTCAGGAAAAGAATGCAAGCTATTCCATTCTTGGACTGAAATGGTGTGGATTGTCTTCCCAAATTTCTAGAGCTCAGACAAGTAGAATGAGGCTCAAATGCCTCCTTATGGCCAACTAAAACACTCTTTGGGAAATTTAAGAGACAAAGAAAATAAGAGTGAGAAATTTGAGTATCTTGCAATAAGCCCCTTTTGAAAAAAAGTCTGAATCCTTCAGATCCACTTTTAAGTATCTCAGCCTCCAGGAACGTTCATTTAAGCCAAAGAGATTAGCACATTCTGATATGATCTCATGCTTTGGCCCAGTGAGTGCCCTCAGCATGTGTGAGTAGCCTGGTCATTCTGCTCACTGAACACTAGAATAAGCTATAGCCAGGACCTGCCCATTGGACATTTTTATTTGTTCTAATGTTAAATGCATTACTTAAAAAAAAAAAGAATGGCAAGGTGAGTAGGAAGACATACAGTAGGAATGATATTACTAAAGTGTGGGATCTCAAGCATTCAAATGACGATTAGTGGGATCTGCCTGGTTGTTCTTTGACTATTAGCAATACTAAAGTATCATATCATATGAAAGGGAGTTTAAGCTAAAATAATTTGAAGAAGCCCTGATCTTTAACTCTTGATCAAACGAAAAGTAATCTGTAATAGTGATATTAGTGATAAACAAAACCTCCCTTTCCTAGATACTGGGTTTATAAACCAGTGCTTCCCAAAGATTAAAATACCATTTGTGCAATTGTTTTCTGTTTTTCTTTTCTTTCCTCCCAAAAATCAATATAAGAATTCTTTTTCAGTCTTTATATTCACCATCCTCTTCCTTTACATCAGTCCTTTCCTCTAGCAGTATGAAATTATACAATGGTATACTAAAGAGGTACATAGTAGGCTCTTAAGAAATATATCCAATGAGCAAAGGGCAACAAAGGTTTTACATGATTTTTGACAAAGCTGTTCCAGAAAAAAAAAAAAAACAAACACTAAGCAGTTTCTATGGGAATAAGAAAAATGTGAAGGTCAGAAGAATTCATGTATTTAGATTATTATAACTAATAAGTTTGGAGAGTTTCTAGAGGCAGGGATAATTTAAGTGACTTGCCCATGGTCACATAGCTTACTGGTTTCATATTTGAACCCAAATCTTCCTGATTCCCAGCTGAATATTCTCTATCACGCTCACTAGATGCTTTTCAGCATTAGGTAAACCTGAGATTATTCCTATGTATGATAAAGGAAGAAAAAGAGTGGAAGGAAAAAAGGAAGAAGCAAGGAAGGAAGGAAGGAAGAAAGGAAGGAAAGGAGACAGGGTGGGAAGAAGGAAGGAAGATGGGGAGGGAGGGAGGAAGAAAGGAAGACAAAAAGGGGGGAAGGAAGATAGGAAGAAAGGAAGGAAGGAAGGAAAGAAACAGTAGCAATAAACATTGCAAATATAGAGAATAAATCAAAAGGAAGATCAGAAGGTGAAACGGATGATAAGAGCAACTAAAATACTATCCTGTTAAATTTAATATACACTTAAAAACTCAGTTATAGAATTTCACTGTTTTGTACATAATCCCTTTCACTATTTACTAAAATGTTTGATGATTCATAATAAGAAAGAAAAAATTAAATTTCTTCTCCAGATAAGAACCTTCTTCAAAGTCCTCTGAGAGGAGAGGGCATGAAATCTGTGGGGCTTGATCAGAGCCTGGGAAGTATCTTCAAAGAATGTTTAGTACACAGCAACTTCAGGCATCAAGAGTGAAAGAATGAAGAAGAGGGAATAAGTAGCCCTGGAGCTGCTGAAGACCTGTACAAACGTTTCCCCTTCCTAACATTTTTATCTTCAAATAAAGGCTGGATTGGCAACAGTGATGGCTTCAATGATGTATTGTTAGCACTTTAGAATGAGGCTGGGGGGAGGTGGTAGTAGAGAGATTACCCCATTGCACAGCATCCAATCCACTTGTCTCTCTTCACATTAAAACTTCCACTGATTAATGAAGCCCAACCCCTGATAAATAGGAGGAGATGACAAGGTGGGCACTGATATCTATTCTGATTAAATAATTAATCACTCTATATGAAGGACAGACCACTGCCTCCTGTCGTCACACATACTTTCAAAGGAATGAAGCCATTGTTAACAGTGGGCTGTGATTTGGGTTTTATTAAGAATAACTCTCTTTCTTAGGCTGTGGCTATGAGCAAAATCTGCATATGCCCCTCATAAGTAATGAGATCCCCAGGGCAAAGCAGGTGACATCTGTTCTGTGACTATAAAATATGGGTTAATTTAAAAGAGCCCCCACCTCCATTTTTACAGGCAGGCAAAAGGCTTCTCAGTTGGGAAGCTCAGTGCAGTTTTCCACCAGTAACTGCAGGAGGTAAGAGTGATATACATACACATACTCTCCGGCACAACCATTTGTGTCTTTTATTTTTTCATGTTGGCCAAGAGATCTCAGGAACAACTTTTTCTACATTTCAAGAAAAAGAAAAATCAGACAGCCATTTTGCATTTTTTTTTTCGGGGAGAAAGAGAAAAAGGAGGCTGCTGAGGTAATACACTTTGTTCCTCTGAGAAGAGAGAAGGTGGGCTGTGGACATGGAAGGAAGCAGGTACTATCAGGCATGGTCAATATATCAGTTTGGTTTTTGTTTAACTATACTTTTTGTTACAAGGGAAGGTTCTATGGGGGTAAAGTTACAGTGACAATAATGTTTTAAAAAGCAGCAATGAAACAGAAAGGAAAACAAAACAAGGGAAAGGATAGACATGGAATAAAGGCCAAGTATGACATAATCAAAAAACCTCCACTTCTATTTTAACTGGTCCACTGACTGAACGTACAATTAACTCCTCCTTTTAGAGTTTAGTGGGAGCCAAGGACAACTGTGACTAGTATTAACACCAGCCACAATCACTTGACAACCAGACACAACACCATATGTTTTGGGTTTTTTTTCAGGGTGGAATAGAAGGGGATTGCTTAAACCTCACATCTTATTTAAATTCTTCAAGCAGTACTACTTTCATCCATGTGGTTACCCTGTCCACTGCAGATATTGTAATCCCTTTATACCTTAATAGGTGGTATTTATGAGGTGCTGTGTCCAGAAAAAAAATAACTTAGAGGCCGTTTTTGTGGTGATGAATGATGAAAGATGATGATGAGTCTCCCCAAAAAAAGTTCATTGCGAGGCCTTTACTCAAAGCCTTTTCAATGTGGTAAGCTGCTAAAGTTTGCATTCTAGAGGCATATCCTCTGAGAGTTCAGGGTCACTTCAACACTATCATTTCAGAATAAAAATATAGTGGAGGGAGACCTGTATGCTAACACAATCAGAAAAGCAGGGCAGTTGATCTATGAGTCAGGAAATTATCTCTCCCACCCAGAGGCTGTCTGTAAAAAATAGAAAGACAGAGAGAGAGAGAGAGAGAGAGAGAGAGAGACAGAGACAGAGAGAGACAGAAAGAGAGAGAGAGAGAGAAATAAGAGAAGAGAAGAGAAGAGAAGAGAAGAGAAGAGAAGAGAAGAGAAGAGAAGAGAAAGAAAGAAAAAAAGGCTTACAAAAGCAGGTACATTCCAGGCTTCTGATCTGGTAACTGAGTGTCAGGCGAGATCTCATTCGGCAGGGAAATGCAGCTCTCCCTATGTGTCTGTATTTGAGTCCTGTGCTGTGTCCCTGGGGAGAATCTTGCATTGTGCTCTAAGCTGTTTTATAGATTATACCTAAAGGCTGGGCAAAGAAGATGATACGTCAAAAGGTCACTGAGAACATTGTTCTTGGCAATATTTTCTGAGACCTCCACTGTTTTCTTTGGCATGCTTGTGTCAAAGGTCACAGGACCCCGATGCTTGGAAATTTAGTATATTTAGTTTACACCTTGTCCCCTTCCACTTAATCTTGGCTCTGTGGTTAGCCACTTCATGATCTCATCTATTATAGACTGTCTTATGCCCTTGACTTTCTGCTGCTCCCACACTGCTAACCCTTTACCCTGGGAAATGCTTACCATTTATTTTTTCCACTCATATTCCTAAATCACTAGAGAGATTCATGAAACCAAGCTGATTGATTAGGTCCATCCTTTCTACACTCTCCTTTGCTATGATTTCTATAAAGAATAGTTTTACTCAGACTTCTACTTCTTCAGCCCATTGCAAACTGGTTTTCATTTATACTATTCTACTGAAACAACTATCTCCAAGGTCACACTAATGATCCCCTTATCGCTAAATCCAAAAGGGTTTTGTCTTCATCTTCTAGCTTAGCACAATGCCTAACACATAGCTGGCACTTAATAAATGCTTTTTGACTTGACTAACATTTGGCATTGTAGACTATCCCTCCCTTTCTGATACCCTCTTCTACATTTGCTTCCATGATACTTAACAATAACTGTTTTCCTCCTACCTCTCTGATAATTTCTTCTCTTTCTTTTTCTGTTTCCTTATCTTTCTCAATGTTGGCAGCTAGTGGGTGGAGTGCTTCCTGGAATCAGGAAGACTCATATTTCTGAGTTCAAATCTGGCCTCAGACACTTACTAGCTATGTGACCCTGGGCAAGTCAATTAACCCTGCTTCCCTCAGTTTCCTCATCCTCATCTGAGCTAGATAAGGAAATGGCAAACCACTCCAGTATCTTTGTCAAGAAAACCTCAAATGGAGTCACAAAGAGTCAGAAACAATTAAGCAAAAAGGCATATTTCTCAATTTTTAAAATGTAGATGTCCCCCAAAGTTCTGTCCTTGGACCTCTTCTTTCTTCTTTGCTTTAGTCATCTCACCTACTCCCATAGTTTCAATTATTGTCTCTGTTCAGATAACTTTCAAAGTTATATCTCACTTCAAAAACTCTTCAGAATTCCATTCCTCTATTTCCAACTCTTTGCCAGTTATCTCCATTTCTGTCTCCATCTCCTACTAGCATGTCAAACCCAATGGGTCCCAGACAGAACTCTGAATCTTATTCCCCAAACATACCTCTTCCCTAACTTTTTTTCTGTTCTGTTGATATCCCCTCCATCTTCCCAGTCACTCAGGTTCATAACCTTGGAGTCATATTTGACTTTCCCTTCTCCTTAAAGACAAAATTTAGTCAACTGCCAAATCCTATCAAATCCAGCTCTGCCATATCTTTCACATCTGTCTCTTCATCTTAGCCCCTACTGTAATCACCTTTCTATAACACACCCTTCCATCTCTCCTCGCATGGATTATCATAAGAGTCTTTTAATTAGTTTTCTCGAATCCAGACTATCATCCCTCCTCTCTTTGCTTCAAACTGTTGTCCAAGTTATCAATCAATCAATCAATAAGAATGTATCAGGTGCCTACTGTTGTATATGACAGGAACTGTGTTGGATGCTGGGCACACAAAGACAAAAAAATGAAGCAACTTCTGCTTTCAGGGAATTTACAAGGAAGGAGGAGAAGACAAGACAAAATTAAAATAAATTTCCGTAATGCGTTACTCTTACATTATTCTTCTACTCCAAAATTGAAGAAAGTAAATGCCTGAGTAGGTGGGAGTTATCAAGGAGGAGGTCTTCCTAATACTAGTGCTGAAGTTTATATCATACCTTTGTTACCTTATCTCAGAGTGGTGACTCAAGCCAAACTGCAATACATGTATCCTCCTCCCATTTTGCTCACAATGTCTTCAACGTCTAAACTCAACTTTTCCCTATGCCCACCTCCATCTCCTTCTGGGGTCCTTTCCTTCCTTCAAAACCAAATCCAGGTGACACCTCCTGCCTTCCCCACCTCTGCCATGAATCCCTTCTTGACCCCTGTAGTTGAAAAATGATCTCTCCCTCTTCAAACGTCTCATGGCACTTTGCCTGGAAAACTCTTAAGCACTTATCATGACAACCCAGACCATGCTTAACATCTTAGTCAGCCATCCTCCAGGAAACCAGGATGGACTTAGTATGGGAACCTTGCCATTTGGACAGAAGCCCTTCTCTCCTTCCTCTGCTCTTTCCACCTTTTGCTTTTGCTCTAAAAAGAGATTAATCAAATCAATGCTAGTGTTAATAGAAAGAGCATGTGACTGTCTTATGGTTCCAATCACCATCCCATTGACTGTCCCAACCAAAGCTCCCATGCTTAGCTACCACTCCTTGACATGCTGTGGTATTCTTATTAGTATGCAAACTCCTAGAGGGCAGAGATTGTCTCCCTTTTCTATTTGTACTCCCAGTGCCTAGTGCAGTGGCTGGCAAATACACTCTCAACTAAACCATCTGGCAGACAAGATTCCATCAACAGAGATGATCTAAGGAAACTGTGTAACACAATAGGTTACAAAACTAAAAATTGTCCCAGGACTATTTCCACTTGATTCCCATAAAAAAAAATACGAGAATGAGATGAGAATAATGATACTTAATATGTCAAGAAGATGCATTTATATGGGAAATTTCCTCATCAGAAAGTTCTCCATAATAGTGAAATCACAGGTTTAGTTTTTAACCTAGCAGTAGCAGTAAGTATAGTAGTAGTAGTACAAGCAGCAGCAGCGGTAGTAATAGTATTGGTAGTAGAAGTAGTGCTACTACCAATATTGGTTGCAATGACGGCAGCAGCAACAATAGTAGTAGCAGCCATAGGAATAGTATTCATTGTAGAAGTAGTGTTGCTCTTGGTAATGGTAGTAGTAGCAGCAGCAGGAGTGATAGTAATAGTAGTGGTAGTAGAAGGAGTAGCACTATTAGCAGTAGTAATAGGAGTGGTAGCAGCAGCAGTGGTAGTAATAGTAGTGGTTGTGGTGGTGGTAGTATAAGTAGTCATCATCTGTAGCAAATGGGATGATGGTTTAAAAAACAGTGGTACAGTGGTAGGCAAATAGATGGAACTCTTAACTTGATGCATTCCTCATCATTGACTACAAGTATAATGCCTAACTCAAACCTAGTTCAGTCTGGACCCTCTTGCCACTGTAGTGATGGAGTAAGTCACCCTCAGTTTTCTCATTCTTCAAGCAAAAGTTTTAGACTAGATGACTTCTAAGGTCCCTTCCAGCTCTAAATCTACTATCCTTCTGCTAGAGAAAGCATTAATATATATTCTGCTGTGGAAGTGTTTCCTTGTGCCAGAATCCCTTGGCTCCTGGCAGAGCCTATTTGACAGCTGTGACCAGATCCTATACTTCTACCAGCTGCTAAGGGCAACTCTGAAAATAACTCCCAGGGGTATGGAAAACTCTGCTAGTCTCTCCTGTTTTTTTCTCTAAGGATCACAACTCCTTCTGGTAGGGAACAAGTTTCTGCAGCTCCACAGCACAATTGCATTGAATTCAAACTTCTTTTTTTCTTTTTCTGGTACAGCCCACAACTGCGAAGTGGCCCAAAGCAATGTCAATTTTCACAATGAACTGCAAACTTATGCCCTGGTTTCTGTGGAAAAGCTCACAGGGAATATAAAAATCCTAGTCAGGTTTTAGAAGCTAGACAAACCTTGATGGATTCTGGCTCCTCTTTCTAGGGAGGCATACACTGAAGCACTAAGCTTTCAGATAACACTGTAGATTTTTTAAAGTGATCAACATTCATCAGGATCAGTTGCTTAAATGGTATACTTTTTATTTTGGTAAACCCTTGGAGACTTTCACAAAAGATGGTCCCCCTCCCTTTTCAACAAGACTGCCCATTTTGATCCACAAGTCCAAGTATCACTGATTTACACCTTACAACATCTAGTGGGTGTTTCGAAAGCTTGGCTTGGAGTCTATACATTATTATAAAGCACTTACCATTGCAAATACCTTATCAATATGATACCACTGCGTACTATTTTTTTAAAAACCAGTTTGTTTTTCACTTAGTAGGTGTTCTGAGCAAATAAATGAAAACATTCCTTGAGCACAACCCATAACTTCCATCCTAAGGCAATGAAGTAGAATGAAAATGAATTTATTGAATACTTAGTATGTGCCAGCTTACATAATGCTAAGCATAGGGGATTCAATTATGAGCAAATAGGATAATATTTCTTGGTCCAGGCAACATATTGTCCATATCCTCTGATATAAAGCCCAGAGTTCTATGGCAGGAGACTGAAGTGCCCCTTCTAGGTGGATGCCAGAGAAAAGGAATATGGCAGCATGGAGATGGTGGGGGAATAGGTTGGTGATTCTAGGCCCCGATACAGAGGCAAATTTGACTCCACAGGAATCACTGAGACTTTGGTGGAATGAAACTCATGACCAGAACATGGTTCTGGAAATAGACCTTACTTAAAAAAAAACAAACAAGAAACAACAACAACAACAACAAAAACTAACCACTGGGTAAGTAAAAAAATAAAAGTGAAGACAGAGATGGTTTTAAAAAAAATATTTAATCAAATGGGCAGGGAAATATTTATAAAACAGAAGAACCCAGAGATTCCTTGACCCTAGCTTAGGTCTCTGGTTCTCCTTAGGTGGAGTGAAAAAAACCTATTAAGTACTAAGAAATGGATTCAGAAGAGATTAGAGTTAGGAGAAATGAGTCTTAATCCTGGCTTTGCCACCACCTAGCTATGTGTCCTAGAGCAAGCTAGAGAGGCCCTCTGTGGCCTCTACTTCCTCTTCCAACAGAATTATAGGATTGAGGTGAGTGTTCTTTTAGGTCCCATCTGGAGCTGACAGTTTATGATTCTCTGACTAGGAACCACCTTGGAAGCCAATGGGAGACTATATGAGCTCTGAGAATCCAGACCACGCTGGCAGGAGGAAGGAGGGTATAAGAGGCCAGTTTTCTTGAGCAGCATCAGTTTTCAGGACAGGAAAATAGGAAGCTTGACATGATACTGCTCTCCTAGACCTCTCTGCTACAAATGAGAGCTGAAGAAAGTGAAGTTAATGGAGCAGCTCAGACCCATCAGGAATGTGGCATGAAGTCATCAAACCCCAAACAGCACGACTTGAGGGACTGTTGCCATGACATTCCAAAGCACTGACTCTGATCACTGACTAGGAATATTCTGTCAACTGATTGATCGTCTGCTGCTTTTCTTTCCTTGTAAGCAAATGTGATAACAATATTAAGCAATTACAAGTAATGTCACCCAGCTGCTTCTCCCCTGCCTTTGAGATATTATTTCTAAACCACCAAAATAATTACAAAGTTATTAAAATGCAGTACGTGTATATGTGTATGTGGCCTATACCCCAGTGCCATGTCTTTGAACCAGCAACAACAGAGTTCTGCTTTATACCATTTCCCCAGAGATGGATGATTAAATCACATTTACCTTTGCTCCTATAAAGGGCAGGACAATCTACTGCATCCACTTTGATGTAGAGCCCTGGGCTGCCTAGCCCAGAGCTTTCTTCTCTAACATCACTTCCTACTCCCTCATACGTAACCATGTCATGCTCATCTCTCCAGCGCCTCTGTCCCACTCTTCCCTAACCTCCCACTGCATTCTCTGCAACCCCCGTCCTATTGTAATCAAGCTGCCTTTCATATTAGACCTATATCTTCCACCCAGAAATTACCTTGCACATAACTGTATTTGTGTGTGTGTGTATATATATATATATATATATATGTATATATGCATGCATATGTGTGTATGTATGTATCCTCCAATAGAATGTAATAGCCTTGAAGGCAGACCCTGTTTTATTTTGTTTTTTTTTCTTTGTATTTCTAGCACATTTCATAGACCAATAATTCTGCTTCCAGCTATTTCCCTTACAAACTTCATTCAGGGGAAAAACCTGGAGGTAATCATCCTTACTTCTGCCAACACCAAATGCTGGGTAACTGCCACCAGTGTGCAAGAGCACCTCCCTCCTTCCCGATTTCATTCACTCACAGGGTCATTAGACCAGAAATTGCTTCTGTACGTACTGCAGCCCTTACCTCCCCAGGGACTGCTGCTGATAAAGACCCAGAAAACATAGTTCTCACCACCAAAGCCCTTAGGAGTGTCAGATGGTTCAACATCAGAAGTGGAGGTGATTTTATTAATAGAAACAGCAATAAAGGAGATGCATTGCCACCTGGCCTGCAGCTGATCCTTAAGAACCACTGGGCCTTTCCATTTGTCCTATGATAAAACTTCTTTTATGTATTGTCTTCTCTATTAGAATGTGAGCTCCTCAAGATCAGGGATTGTTTTGCTTTTCTATTTGCATCTCCAGCCCTTAGCACATGGTTTTTGCACAAAAGCAAACACTTACATGATTTCTCATCCATCCATCCATCCATCCATCCATCCATCCATCCATCCATCCATCCAACCACCCAACCGTCCATCTACGTATAGTGCCTGGTAGGCACTTACTACATGCTTGTGGAATTGAATTGGATTTCACTCCAGCACTTAAAAATATGGATTTTTGGAAAGTCTTTCTTGTTCTCTGTGCTAAGCATCATGAGGTTTATGGAGGTTCAAACAGATCAATGAGATGTTTTGAGCTCCATAAACACAACCACTTAAAAATACAATCAGAAGTATATTCTGCCTCTTGGCTTCTGTGCTCTGTCTACTCAGGGATTAGAATGGGAGCTGCCCTGATCTTCCATCAGGGTGACATAATGAGCTGAATTGGATTGCTGAGTAGTCTGGGTAATGATCCCCTTTAATGTTCTTTTTAAGATTCTGGAAGTCGAGGACCCCCTCCCCACCCTGTGAATCTGTGTAGACATAGCAACTTAAAATGTCTTTTCCCTAAGAGCCAAAAGGTTTTGGGAGATTGAATTAGGTAATTGTAAAGAGCTTAACACAGTGCCTGGCATTTAGTAAGTGCTTAATAAATGCTAGCTCCTTGCACTTTTCTGTATATCATCTCCTGATTCTTTTTTTTCAGCCAAATGGTTCTGACTACAGTGCACTACTTCCTTACCTTTGTCTTATTAGAGCCCTTGCCTTTCTTAAAAGTCCAGCTTAGGCACCACCTTACTTGCACTTTCCAATCTTCCTAAGTTCTCCTTCCCTGCACTTTTCCACCCCAATTATTACCATTCTCTCCTTCTTGAAATTACTTTGTAATGTCCTCTTGGCAAGGGACCTCTTCTCTCTTGTGCTCTTACCAACACTATCCCACCCTTCATCATACAGGATTGAGGCACAGAACTCTACTTATGAGGAAAAAGTCCTATACCAATGGGTTTTGGGACCTGGCTACACTCATTTTACTTAATTTGCTACCTGTTGTATCCCCTCCAATACAACTCAAGGTTTTAGTCATACTGTCTACTGGCTGTTTATTTGTCTCCCTCTGTTGAATGAAAGAATCTAGAAGCACAGGTTTCTTCTCTTTAAGTCTATTTTTCTACCATTTGAATCAGACTACTCCCCTCAAATTCAACCGCTGTAATAGTAATGAAATTTGAAGATCCTTTTGTACTGCTAAGCTAAGAGGTACTTAGAACCTAGTTTCAAATTAAGCCTCTGTTAAAGAAACAGAAGGTATGAACCCTTATTGTTGGTGTAACAGGAAGGGGCTGATTAGAGAAGCCCTGTTGCTGATGTAACAGGAAGGGGCTGAACAGGGAGGAGAAATAATATATATAAGGAAAAACACTAGCTGGGAAAGACAATTTCCTGGGAACTAGTAGTGGCAGAGCTTCTTCTGAGGGCCAGGTGGAGCTGGTGAGGAGCTGGTGAGGAGCTGCTGAAGCAGCTGAAGATTTCCAAGGGCCAGCCAGAGCTGTCAGAGGAAGTATGACTGTGGTGTTGGTACTTTGTCTGCTTGTGGCTTTGTTAAGCCTTGACTTCCCAGGAATAGGGACTGTGAAGGATTTAAGAGGGACTGGACACTGTGAGCTTCAGTGTAGAACAGGAACTACATGGAGAGCTGGACAAGATACTGGGAGCTGCGTGCTTTTGAACCCAGGCAGTTGGTTAGAATTGGGCAGAAGCTGGGACCATGGAAGAGGAGCCATGGAAGCTAAAAGCCTGTCCCAAGTCAAGATGAAAAGATTTTTCCCAGGGTACTGAGTAGTGACTGAAATTGTAATTTACTAGTGACCTAGGGGTGGATGGTCTGTGTATTGTCAAATGATTGAATAGTGAATGATGACTGAATAGTGACTGATTTGTAACTTAGTGTGCCCCATGAGTGAAGAACTTTGACTATTGTATTTTGTGACCCATAAGGAGGCGAGCCTCCTTAAGGATGATTGAATGATTGAGTTAATTGAATGATTGAGTTACTAAGTGATTGATTGACTAAATGACTGTACTTTGTTCAAAACTATGTGACCACTGTGGTGAAAACTACGTGGCCATTTTAGTGATAAGTTGTTGTGAATGCTGTATTTTGATTTTCTGTGAAAAGTTGTAATATTGTGAATGCTATATTTTGATTTTCTGTGAATGTTTTGCCCTGATTTGTTATTGAATAGAGTGTTCACTATACTATATAACCAGAACCTTGAAAATTGTTCACAGCAGCCATCCTCTGGAAAGCTGCTTATGCTTGGCTTTACAGCCACCCACATGGGATTGTAGTCCCAAACCTGATACTATCTAGGTAACTGTGAGCAACAATCTCTTGTAGGAACTATTTCCTTTTTGTCTTTTTATCTTCAAAGCCTAGTAGTGTTTTGCATAAAGTAGTTTTAAATAAATATTTTTGTTGTTTTTTGAACTCAAGATGAGTCTTCCTCATTCCAAACCCAGCACTCTATCCACTATGCCACCTGGTTGACCCCAAATTAGGCTAATGCCATTCGTTTTCCGACTCTCATCAATTCAGTCAAACAAATATTTATTAGATGCCTAAATTGTGCAAGGTATTGAGGAAAAAGAAAAAAACTTAAACAGTTCATGTTCTTAAAGAACTTATCATCTATTGAGATACTACAGCATGAATATACATGCAGATAGAAGATAATTATGAGAAAAGAGAGTTTTAAAAAGGCATTAAGGAATAATTGGGCTGTTATTATTATTTTTTAAAGTGCTATATAATGGAAAGAAAGTATTTATTCTAGAAAGACACAGAGACTTGAGGAAAAACTGGAGCATGTGACTTTATGGGGAAAGCATTTCCAGACTGCCAGTAAACAGATCTGCGGGAGAGATGATGCTACTGAAATGTGTACTCTGTACCCACCCTCCCGCATACTTAATATGTTTCTCCAGTCACATAGCAGTTGCCATCTGAGGATATTCAGAACACATTATCTCACTCTATTTTAATCTCCATGGGTGGCTGAGAAGTGTCCAACTGAAGCAACTCTGCTTCATAGAGGAAGAGCTCAAGTTCAGAGGCATTTTCTTTATTTGGTTAATTAAAAAAAAAACTGAGCAGCCCTTTGTTTAAGAGCCTCAGGAAAAGCTTATTGATAAAAACACAGCAGTAATAATAGCAGAGTTGGGGAGGGAATGGTGACTGATTTGTGATTTAATTGGCATAGGGAACTTGTAGGTAAAGAAATTCATCCAATTTAGGAAGATGCCAGCTCTGTGACTTATTGTCTTAGAGCAGAAGTTTCAAACTTTTGCCTCTCTGGACCCCTCTACACTCTTAAAAATCCAGAAAAAAAGCTTTTGTTTTTGTATTATAAATTATATTAGTATAACATAAATTATGCTAAATTATAAATATTAATATATTAGAAATTAAAATGTATTAGTATTATTATGAAAATAGTTTGACCTTGCAGACCCCAGGAATTGATCTCAGACCACTCTTTGAGAACCATGTTAAAAGTGTGTGCTAAAAGTAATAAAAAATAACTTGTAGGATTCTCCTCAGGGAAAAAAAGAAGTGTGTATTAACTGAAGGGTAAGTGGTCACATGTGGATGACAATAGCCACCTTTGGCATCAAAAAATAAGAATAAAATGATGAAATATAAAGAAAGGCCCCTGTAATATACTACATACCTGCTCTAGGTACCTATGTATAAATAATAAATTATGTTTTTATAATGCTTTATTTTTTCAAAGTACTTCCCTAAAAACAAACTGGTAAGGGAGAGAATTCAACTCCTCTTATCCCTGTTTTACAGATGAAGAATCTGAACTCAGAGAATTCATTGAGTTCTTTATAGGCATACATCTAGTAAGTGGTAGAGCTAGAACCAGAGCCCAATATTTTAAATACAATCCCATTGTTCTTTCCACTATACATCCTTCTGTCTTTCCTTCTTTCTTTTTGTCTTCTTCTTCCTTTTGCTTCTTTTTTGCCTTAGCCTTCCCTGCCCTAAAGGATTTATATCGAGGTATATCACATATATGTGTGTACATATACATATATATAAATGTGAATATGTATCCATTACACATATGTATGTATGTGTGCCTCCCTGTATAGGTATATTTCTTTTTTTTTTATATTTTTTTATTAATTTATTTTATTTACTTTTAGTTTACAAGATTCAATTCCACAATCCCTTGGGTTTCAGATTTTCTCCCCACCCTTCACCCCCCCCCCCCCATGGTGGTGTGCAATCATGTATAGGATCTGCAAATACTTTCACATTGTACAATAGTTTGGTTATATAGAAGGGTTGTAACCAATGAGTGATCACTGGGGAAAAAAAGCAAAATCAAACATGAAAAAGAATGATAGCGTGTTTTGCTTCAGTCTCCATTTAAACTATAGTCTTTCTAGATCTGCCTCTGAGTTTAGATATCTCCTTCCATCCTGAGGCTGTAGAGTTGTCTTTTAGCTGTGCGTTGTTGAGGATAGTCCAGTTTATCAAGGTTGGTCATCACACATACTATGTGTCTGTGATTGTGTACAAGTTTTTCCTGGTCCTGCTCTTCTCACTTAGCGTCAATTTGTATAAGCCTCTCCAGGTAATTATGAAGTCCAT